>BSBM01001623.1:0-330000 GCA_027924585.1 Larix kaempferi
AAGACTTGCACTGTTTTGTTTAAGGAATCATAATGATTTAGAAAGCTCATCCCAAGCTCTATCCGGAACGCATTCCAAATATTGTGGGTAGAAGTTCTTTGTCATGTATATCCTTTACAGTATTTGTTTCCCTCCTTGCATTGTTTATTTATAAGAATTATTCTCAGAAACCAGCGTACATTAACAAAAAAAACATATAGGCTAAAAACCCTGAGATTATAAAACCTGAATGTGAAAAAAGTTGCATTCTTTGAACTATTATAAGAAAATGAAAAGAAAAAAGACCAAATTGGAGTAGATTTAATGCCACACTATGGAAAGATGATTAAAAAAGATACTGTTTTTTTTGCATATTAATATATCTGACAGCAGGCCTACAAACAAATCATATGTATAATACAAATCTGTTGAACCTCAAGAGAAGCAGCTAAAATAAAGTCAGGAGATACAGGATCCTCTGCCTTTCAGTGCAATTATACTGTGTCTTTCCAGTAAATATACATTGAAAAAAAAAAATTCACTCAATGAAAATTTACATATTGGAGAATACCATGTTCATCTAATAAAGTGATGAAAGATCCAGTTGATGAAAAAACGTGTTATTACAACGTTCAAAGAAGCATCAATGTTTATCGCTTATCCCCAAAAAGTAATTTTCAGAATACCAAAGACTGGATCCAGTAACAATCCTCCTGGAAGGCAGTTTAGTGTAGATTGTGAATATGTGAAAAGTTGCGTAACTGATGAAAGATGAGCAAATCAGAAATCGGTGGAATTTGGTCCAGGTGTGGAAGTCCATCCCAATGTTTTCCAATATGATCTTGAAACGACAGAATCTCCATCTTCATCATCAGATACTCCTCTCATGATGCTTGTCAGAATTGCTGCTTTTTCTTTAGCTCTCACATTGCCACTCTCAGCCAGCACAACAAGAAGTTCCATGGCACCCGGGGCATTGGCGTTCCAAAACTGCACTTAAATATTGACCTCCAATCCAAACATTTGCATTTCTTCCCATGCCACATTTTGACTGCCTGTCGGTCTATTCCTTTTGGCCTTTCCACTGTGTTCATCTAACAACTCCACTGTGTTGACAGGTGTCCCATGGGACTCTACATCATCCTTCCCTATCGGCCCATGCCATACAACTCCGATATGTTGGCTGTGCCATGTCGACATGTTTCTGGTCGGACTTCACTCTAATGCACACTAAATACTTTGCTGACATGTTGGGTGCAATTACTTTATCAAATTTGCTCCGTCGGAACTTCTACCGAACTTTCTTGTTAACAACCCAGATACTGGACACCGATGACAATGCGTCAACATTTGACTGGCTATTGAACCAAATTCAATAAGGTTCCTCCTCAGCTCTCATGTTGAAACCTCCGATACAAAACGTCAATGACCTTTTTTTGCTCCCGTGCGACTCGCGATTCGTTGTTCGGATCATTTCGTTGGACCTTCCGAGCTTGTGGACACTTATGAAAATGTTCATATTTTTTTATGGCTTCTGTCAGGAAACTTCATGTGACTGCTTTTAATTTATGTTTTTGACCAGCACACCACTTTACTAACTGAAAAAGCCAATATTATCCAGCATGCTGTAGGTCATTTAATACGTAACTCATTTAATATAATGTATGAATCAACATGCTTCAAAAATTATCTTTTCCACAATCTCCAATGTAGACATTAAATTCTTAATCTGTTGGAGCTAAAAAGACCTAGATCCTTGCAACCTACTAATCATTAACTCGTTCGACTTAACTCGATTTGACTGATATAAGGGTTGGATAAATAATTGACAAGAACAACAGGGATTGTGTCACCTCATTTTCCTACTACCATACTACCACGTCTTGACAGTTTCCTGGATTTCTTCATCATGTTTGAATCCAGCTGCATCATGTGAGCCATGAAGCTCTTATTTTACTCGACTCTTGTTTCTTTATGTTTTCACCTATGTCTTATTCTCAAATGACTTTCATTCCATTCAAAGCCTCGAAATTTTTTTCTAGGGCAGTGACAGTCATAGTACGTTGTTCTCTTTTTAGAAACGAGTCACAACTTTGACTAGGTAGTAAGAGCTGGTGCCACCATGTCAAGGATTCTATGATGTAAACAGAGTTTGATGGTTAAAGAAAGTTCCCTCCATCTAAGTTATATTCAATGGTGAAAAGATTAGATATTTTCATGACTTTGAATATTCAAATTCACAAGACCAATACCATCCAAATCTGAAAGGGGTCTTCAACGAGAATATGAGTTTGAGGTCGAAAGTTGCTAAATTTGTAGATATTTGCAAGAGATTAGAGTAAAATATCAGCCTTCAAAATGAGAATGCTGGTACTAAACCAGCTAACTTCATTGCGGGCCCTAGATGGAAAAAAATGAACATAGCTGCAGGACGATGGGACTTGAGTAAAGTCCTTCCCTCGTTCTTCTAATTCTGAATGTTTTATTTGTTTGATTATGGGTCATATTATCCTTTATATCTATTGTAATTTAAAACATATTGTTCTTGTAGATATGGAGGAAAAGAAAAACGTTGACGTTAGTGATTGCATTGCCAAGTTAATGAATGAATTTGATACAGATGAATCAAGGAATTATTTGGAACATTTTGGACTGGTGGTGATGCAGGTGGAGAACGAAGCAAATTGTAACCTTGTTTATGATGGTTTCTGATTTATGAGGGTTTTTCCTTTTTAGCACTGTGTGGTCGGTAAACTCAAACAACGAATTGAAAATTTTCAAAATACAAATCGGTTTGATAAGTGTACATACATGGCATTTGCTATATATTATCAGTTGCTTCATTAGAACAATTCCATGGGAAAAATGTTGTACATATGTGTTTCTCAGTGCAAGATTGCAGGCACCTGATGGGTAACTCACTTACAACTTTAAACATCAAGAAATTCAACCCTATCTGAGTACCTACATAAAACTATAGTAGCATAATTAGAATATGAATATGGACTCAACTCTATCTCACTTTTTACATAAAATAAAACCATAGTAGCATAGTTCAAGTCTTAAATAGGGATCTAATATGAATAAAATAAGTAACTAGATTGCTTATATCATAATGTACATAGAAATTTATGTAATAAAATCAAACATATATTTAAAAAACAAAAATATAAAATCAAAACAAATTGGGATATGGTGAGTGTGAAAGAGGTCAATTAGCTATTAATAATGATTTTAATATGAAAGTATGAAATTGAATAGTATTTCTATTTATTTTATAACTTGTTAAAATAATTAACATTTGTTTTTTTTAATATTTTAATAAAAAAGTATAAAATTGAATGGTATTTCTATTTGTTTTGCAATATTTAAATAATTAATATTCGCTTTTTTAATTAGTTTTTAAAATCTTCTTTGAAAATAAATAATTTTCAAAATTTAATTATTCACTAATAATAAAATATTACACCTACAATATTCAATAAATTTTAATTGGTTTCAAATTTCAAATACACCCACATGTTTGCATTGCAACTTTCCTTGTTTTATGATGAAATTGCATGATATATATATATATATATAATATATATATATGAAATACATCATTATACTTCTATTTAACATTTAAATCTTTATGTATTTACTTTTACACTCATTAAAATATAAAATTTTAATCAAATTTAAATTATTTAACTTGGTTTCTTAAAATTAATTATTTAAAAAAAGGGAATTAATTAATGAACTCTCACATCCCATCTTTTCAGTTTTCTCTTGGCACAGTTGGAAATAAGTGTTCGAAACCCCTGCTTATTATATATCGTTTTCAGTCATACGTGAGTCCGGATTGTAGTCATGAAGTCGAATAAAATCGTCCACCGAAGAAAATATCGTCTCTGTTCTGCATAATGAAACCTCTCACGCATTAGTATAATAAGGGATACGATTTGATTCAATTCTTTGAAAATACAGATAATTTAAATGAGTTTTGCATAATGAAAACCTCTCACGCATGAGTATAATATTAAGGTATACGATTTGATTCAACTCTTTGAAAATACAGATAATTTAAATGAATTTTCGTATCGTTTTGGTTTTGCAAGTCTTCAAAATATTGTGCCATGTGTGATACTTTTATGTTACAGTAAGATCGTCGAGCATCTCATGCCATTTTCTACGGACATTGGAATCTTGATCGTACTATGTCAACTAAATTAATTATACAAAAAGCTATAACACATGAGGAAGCTGTTGACGTGCCATTTTGTTTGGAGACTGAATATTGATTGACGTATATTAACTCAACGACTTATATAAAAGGAGATATAAATTGAGAAAGAAGTTGACCTTCTTTAGCGTGTATTTTAGGTTTTAGGGAATTGAAATTTTAGGTTTTAATTTTAGGGAATTGAAATGTTTTTCGTTCGGATTCATCGTTTTATCAATATCGACTTCTGCCAGGCACGATATATACGTCGAGATTTCTGCCGCGTTTTGTATATAGAGAGAGACAACGAGGCACAAAGCTCGTCTCGAAAAGAGTTCACGTGCCAGCAGTTGTCAACGTTCGACTGAACATGGTGGAATGACGATAACATGTGAAAACGAGTGTGGAGGGGAGTGAATACAGGGACTGAATATACACATTGTAATATAATAATATCAGACCGTTCCCGTTTCCAAGTTGATGAATGTACATTACTCGTTTACGCCTTTTTATTTAATTCCCCGATCGCGTGATTTATATGTCTTCATGGGCTAAGGAGATGGCAGAAAGAAGAGCAACTTCATCCAAAGGCAAAGGTTCAGGAGGTTGTTATATTGCTGTTGCAAATGTCTAAGGTAAGCCAAATTCTATTAATCTGCCGTTAATTTATTTCTTAATATGTTGTTTGACAAGAATTCTGTGCAGCAAATCGTGTTGAGACTGCAGCTAAACTGCGAAAAATGCAAACGCAGGGCAATGAAAACGCTCGCAGGAGTTTCAGGTACATTCTACGTGTAATTCTTATGTCGTGGACTTCGGCTGCAGTAATTTGTATTAATATTTGGTCCGTTGATATATTGCAGGCGTTGACTCTATAAACGTTGATGTGGTGGAGAGTAAGATTATTGTAATTGGAGATGCAGATCCCGTCTGCCTGACCTCTAGTCTCAGAAAATTCGGATACGCTGAATTGCTCAGCGTGGGACCTCTTCCGATCGAAGAACCTGAGCCAGAGGTTAAGCCGGAGGCTGAGCAGGAGAGAATCTATGTCATTCTTCCAAGAACCTGTGGCCGCTGCACCACCTATTACTGGAGCGACGAGAACGCGAACGCCTGCTCCATCCTCTGACTTTGTTGATCCATTTCTATAACATTAAGTTAAAAATTATCAGTATGTGATCCATTTCTATAACGTTTATGCAATCTATACGTGTTATTAACTTCCAGTGAGACCAGATTTTTAGTATGTGAATATATTATAGTTCAAGGGAAAAATGCAAAGTTGTAATTGTTATACTTTTTATGAATAATTGGGAAATTGTGAGACCTGATTTTTAGTATGTGAATATTTTATAGTTCAAGTGAAAATTGCAAAGTTGTAATTGGTATTCGTTTTAGTAATGATTTACAAGAATTTTAATAAGAGAGGATGGGGAAATTGTGTTTAGTAGATTTGAACAATTGGGAAATTGCGTTTGATGGATTTGAACGATGAGAGATGCTTCTAGCATATAAACGTTTGGTATTGACGTGGATAGTTTGACAAAAATTCCTCCCAAGTAAACATTAAACCGTAATCCAATATACCGTTAATTTGCATAAATAGGATGGGACTGCACATGAAATTTGAACTGGCATGTGCCAACTTTTATCGATGCTGAAAAATATCTAGCTTGTTGCAGGTCATTTAATGGGGCGGCAGAATGCTGGTTGGTTTTTGAGATCCAATGGTCAATTAGCCTGCTGCAGCCCCATTAAATGGCTGGAGATCCAAAGACCAACCAACCTGCTGTCGCCGCATTAAATGGCCGGCAGCAAGCTGGATAGCCACTTAGCATGCTGCGGCCCCATTAAATGGCTGGATATCCAACAGCCAACCAACCTGCTATCGCTGCATTAAATGACCTGTAGCTAGCTTGAGATCCAACGGCCAAGCAACCTGCTGTAGCTGCATTAAAACTGCTATTATCCTTTTAACGGTTATGTTTCTAAGAGAGGTATATTCAATATCTTTAGTTTTCCATTTATGCAATAGGCATCAAGACATATTCCTTGTAATATTGAAGCATTATTAAATTGGCTTTTGACTCATGTAGAAAAGCAATCTAAAGATATTTCTGTCCAGCATGGATTTCTATTGCATAATTCATGTGTCTATCCATCTATTACATTAATTAAAAAATTAGATGGGTTTTAACTAGACCCGAGAGATGAATTATGCATTTCAGTAGATTAAAGAAGGCTTATGTTTTGATCCTTTATATGAATCCCAAATCTACACCAAGTGTTTGACACAAAAATATATGCATCTCACTAGTGAGCCATTGGAGTTATTCTTAAACAAGGACATCCTACTGCTTATCATTATGAGATAATGTTCTCTACATTAGCTGCTAAAATGAATTTCAATACCTATAGTAAATAGTTTTATGTTATTGTTAAAGCGTGAAAAATTCCCATCATTATCTTAGAAAATAGACGCTCCCAAGTATGCATCATCATCCATCTATTTTATTAACAACCAATAAGAAAAACATAGGATCAAGCACACTTCTAATGGGATTCATGTCTTTATCAATTCATCCTAAACACAAGAACGTTCATGAAAATTATGTAGTCGACTTACATGGCCACTATTATTGACACCAAGATGCTTGTATATGACACATGATGGCGTCAATATGCTACATATTCATATTTTGGCAACATTCTTAGTAGTTGCAAGAGCCAACTTACGTAAATCAATCCCATTTATTGGACCACGGGATTACGGATGGTTGGAACTATAATCTCAATAAACTTTGTGTCTCGAACACTCTTAGTCATTTATTATTGATTTGAGAGGCCCACTTGCCCATGTAAGTTGAACATTTTTCAACCAATAAAACATTTTCGGAAGCACGTTGACGACTTTTTTTAATCATTACTAATCACCCATTTGCATATATACTATGTCTTCACAAAACATCACCATTCCTTCGAGGCTTTTTTTAATCATTACTAATCACCCATTTGCATATATACTATGTCTTCACAAACCATCACCATTCCTTCCAGGTCATGTAGTATACTTACATTGACATGATTAGTGAATTGTCCATTATTAATGGGTTTTTAGTCCTTTGTATTGATAGAAGACCTTGGTGAAGGGGTTGTGTAGCTTCAAAAATAGCTTTTCCATGTTCTATGAATCAAATCATAAAAGACAATGAGTAGGTGAAGCATGGTAAATAGTTTTTCCATATTCTATGAATCAAGTCATCGAAAACAATAAGTTTGTGAAGTACGGAAAGCATATCCTTTCTTCATTAGTGCAAGTCCAACAAGAACATAATGGAGAAAGCATAATGTGCTCTGAAGATGGCTCCATCATTTTTAGGTAAAATGAGATTTTCTTATAAGAAAATTTGCCCAACGATAGATATTTTGAGTTAATCTTCCAAACATATTTGACTTTGGTTGTACCCAAAAATACATACATAAATGAAATGACTTAATTTCTAGCACATTCATTCTGATAAGATCAATTAAATGTTATTGGATAATTAAATTTGGGATATGATATGTTCAAATATCATAGATAATAAGAGATGTGAATTATCAATGCACATTAGAATTGGGTTTAACAACCACCTCATCACGGAAATAAGGTAGATAAAGTTGTATTTTAACAAATTTTCTACTATTACCTTGATAGTGATTGCTTTCCTTGGGTTCAAACCACAAATTTGTTAGATTGGTATAGAATTTTCTTAAAGTTTTAATTTCAAGTTTGATAATCATTGTTAAATTTCTCAAGCAAAGAAAATATAGAACACATCAGAACTATGGAGCACTCTCTCATGATGTTCTCCATTAAACTCATAATATAAAGGATTATATTTGTAGCTAAGTGGACCTAAAACACAAATCGATTTCTAACTAACTTGCCAAATATAGAAAAGACTTAACCAATTCTTACTTGGTCAAACAATACTTTCTAACTCGCTCATAAATGCAAAGCGCCACTCCTAGCTTATTGGAACACAAGAGATTACACACTTCAACACTCCTCCTTAATCTCAACTCGTACAATCTTTAGCACTAGTAATACCCAAGTGTTGTCTATGAAATTTGAAAATGATTCTTCTTGATGGTTTGGTCAAGATATCTGTTAGTTGATCCCTAAATACATAAAACTTTAGAATGATGTCGCCATTGTTGACAAGCTCATTTATGAAGTGGTAGTGAGTGTCAATCTACTCGCTTTTCCAATGGAATACATGATTTTTGGATAGTGCAATAGATGGATTTTTATCACAGAAAATAGAAGTTGACTGCTTTTCCACATGTGCAAGATCATACAAATGTCTTATTATCCATACTGCATGGCATGTTGTTGTAGTTATCGTTGCATATTCTACTTTTGCGGATGAAATGGTAAGAATGGGTTGTTTCTTGGCTTCCCATGAAGTCAAACATGTGCCCAAATGAAAAGCATATCCTGAAGTGTTTTTCCTATCATCAATGTTTCTTGCAAAGTCATTTTGTTTGTATCTAGTGAGATTGTTGTCTTCATACATTGTGTACCACATACCATAATCAATTGTACCTACAACATATCTTACAATTATTTTCCAAACTTTCTAGTGAGAGCCTTTGGGGGACTCCAAAAATATGGAAATGAAAACAACTACATACATTAAATCGAATCTTGTTGCAGTAAGATACATTAGGCTACCTACAAGCCTCTTATACAAATTTGAATTTACTGTTAGTCCTTCATTTTGCTTGCTCAATTTTGTGCTTGTGGCTATGGGTGTATCTACACTTTGCATTTATCCACTCTAAGCATATTCAAAATGTCTATACCATATTTATGTTTAGATATAAAAATTCCTTTAGCACATTCCTTAACTTTTGTGCCTAAAAAATACTTCATAAGACCAAGGTCTATCATTTCAAATTCTTTTTTCATGGATGATTTGAATTTTTCCAACTACAAATTTCCAATACAAATCATGTCATCAACATATCGAGAAACAATCTAATGTTTACCTTGTTGATATGCTTTTATGTAGAGAGTTGGCTAATTAATGCCCATACTAAATATATTGTTGAGCAACTAAGAGTCAATTCTATTGTACTATGCTCTTAGGGATTTTTTCAAACCAAGCTGTTGGTTGTGGAGCTTGATATTCTCTATTCAGAGATCGTGGTTCAGCCGTGTCTGGATCCCATACCGTGACAGGGCATTTTTTTGGGGGATTCCCTCCCAATATAGTTGTCGTGGGGTGTCCAAGGGATGGTGGAAACTGGATTTTAGGAGCTTCCCCCGGCGATGGTTCGGGGGTAGCACCGCCATAGTGAAAATTTCGGAAACAATGGCTTGTAAAATGTTATAATTTCATAGTCATGAGTTGGTCAATAATGGGTGTTTTATAGGCCCATGGTATTGGGTGGTCCATAGTATTTTCCCATGGTAATCCCTCTTTAAAAGGAAGGCATTGTAATATGGCTATGTATTGTAGCATTGTAAAGATCTTTATGATTGTGTGAGAGAGACTGTGAGAGAGTGAAGAGGAAGTTGCAGCAGATGTGGTACAGGTTGTATCCCTTCATTTGTTGGATGGTATAATAACAAGGACTAGCAATTTATGTGTGGACGTAGCCCATCTTGGGTGAGCCACGTTATATTGGTGTCTCTCTTATAATGTGTTTTATGTGATTTATATTTTCATCTTGTTTATTGTTATTCCTCTGCGACCCTATTTTTGTAACACAAACAATGCCTTCTTCAACTTTTACACTTTTTTCTCTTGGCCTTTTATTTCAAATATTAGAGGTTAATCCACATACACTTATTCATCTAATATTCCATTTAGGAAGTTTGAATTCATGTCCATTTGGCATACTGGCCACTTGTGTTGGGTTGTGATTGCTAAAACAACTCTAATGGTATCTAATCTTGCTAATGGAGCAAAAGTTTCACCACAATCAACTCTTGGTTGTTGGGAAAATCCTTTGGAAACATTAATAATTTTAGGGGCTAAATTAAGGCGGTTACAGAAATTTAGTAGGCTATTTTCTTATATGGAAAGGGTTTTTTAGTTGAAATATATTCTCCCAATATTTATTGGAAAATAAATAAATCCAAAATGAATAGACTCCCATATATTAATGAGGAAAATGAAAAAAATTGCTTTCGCACTAGCAAAATCTCCCTCCAATCTATCTTTCGCCCCTATTTCTGAAGAGATTCCAGTTGAATCATTCATTTTCCCCCGATTTTCAGTAATGGAGGATCCCAAGGGTTATTTCACCCTCCATTATCCTTGTAATTCATGAATACAGTTGCATTCCCCAAATTTTAAGTCAATTTCATGTTGATACCTTCTTTGAGCCCTTGATTTCTAGTATTGGAGGGAAAATTGGGGGCGATTTTGTCCTATATAAGGTCTACAATGATTCATGGTTCACCTACATAGGATTACACTTGTAGGGTGAAGGTTCTGGTTTACGTGATTCCACTTTTCATTCTTAGTTTTCTCAACATTTTAATCTTCATGCAAAATCTTCATTGCCGAATAATCAGGTCTTGAAGCAACATACCACACATGTAATTTATGAGAGAATACAATGTTACATCATGCTTTTTATCAAATAATTAATGTGGTATGCTTTTTATACATTTATCTGCAACTAAAATAGATTATTATACTGTAAATTTGTCTTTTATCATGAACGTTTTTTAAGGCCTGTTGAATTCTAGGGTGCTCTTGGCTCTTAGGGATGATTTGGTGTTCTTAGGATTTCTATCTATCCTAGGACTATTGGTTTAATGAAAGCATTATAGAGCTGAGAAGATATGATTTATTTTATGCATTTTTGTGTTTAAACTATTAACTAACATGTATACATTGTAAGTGGTTTCTACTCTTGATGGAGATATGCCACATGGTTTTTATATATTCAAACTAAATTTGACCCAGTTGTTTAAAATATACTTTTATTAGGATCTTGCTCTGCAATTATTATTGGACCTGAGGCGTTCATTAGAGTGTGTATGTCCATATTTTGTATCTATTATTATTGACGTTTGGGACATTTGTAATATAAATGAAAGCACATTGATTATAATGGCGGGGTTACAATGGAACGGTAATTATTTTGGCACTATCTTCTTGTAGATTTTCCCAAAGCGTTCTTGTAGATTCTTTTATTTGTATTGAGAAGTTCATTATGGGTATTTTTTTTATTCGTATTGCCAAGTTTGTAAATTGTATCTATAACCTAAATCTGTTGGGTTTGGTGTTTGTTTTACAATATTTTGTTTCTCGTAAGGGTCATTCAGAAGTAAAATTTTTTTGGTGATTTGTTTTGACGTGTAATTACTATCATCATCCAAAAATGGATCTAGTTATGTATGTGGAATGTATGCTTTAGTTGGAACATGATACTTTATTTCCATCATGATTATATATAATACGTACAAGGCATGTTTGACATGAGATGTAGACAATCTGCTCTTTGATATCTTGTCTTTTGCATTCAGTGATGGTGCTAAACCAATTTTACAATATTTTACATGCTTTTGAAAATTTCAAGGACATGGATACAGACACCACCTCAGTTTATATGGGAAAAAATAGTCTTTAATATAGTAGTTCTAATGATATGAGTGATGATGCATTGATGTGATTTCTATTCCTATTAGTGTATGTTCTTATTTATAATAACCCTTACAAGTTTCTAAATAACTCTAAAAATTCTAAATCAAATGACATAATTCAGATTTTGATTGTCAACAAAAGAAGGGAAAAAGTGGTATTCCTATCTATAAGCAGATAGGCAGTTTATTTGTTTTCTTAGAAGGTAGCTTAAAAATGGGAGGTTTGGAAAATAAGCTATTTGGGAATTCATACACTATATTAAGGTTGTGGGTCTCGATAAGACTCCATGTTGTAATAACGGTTTGTGGGTGCTATAATCACTCCACAATGTAACATGTTCAAATATATAATTTTGTCAATCTGTCAAGATTTGGATCCCCACATGTCCTTTGGACCATTAAGGGGTGAGATAATAAGTGGAGTCCCCACTTTCCTTGAATCTAGTTAGTGCAATTGTGTTTCACCGTCACCTTTAGTCGTGAGTGACCAAATACTAGTTGTGAAATGTATAAATATATCCCTTCTCTCATCATTCATGCATTTGCTCATTTGAGAGTCTAGGAGTTGAGAGAGTCTAGAGTTGAGATCTAGTATATCGTCTTCTATTGCATTAGCATAGTAATCCACATAATCAAAATATGAGTCTTTCTGGCAAAAGATTCACCAAACGTTACAAGGTTTTATAATTTGATGAAAGATTCACCAATTTTTTACAGTATTTTATAATATAGTGAAGTATTCACCAATTTTTTACAATATCATATAATTCAGTGAAAGATTCACCAATATTATACAATATTCTATACTAGAATGAAAGATTAGCCAAAAAATTATATATGCATATTATATTATTGATAAAACATCCTTCAAATTTTCATATATATTAGGGAGATTCACCCATTTATTATACATATAAATTTTGGGGGGGTTCTTAAAATTATCCATGTTTGGAAACTAGTCATTCCTTATGATTCTCCACCTTTCCTTTCTCATTTAGTTTTTTCTTCTTCCTGGAAGTTGAAGGCTGTTCATATGTAATCTTCGGATTGTCTTTAAGACATAAAATTTCCTTCTCGAATTGTATTGCTTCGGCAAACACTTCCAGCAAGGTCCCCTTTTGTGCTTGTTTCACCCACATTGAAATTGAAGCAGGTAGGCCCTTTTCATTGTAGGCTATCAACAATTCTTCAGCAGGAAGAAGATTGATAGCTATTCTATTCTTTAAGTATGAGAACCTATGATTGAAATCTTTAACCCTTTCTTTCCCTTTTATTTTCATGGAGGATAATTCCAAAACAAGATCCTGTGGTGTTTTTTCATCTCCAAACTTTTGGATGAATAATTGATCAAACTCATCCCAAGAAAAAATAGACCTTGGTGGCAGGGAAAAATACCATGTAGCTGCTTTTCCTTCAAAAGTATAAAGAAAGAGTCTACAGAACATATCTTCATAAATGACACTTCTAAGCCTAATAGCCTACATGAAGGTTTTAACGTGGTCCAAGGCAGGTGATTTGTCATCGGGGTTAAACTTGGGTAACCACTTCTCAGGGTTTTTAGGTAGTCTATGTTGGTCTTCAAGTACCCATACTGAATCTTGGTCAAGCCAAGGTCTATTTTGGCCTTCTGGAGCCATCGGTGGTTCCTCCTCTTCTTCTAATGATGAAGAGCTTAAAGAATGTTCACTATCTGAGGAAGAGGATGAAGGAGGAGATGGTGGTGGTCCACCAGTCTCAAGTTTTGGCTGATCTTGTGTTTCCTGAAAAAGTTTGCCAACGCTGTATTCAGGGGAACCTGATTGACCAACCGCTTCTTGATTTTGAGGTTGTGGATTATATGTTTGTTGATGTTCAATATTGTGATCAGTTGTCTGTTGGATAGTTGGTTCACTGATCTGTGAAACTGTGTTTTGCTGAAGTTCTTGATTACTGGTTTGCAGAAAATTTTGTAAATTGATCACTGCAAAACCACGTCCTTGTTGATCAACAAGTCTTTGTTCTTCCCTGGCAACCCTATCGGCTGATGTTTTCAATATCTTCTCTAGTGAGAGTGTTCCCCTGGTAGGTGATACAATAAATATATTCTCTTTGTTTTCTTGTTGTGCTGTAGATACAACAGGTATAACAATTTGTTGAGCAGGTGTGACAGGAGCGACCGTGGGTTGTGGCTCTGTTGGTTGTTCAGATGTTGAATCCCTTGATTGGCTTCGAGTTTGAACCATTGAAGTATTTGTTGGAGGAGGTTTCTTAGTGGCTTGTTTAGGCATGTTGTATTATTGGCCCTCCTTCTAGCACCATTTGTTGATGCCTCGGTTGTGCAGGTTAGATGCAAAAGGTGTTGGAATGTTCCAAGACACTCAACAGAGGAAGAAAACCCAAGTTGAAAGGCTTCAAAGGACCCTGCACAAGGGAAATTCTATCCCCAACCTGTTTGGTGTGGTGATCCCCCACAGATATTATGCCTCCACTGGCACTCTAAGAGTAAATAAGTTGACCCATAAGATAATTTTTCCAGTCAAGGAAAACCAAGGTGTGGATAAGGTAAAACAAAGCTAACCTAACCTAATTTAGAAAAGGGAAACTAGTCTAAGTCAGTACTGTTCTAAAATGAAAGCTTGATATTATGTAGATTAACCCCAGGGTGTGGTGAATAAATAAATTACAACCTTTCACAGAAATGCTTTTAGTTGTTTCACTTATTAATTTAAATCACTATCTATTAATGAAAATTAAGAGACAATAATTCAAATGCTTAAGCATGTTCAAGATAAATCTGTAAACACTTTGCGAATTGAAAAATTAACAATAATTATTGTGCCATGAATCACTTGCAGAAATCGATAAAGAAAGTATTTAAATTGAAGAAATTCAATCAAATATTTTCATACATACATCAGTTATATAGAAAAATCAATACAACAGATTTATGCATTCATTGAATATCTAACAAGAGATCATGTATATATCGGATGTTAATCTGGAATATAAAATCAGAAATTCTCAAAGAAATTTGAGTAACAACCAGAAGATGGATCCAAAGATAACATTACTATATTAAGATGTCTTGTACCAAAATTACAATGAATCTGGCCATATAGTATCCCCAGTCTTATCTTCTGCTGAATTCCAATTCCAAAAATTCCAACCCACTTTTATTAGAGAGGTATTCTTCCTTAAATAAAAATATAACAACCGAGTATAATAGGAAAATCCTAGGAAATAGAGATTACAAAATCGGATTCAACTATTGATCCGAGGAATTTTTTGCCATTTCTTGGACTACATGATTCCTTTCACCTTTTCAAAGGGATTCTTAAAGATATATTCTTTAATTGGAAGGATCTTCATATCACAACAAGAACTCCACTGCAACCTACTCATTATCAGTAAAAGATGATTAGGCTTGCAGAGAATTTACTGCAAGAACTTCTGGATGAGAGACTAAGTTCTCAAAAACAGAGAAATCCATCAAAGGGTCCACCTCAGAAGGAGTCGGTGGAATATCAAGTTCTTCATTGATTATGTAATCTCATATAATATCGTCGTCACGGTTAGGCAATTCCTTTGAAACTTTCTTGTCTTTCTTGCTAAGAACTTGCATGCAAACAGACGGAGCATCAAAATCTTCTTCACCACTCTCGCTGCTTAAATCAGGAACACCTGCATCAAAAGGTGGTGACATAGGTTCTTGATAAAGTAAGGGATAGAGTTCTTCATCTTTGAAGTGAGGATTGGGAGATTCATAACCTCTCTGCATACTGGCTCTATCAAATATGTTTAGAAGGAAGCTCACAAGGTTACCATACAGAAAAATTTCCCCTTAAAGAATGCAAAGGACGTACTAAGGCTTTGTATTTGTTGCCAATTTAAATCCAACTGATAGGATGGTAGTGATTGAACAAAGCCAGTCATAATGGTTAAATTATTATGATTAGGACACTACAACCATCCCAAATATGATGAAATGAGCGATAATGTGAGTTAAGCGGATCTGGATCCACGTGAAAGTACAAATCCAATCGAGACTTGCATGAGTTAAAAAGCATATGAAAGCTGATCATTAAAAATTTGTTCACATCAACAATCATGTCCTCGGATTTGAGATAAAAATGAGAGTTACGGTGAAAGAGATGACTGCGAAATGGCTAAGATAAGAGTTTCAGTACACAAACTGGTGGCCTGATTTCCCTTATGAAACTAGATCCAGATTGTTGATTTAACAGAAAGACCGGAGCTACACTGCAGAGACTGAAAAGTTATAATCTACAAAGCCTTGAAGAGTCAAATCAAATAAGAAAAAGGCCATTACTGAACACAGAACACGGCAAAGGAAACAACTGAACCTGAAATAACTAAAAAACTGGCAAAAATGACCTTTAGTGAACAAAGAGATAGTAGAATCAACACAACGGGGTAATCCCAACGAGTAAAAATGATAATGAAAAATAGAAAAAACCCTATATTTATCAATTTACCCAAGTTAAATCACGACCGTAGGATTGAGGATAACGAATGGCTGAGATTAACCGATGCAAGATTTGGAATTAGGTTCAGAGACATAATTAAAGGTTTTATTTACCATTCTCGAAAGCCGAAAACCAACACTGGCGAGTTTTAGGTTTCGGGTTTCAAAATATAACCAAATAAAAACCAAGTTCTCGAAAGCCGCAACCCGACAGTTGCGGGTCGCAGGTTTCAGGATGCAATCAAACGCAAAGTTAAAAAGGTAATTTCTGAATCCCAAAATGCGACATTGTCGAGTTTCGGGTTTATTAAAACTTGCAAACAAAAACCTGGATTCCCGCAACGCGACATTGTCGGGTTTTGGTTTTCGGGTTTATATAAAACAAACTTTGAAAAAAGAAATCTCGCACCCGCAACCTTTGGGTTGCTGGTTTGGGGATGACGAAAATCCAAAAAATGAGAACACCAATTTTTTCGCACCCGAAACTTTCAGGTTTTGGGTTTCGGGTTGTCCAAGTGCCGGGTTTCGAGTTTATAGAGAAAAAGTTAAAACACTCAAAATTTAAAGATTTCGGCAAACCAAACACTTAGAGATAAACCAGATCAAGCAGAAACATGGAGCAAGAAGGCATGGGCATTAGACTTAAAGAGATCTAAACTGAAAACTCATATTCACAAAGGGAAACTTACCCATATACCTTCGAATTTATTAAAAATGGGGCTCTCGTGCTTTTGCTAAGCATGGGATCTTTTTTGGCCACAACTATGTGTGATCAGTATCATCCCGATACTCATCACACATAATCATCCTGGTCATTGTCATAGAATCATCCTGATGCATATCATCCAGAGTATCATCTTGATACTCATCACACATGATCATCCTGATCATCGTCATAGCATCGTCCTAATGCATATCATCCAAAGTATCATCTTGATACTCAACACGCATGATCATCCTAATCATCGTCATAGCATTGTCCTGATGCATATCATCTAGAGTATCATCATGAAGCTCATCACACATGATCATCCTGATCATCGTCACTGCATCATCCTGATGCATATCATCATACATGATCCAAGTGATCATACAAAGCATCCAACTGATGCATATACAAAGCAGGAATTGGAGCATCGTCCTTATACTCATCACATAGCACTTACAACCACAGCCATGGAAGGATCCTCCTCTCACCATGCTTGGAATGGGTACCGCAAATGTGTCCCATCACTTCTTCCTCGAAGTGTCTTTAATCTGAAGAACACCAAACCTCTCTTTGAAGTATTCAAACTTCACTCTGGCTAGTGGTTTCATCAACACATCTGCAACTTGCTCATCCGTCGCAACATACAGGAGCTTCACTGCTCCTCTCTGCACCATATCCCTGATATAGTGATATTTGATCTCGATGTGCTTCGACTTGTCATGGAACACCGGGTTCTCAGGCAGCTTCACACAACTATGGTTGTCAGAAAAGATACCAGTAGCATCCAATGGGAGATCAAATAACTTAGACAGTAGCTTCCTAAGCCATACTGCCTCACAACTAGCCAAACAAGCTGCAACATACTCTGCTTCGGATGTACTCAGTGCTATGTAGGACTGCTTCCTGCTAAACCAAGAGATCACACCTGATCCCATACTGAAGCAGCACCTAGAAGTGCTCTTCCTATCTGTAGCACTTCCTGCCCAATCTGAATCAACATAACCCTACAGGTTAAACTTTTGATTCGCATCATACTTGAGCCCATAATCAATTGTATCCTTCAGGTACCTCAAAATATGCTTTACAACAACTAGGTGAACACCTCTGGGATCCGTCAAGAACTGGCTCAATCTGTTCACCGCAAAGAAAATATATGGTCTCTTGTTCGTCAGTTACATCAAGGACCCAATCATTTGACGATACAACGTGACATCAACCGGATCAGATGAAGCATCGCACAGAAGCTTCAGGTTCAATGCCATAGGTGTGGCCATGGCCTTATAGTCCATCATCCCAAATCACTTCAGGATATCTACTGCATACTTCCCTTGTCCAAGGAAGATTCCATCTGCACTCTGCCACACCTCCATTCCTAAAAAGTAATGCATCATCCCCAAGTCCTTCATCTCGAACTCAGTAGCAAGCTTCCTCTTTGTATCAACAATAAATCTATCCTCACCTATAACAAACAGGTCATCCACATATAATAGTAGTATCACTGGATTGCCTTCCTCAACCTTGTAGTAAAGGTTGGAATCTGCTTTACACTTGGTAAAGCCCAAACTAGATAGAAAGTTGTTTATCCTACCATACGAAGTCCTAGGAGCTTGCTTCAAGCCATACAAGGCTTTCTTCAACCTACACACATATGACTCCCTGTCATGTGTCTCAAAACCGAGTGGTTGCTCCACATACACTTCCTCTTTGACTACACCATTCAAGAAAGTTGTCTTAACATTCATCTAGTGTATCTTCCACTTCATCACTGTAGCCAAGGCAAGTGTTGTTATTATGGAAGTGTATCTAGCTACAGGAGCAAAAGTCTCTTCATCGTTTATTCCCTCTTTCTGGGAGAAGCCACGAGCTACAAACCTCGCCTTGTATTTCTCTATGTTGCCATCTGCAGCATGCTTTATCTTATAGATCCACTTGGAAGTCACAAAAAACTTCCCTTTAGGTCTTGGGACCACATCCCAAACATCATTCTTCATGATCGATTGGTACTCCTCGATCATGGCATCCTTCCATTCTTTCTTTGCCGCTGCTTCTTCATAACTGGAAAGTTCTTTGTTCATAATGTCACAAAGCAAGCCAACATAACTGGTATGTGATCTAGTCCTCTTCCTCTCTTTGTGTTCTTCTTCTGGAATGCCATACCTTTCTGCATCTTAGATGAGCTCTCTAGCCCATGCAGGTTTCCTCTTGTGAGAGTTCTTCTCACGGGGTGGATCTATAGGTTCTTGTGGATATTCAATTTCATGATCTTCTTCTGGAATTGCTTCTTTGATAGTGGTGTCTTGAAATCTGGTTACCTTTGGTTCTTCATGGTGTTCAACATGTGTCTTCCTCGATTTGATGTATGCTGAGTCTTCATCAAATGTTACATCCCTACTGATGTCAATCTTCTTGAAACCTGGAAAGTATATTCTGTAAGATTTCGAGCTTTCACTATAACCCACAAAGATACCCTTCTTTCCCGAAGGATATGGATTTGTCCTCTTTTCCTTTGGAATGTGTGTAAATACTGGACAGCCAAATATTCTGAGATGGCTAACTTCAGGTTTCTTACTAGAGAAAACTTCTTCTGGTGTCTTTTTGTCAAGTATCTTGTGAGGTGTTTTGTTCTGCACATATACAACTATCCTAGCTGCTTCTGCACATAGATGCATAGGCATATCCTGGTCATGAAGCATTTCCCTTGTTGCTTCCATGATAGTTCTATTCTTCCTTTCTACAACTCCATTTTGTTGTGGATTGTAGGGAGCAGTCAACTCCCTCTTTATCCCCGAATCACTGCATAGATTTTTGAAATCACCTGAAGTGAATTCTTCACCATTGTCAAATCTGAAGGTCTTGATCTTCTTATCAGTTTGATTTTCTATCAAGGCCTTGAATTCCTTGAACTTATCAAATACTTCATCTTTATTCTTCATGAAATAAACCCAAGTGTTCCTAAAGAAATCATCAATCAAGGAAACATAGTATACATACCCACTCAAAGAACTGGATGACATCGGATCGCATACATCGAAGTGGATAGTTTCCAAGATTCCTTTTTCTTGCTTTCACTACTTGGAAATGATTTCTTTGTGTTCTTTCCTTTTGCACATCCTTTGCAAACCTATTAATGCTTTGACTAGATTTCAGGAAGACCTTCTACTACTTTGCTTGTAATTGGTAGTGCTCTATAGTGCATTTGTGTAAGCCTTCTGTGCAAAAGTTCACTTGGATCCATGGACTCATGTACCATGGCATGTTTAGGTTGTCCTTTTAATTTGTACAATCCTCCCTCTTGCTCTCCAATAACTACTGCATCATCTATGGTCTTACCCTTAGGCCACATGAGTACTTGGCCATCCACAAATGCAAATCTAATTCCTTTCACATCCAAAGATGATATCGATAGGAGATTCTTCTTTAGCCTAGGTACATACAAAACATCTTTCATTTTCAAAGACTTCCCTGAGTCTAGTTTGTAGGAGGCTTCACCACTTCCTTTAATAGGATATTGATAGTCATCCCCAAGTTTCACCCTATGAGGTAACTCATGTTCAGATAGATCTACAAAGGATTCTTTAAACCCAGTCATGTGTTTGGAAGCCCCATTATCAATAAGCCAATCATCACATCCATGAGAAATAGTAGCTGTGAGAGGAGAGATTAGAACATATTCATATTCACTTGATGTGTCATCACTTTATGCTCTAGTCTTTTTCTTGGGAGGTTCATTATCCTCAGCAGCATGAGCATGATATCTCTTCTTGTTGCTCTTCTTATTCTTGTTGAAGCTGTTGTTGTTGTTCCTTTTGTTCTTAGGACATTCTGAGGAAAAGTGTCCCTTCTCATTACATGTAAAAAATCTTAGATCTTTCTTATCTCTACAATGATGGTGTGGAGTTTTCTTGTGATAATATTGCTCCCTCTTGGACTTTCCTTTCTTGGTGTGTACTGTGAGAGCTTGATATTCATTTTCCATGTTTTCTTTTCGGGCCACAAGCCTAGCTTCTTCTTGTGAACATTCCTCCCACAGTCTACTAAAAGAGATCAATTTCCTTCTTGCACAAATTCCTTGGATGAGGGAGTCCCATGACCTAGGTAGGGCATTCAATGTGGTCAGTACAATTTCTCCATTCTCTACTACTTCATCCACAACTTCAAGTTGTTCCTTGATTTGAGAGACCTTAGAAAAGTAGGATTGAATGGTCTCTCCATTCTAAAGATTTACCCCTTTCAATTGGTTCCGCAGAGTCATCTTCCGATTTATGTTCTTTCCTTCAAACAACTTGGTCAAGGAGTCAAACATCTCCTTAGGTGTCTTTAGGGAAGACACATGAGGTATGAAATGGTCTTTTATAGAATCAACAATGATTCTCTTAGCCTTGACCAAGTTCTTCTCATGTAAGGATTTAGCCTCTTCTTGCTCTAGGGTAGGAACCTCTTCACTTATGTAAGTGTCCAACTCATTCTCTTCTAGGATTAACCCAATCCTATACTTCCAGGATCGGAAGTTATCAGCTCCTTCAAGCTTATCCTCAAGCTTGGTGTGGTGAGACATCTTAAAGAGTACTTCAAATGGAAATAGAAAATTTATTAGGTCTTACTACTTGATTTGCTGAAAATTGGATCTGGAGCTGGATCAGGGTTTGTTAGAGAAACCCTAAAAATTCAAAATTTGAATTTCAAACTTCTGAAAGGATAGAAAGATGTGCCTTGCTAAGCTGGTCAAGCTGGTATACTCAAAATTTGAAATCTGCAAATTTTCACCCCTCAAAATTGCTTCGGATTCACTAGACAAGGCCTTGAATTAGGGTTTGATTTTCCAAGAACTTCACCCAACCAAAAAGTTCGATCCAAAGCTCGAAACTTTGATTTTTCAGAGGAGCTTCTAGCCATGGTCTCAGATTTTAGAAATTCCATCTTTTGCAGAAACCCTAATTTATGGGCCAAAAACTGAGAATGCTTAGAATTGAATTATGTCTCGATAGAAAGATGCGCCCTTGATAGGAGAGTCAATCTAGCCTCTTGCATTTGATGATATGTGGAGAGAAGCCCAAAAATTAAGAATCCCTAGCTTTCGCAGCTACATAGTGCCTTCTTCTTAGGTCAGCTCTGATACCATGTTAATTTTTTGATAGTTTCATTCCATTATCATTCAGGATCTCTAAGAGAATAACATGTACATCATATCAATCATAGACACAATAATAAGCACACAAGAGCCATAGAGTTTCACCGAGGAAAACCAAGAAGGTGAAAAACCCCGCAACTTTCTCAGAGATAGAATAAGCCCCAATACAAGATCACAAGGATCAAACCCAATAAGATGTCTCTAGAAGATACTCCTCCTCTTTCACATGTGCACAACTTTCTCACTTAGCTATGCGAGCTTGAGAGGTGAGTGAATGAATAGAATGAGGGAGGCACACCCTTTATTTATACTTGACTTGACCTGCTAATAAACCAATCAGGGCCAACTTCCTAAGGAAGACTAATAACTCAACCACATGACCTAACTAGGGCCGACCCACACCGGTGGTCTAATAACCCATCAATACAAATGACACTTACAATGTAACTTGTGACACTTGCAAATACAAATGATGACACTTCCAATCAGAGGAATAATACATCTCTGTTGGATATAAAATAAAATACAAATGTAATATACAAGTGAATATCTTCCAAAGTTACAAATACATCAACATTGAGCATTTAACCAATGTTCAATGTCTCAAATATGTACAAGTTTGAAGAAGGTTCAAGCAGCGGAAGTGTAGAATGTCGAATATTGACTGGATAGCACAAATTCTAGATGGACACAAGGAAGAAATCACAGAAGTAATAGAGGAACGCGAAGTCGGGCATACGCGCAGTTCGCGAAGGAAAAAATACTTGGTACGATGGAAGGATGATGAGTTGCAAGAGGTGACATAGATTTCCAATGAAGAATTCAGGAGACTGACGGAGCAGTAGACTTATTTTTCACCCGGGGAGTCAGATGCAGGAGCATCAGGGCCTAGGAAGATCAGTCGAAGTTGATTGACATGAGAAGATGAACCAGAGGGAGTGTCGATGACCACTGGTGAGGAAGACCAGATTGACTCATTCAAGTCAATAAGTTGAGCAGAGAACTATCGAAGCAGTCGACAGGAGTGCGAGGGTTGAGAGTCGACATGTCCATGTCGATAGATGACAAGTTGTTGTAGAATTGTAGTAAGGTCGACATGTTGTCGGACCGTGATATCGACAGGTTGGGCATGAGCCAAGCGAGGAGGAAGTGGCGGACTGATGAAGCCTTAGGTTGAGAAAAGAAGCCGACGGATAAGTCGAAGCTAACGGAGGATAGTATGGCTGACATGACGGATTATTGTAGCTTGTCAAAAGGACATGTAGAGATCAAGGAGAGTACTTGGCAACAATTTGGGGTTGCTAAGGAAGTTAATGGTAGTTATTGCAGGTGGGTGAAGGCATGACAGATGTTGTCACAGGCAGAGGCTATGCAACACGGTCAGGACATTGACAGTTGCAGGTCTGTAGGATCATGGAAGGATCGGATGATAGAGGATACGTGTATCAGGGATTGCAGTGGTCTCGGGAACAGCAATAGCAGATTATAAGGCTTGTGCGTAGGCACAAAGCAAAGGAGAGTTCCTTTTGTTAGAAAAACAGGATCGCAGAGCAATAACAATAAACAGAAATGCAAATATAATCACACATACACATTACAAGAGAGACACAAATATATCGTGGTTCACCCAACTTGGGCTACGTCCACACTGAATTTGCTAATCATTATTATTATTACCGTCCAACAAGGTGAAGGGATACAACCTGCAGCACAACCACTGCACTTCCGCTTCACTGTCTCACAGTCTCTCTCCTTATCTTAGAGATCTTTACAATGCATAAAACCTAATACATCAACCCTAGCCGTATTACAATGTCTTTCTTTTATAGGGAAAATACAATGAGAAAAATACCATGGGATATGCAAAACCATGGGCCCGCAAAATAGCTGACGAAAACAACCCCAAAATTTTTTCTCGGGGGTGCTTCCCCCAAACCCCTAAAAATGCAGAATGGGTGTACAATCCTTTGGGGTGCATGGCTAAGACAATATCATCTATGAGATTGGAATATTTGGCTCCACAACCAACAATCTCCCACTTGGAGACTGATCACAACAACTCCATTGTTGCTGCACTTGCTGGACTTGGACTTGGCAAATTTCTCCTCTTCACCTTCATGTTAGAAGGCCATCTGAAACTAAGTAAGAACTCAGTTTCTCTCTCGTAACTACCTTTGTGAACATGTCTACAGGATCCTGGCTAGTATGTATCTTTTCCAGCTTCAACAGTTCATCTTCCAAAACAGAGCATATAAAATGGTACTTGAGATGTATATGTTTAGTCATGGAATGGAATGCTAAGGTCTTTGCAAGATGAATGGCACTCTGGCTGTCACTATACAACCTGCTATCCTTCTGCTTCTTACCCACTTCCTCCATAAACGTTTGCAACCAAATCATCTCTTTACTAGCTTCTGTAATAGCAACATACTCTGCTTCCGTTGTTGAAAAGTGCAACAACCTTCTGCAGTTTCGAAATCCAACTTACTGATGTTCCACTTACAGTAAACACATACCCTATGGTGCTCCTCCTACTATCTTTGTCACTTGCCATATCTGCATCAACATATCCTTGTAGAATAGTGTCTGAACCTCCAAAACATAATGCTTGAGTGGTAGTACCTCTCAAATACCTGAGAATCCAATGTACTGCCTTCCAATGTTCTTTACCTGGATTATTCATATATATGTTCACAACTCCCACTGCATGTGCAATATCTAGTCTTGTGCACACCATAGCATACATCAAGCTGCCAACTGTTGATTGATAGGGAATCTTGGACATGTAATCAGTCTCTTCATGTGTCTTGGGACACATTTCTTTACTTAGACTGAAATGGCTGGCCAAAGGTGTACTAACTGGTTTTGCATTCTGCATTCTGAACCTCTCCAACACCTTTTGTATGTACTCACCCTGAGACAATCTTAATTTGTGATTTTTCTTGTCTCTTGTTATTCTCATACCAAGGATTTGCTTTGCAGCACCCAAATCGTTCATCACAAATGAATTAGCTAGCTTCCTCTTGAGTACATTTATATCCTTCATGTCACACCCTGCAACAAGCATGTCATCCACATACAATAACAAGATAATATATCTTTCATTGTCTAGCTTCTTGAAATAAACACAGTGGTCAGAATGACATCTACTATAACCTTGTTCTGTCATAAACTTGTCAAATTTTATATACCACTACCTTGGAGCTTGCTTCAAGCCATACAAGCTCTTTTTCAACCTACATACCAAATCTTCCTTCCCTTTGATCTCATACCCTTGTGGTTGCTGCATATATATCTCTTCCTCCCAATCCCCATGGAGAAAGGTTGTTTTTACATCTAACTGTTCAAGATGCAAATCTTCTACCACCACCAGACTTAAAATAGTCCTAATTGAAGACATCTTAACAACAGGAGAAAATATTTCATCAAAGTCTATACCTTTCTTCCGTGCAAACCCCTTTACAACAAGTCTGGCCTTCTATTGCTTCTTACCTCCTTCTTCTTCCTTCAACCTATAAATCCATTTGTTCTGCAATGCTCTTTTACGAGTAGGAAACTGAACCAGATCCCAAGTCTAGTTTCCTACCAATGAGTCCATCTCCTCATTCATGCCTTGCTCTCCACCTGCATTACTTCTTCATAACATTCTGGTTCACCATAATCAGTCATCAATAAATAATACATTGAAGGAGAGTATCGTTCAGGGAGTCTACTTAACCTGGTAGATCTTCTTATACTTGCGGGAGTTTCAGGTACTTGCTGCTGTTCTTGATTTTATGGCACCTTTGGAACTTCATTTTCTCTAATTTCATCAAGTATTGTGTACTCTGTGTTTTCCTTTTCTTGTTTCTTTCCATGCAACTGATCTTTATACATGAACTTTTCATTGAATATCACATCTTTACTCCTGATGATTTTGTTATTTTCATAATCCCATAAATGATAACCAAATCCATCAACACCATATCCAATAAATGTACATTTCTTGGATTTAGCTTCAAGATTTATTCTATTATCTTTATCAATATGGACAAATGCTTCACAACCAAACATTCTAAAAAATGAGTAGTTTTCTTTTTCATCTGTCCATGCCTCCTCTGGAATACCACCATCCAAAGCACTTGAAGGTCCTCTATTTATTAAATAAACAATAGCATTTACAACATCCGCCCAAAATTGTAAGGGCAATCCTGCATGCAATCTCATACACCTTGCACGCTCCATGATCATTCTGTTCATCCTTTCAGACACACCATTTTCTTGTGGTGTTCCTGGGACTGTCTTCTCTCTACGAATACCATGGTATGAACAGTAACTATCAAACTCCTTACCGCAGTACTCACCTCCATTATCAGATCTGAGACACTTCAATCTTTTTCCTATCTCATTCTCAACCAAAGCTTTCCACATCTTAAAAGTAGCAAACACATCATATTTTTGTCTAATGCAATAAACCCAAGTTTTCCTAGTTGTATCATCAATGAATGTAACATAATAATGAGAGCCACCAAGAGATTGTACCTGAGCTGGTCCCCATAAATCTGTATGCGCTAGTGATCCAGGTGGATATGGGTGGCCACCCACCTTTCCAACTGGCTCAGAACAGTTTTATGGCAATTTTGGTATTGTACTATTTTTAGCAGTTTTTCAGGTCCTGAACTTCCGGGGCCATTTTGAGGCCCTAAACGACCTTTTTTTGCAATTTGGGGGGCCAAATGGTTGCCTCTGGCACACATTTGGCCCCAGTCTAAAGTTGTAAATCTCGCATAGACCTTTCCAACGGGCTACCGATCGCCCCAAACGGAGATCATATGCAAAAGTTACGACCCCGGGAAGTTGATGTACTAACTTACCCAAACGGGGCCCACATGACTTTTGGCGCTTCATCTCCTCGGGTTAGGTTTTTGGATGTCTAGGGTTTTTGACATTCTTGTTTATTATAAAAGGCCTTGAGAGCCTCATTGTAACCATCTTCTTGCGAAATGAGAGCAGCCGTCACATCTCTTCTCAGAGATAAGCCGCCACCATTCCAGCAAGCTTGTTTTCCGCTGCATTTTTACAGTTCTAGCTTATTTCCTTATTGAATAGAAAACCAGTTTTACTGTATCTCTGTTATTTTGTGTTAAGCATCTGATAATAATCTGTATTCATTTCGTTCTGCTCATAAAATCCGGATCAGCTGGCTCTAACTTTTCATTCTTCTTATGTTTCCCAACCCTGAGAAATCTAACTCTCTTCTATTTTTCATAAACATAGTTTTCACAGAATTTCAAACTTACCTGCTTCAAATCTGGCAGCAAATTCCTTGAGTGGAGAATCTGCATCCCCTTCTCACTCATGTGGCCAAGCCTATGATGCCACAATGTTGTATCTGTTCCTATGGAAGCTAAAGAGAGAATGGTCAGTATTATGAGGACATAAATACAACGTACCTACCCTGTCTCCTTTTTCTATCACCATTGATCCTTTAGTGATCTTCCACCACTTTTCTCCAAATATAGATAGACAACCGCCATCTACCAACTGCCCTATTGAGATCAAATTTCTTTTCATAGCAGGAATATGCCTAACATCTTTTAACAGCCAGTTAGTTCCATTCTTAACTTTTATCCATACCTTACCCATTCCAACAATTTTACATGGCTCATCATCACCCAATAAAACATGTCCAAAATCACCTGGAACATAATCATGAAAGTATTTCCTATGCGATGTAGCATGACATGAAGCCCCTAAATATACTACCCAATATTCACTAGTATTATCTAATGCAAGAATCAAAGCATCTTGTAAGACATCACCTGCTACATTTGCTTCCTGGGTAGTTTCCTTCTGTGCATCTCCGTTCTTCTTTAGAGATCTGCAGTCTTTCTTCAGATGTCCTTTCTTTCCATAGTTCCAACACTATATCTTTCCCAGTCTGGACTTGGATCTGCCCATTTTAGACTTACCACTATTACCTTGGCTCTTTCCTCTCTCCTTTTGTCTTTCCCTGGTTTCCATGGTCAAGGCATTACCTGATGTCTCACCTGTGCTTTTTCTTCGCATTTCCTCACTAAGAATGACACCAAGAATATCATCAAATTTCAACATGTTTGAACCAGAGATAGAGTTACTTACAACCATGACCAAGCTATTCCATCTTTCCAGCAATGAACACAATATTAGAAGAGCCCTAACCTCACCATCAAAGTTCACACTTACAGAACTTAGCTGATTTGTAACTGTATTGAACTCATTTAAATTATTAGTAATAGATCCACCTTCAGACATCTTCATATTAAATAAACGCTTCATTAGAAATACCTTTTTGGAGGCTGAGGGTTGTTCATACAGCTTACCCAATGCACTCATCAGACCCTCTGTTGTTGTTTCTTTTGAGATATTGAAATCCACCGACGAAGGCAGGCTCAACCATATTGTTCCCTGAGCCTTTCTATCAAGAACCTCCCATTCTTAATCCTTCATAGCCACTGGCTGCTTTGCTCTTCCTCCCAACAACATGAATAGATCCTTCTGGTACAGATAGTTCTCCATTTTCATCTTCCATAACTAGAAGTTTGGGCCATTAAACTTCTCGACCTTAAACTTTCCTTCTTCTGCCATTGCTCCCACTCGAACCAGAAACCCTAGCTTCCTGTGGGTTTATCTGCGAAATAGACCTTTGGCTCTGATACCAATTGTTAGAAAAACATGATTGCAGAGCAATAAAAATAAACAGAAATGCAAATATAATCACACATACACATTACAAGACAAACACAGATATATCGTGGTTCACCCAACATGGGCTACGTCAACACTGAATTTGCCAGTCCTTATTATTATTACCGTTCAGCAAGGTGAAGGGATACAACCTGCAGCACAGCCGTTGCATTTCCTCTTCAATGTCTCACTCTCTCTGTCCTGATCTTAGAGATCTTTACAATGCATAAAACCTAATACATCAACCCTAGCCGTATTACAATGTCTTTCTTTTATAGGAAAAATACAATGGGAAAAATACCATGGGATACCTGTTGTTGGAGCAACATTCCCCCCCCAAAAATTTTGTACATATTGGGGCCCCTCCTTTACGTTTTCCTAGAAAGATTACCTAAAGAAGTTAATTTTCCTTTTAACTTAGTATTTTGTTTTCAACTGAGGAATCTGCTTTAAAAATTTGAGTTTTTTCTTCTAAGTTAAAATTCACGATTCCCTCCCGAAACTGCAGAAGCGATTTGCGAAACTCTCCCGAAACTGTGGAAGACTTCACGATTCCCTCTAGAAAATGCTTATCTCCCGAAACTGTAGAAGCATTCATGAAACTCTCCCAAAACTGTTGAAGCAATTTGCATAACTCTCCCGAAATTGCAGAAAGAAATTCAAAAGGTTCTCTCGAAACTGCAGAAGCATTCACAAAACTCTCCCGAAACTGTGGAAGCAATTTGCATATCTCTCTCTAAATTGTGAAAAAAAATTCATAGGGCTCTCTTGAAACTGCGGAAGCATTCACGATTTTCTCCCGAAACCGCGGAAAGACTTAGTGTTTTTTGGAAGAACTTAAGTCTCTCTTCCGAAACTGCGGAAGCATTCACGAAACTCTCCCGAAACTGGGGAAGAACTCAGCGAACTCTCCCTAAACTGTGGAAGACTTAGCATTTCTCTTCCGAAACAGTGGGAGAACTCAAGTTTCTCTCCCGACACTGCGGAAGAGCTTGGGGATTTCCTCCCGAAAATGGGGAAGCTTTCGTCAAATATTGATAATCTTGAACAAAGTTATTTCATAAGTTGCAGAAGGATATCCTGAATCTTTCCGAAACTGCGGGACGACTCGGCAAAAGCATTCGTGATAAGCTTCTGAGGGACTATATTTCGAAAAGACTCGTAAATATCTCCCGAAACACCAAAGCAATTCACCATTTTGTTCCGCAATTGCAGACAAAACTTGTACGACAGCCCCGCAACTGGTGGTCGCGTGTCAATGCCAAGATGGCTTGAAATGACTGCACTGTACAAGGCATTAAAACCCTGTTTTAATGACACCACCTACCCGTTTAATGCCACATATGTCTAACGTTTTATAAGGATGGTGGGGGTTTCGTTGATTTCATTGTTTGTTTATCGTTCAAAGAACGCCGTTAGGAAGACCGCGTTGGCTCTCTCTAGCTCAGCGCATCCATGACTACGTCCACCTCACTCAACCACTATCTCGTCTCCAGGTAGGCTCTTTAACCGCCATCTTTGTTTTATCTCCACGTCGAATTACTTTTTGGGACTTCCCGTTCATAACGTGGCCGATAGACATTGGAAGCATAGGTCGTTTTGTTTTTCTATTACGACCGTCCTGGCCCTTAGGTTTCTCATTCCTACCAGCTGAAAGCCGTAGCCATGACCATCCAAGTTTTTCACTGACCGCATTCCTATCATTTTCCTACCCTGATTCAAACCTCATACCAGCCACACACCATTTCGCAAGTATTATTAATAATAGTAGTGGTCAGTTGAGATTCTCAACCACTCCCCTTTTTTGGCTCAGTTAATGAATGTGAAAAAATAGTCCCTTGTTTCATTGTTTATTCATAGGATTTTTCACTCCAGGCCAACCCACCATTGACCATTAGAAGTGGTACGATGAAGGACACCCTCTCTCCAAGGACTAGGAGGGAAGCAGGTTTTCTCCACGTCATATGCTTATCTTTTCGGAAGTATTCCAAAAGTTCGTGATTAGGCATTGTCTCCGTAGAATAATCAAGTCTCAGGACCATATTTCGTTTTCTGAAATGATCTATTTTTCTTCACCAGCATGCAGCTTATAATTTTGTCTATATTTCTCATTAGCATGTTAAAATTGTCCTTCTCTATGTTACACTCTCATAACATGTTGCAAAATTTTATAATGATTCACATTTGGTTGCTAGCAGGGATAAGCCACGATGCCAAAAGGCGGTAGAAAGAAAACTAAAGTGATGGAACCAGAGCCAGTGCCACTAAGGACTGAAACTATGTTCCAAGACACTAAGTGTACCATTAGCGTTTCTCCCAAGGCCCGTTGGGGAGATGTTTACAGGATGATCAGGTACCAGGATATTCCAGATGTATTATTGAAAGAAGAACAAATCTACCTCAACATCAGAACTTCGGCATAGCTAGGGCTTCTACCCGCCCTGAATTGTTCCCATGTTTTGAAGTGATCGGGTGGATACTAGAACATGCCAACCCAGAGACAAGAGTGTTGCATGACAGCAAGGGAGAGCCTTTCGCTTCATTCCATCTAGCGTATATTGCTACAACCTACAAATTCTCACGTCCCCATGAAGCTCTAAGTGATGAATGGCTGGGTAAGATGAATAATATTGAGATGGCCAAAAAATTATTGGTCATGGGCAAATACTTGAGGAAGAGAGGTAATGATGAATATGATGTTCAGAACCTAAGACCTCCTTTTAGGTTAATCGCCCTGATGCTATGTAGAATTTTCGGCATGCCCGATGGCATTGTATAAAGGATACAATGGCCCCCCATCATCCACTTCATAGCATTCAAAGGGACTGTGTTTGACTGGGCCACTATCCTTTTGGATAGTTTGGCATCCATAGTGGCTACTGCAAGAGAAGCTCTGGCCTTAAAAAAGTCATAATTTTACATGTCTTCCTATCGGATTGACTATATTTTGGACAAACTATCTTTCCCCAACCTAGGTTGCACACGGGATAAAGCCAACACCCTGGTCTACACTGCTTATAAAATAATGTGGGCTCAAAATTACAAAGCAAGCTATAAGCTCATCTGAAAAGAGTTCATCATGCCTCTATATGAGAAGATTTTCAAGGAAGAGCCCAATTGTCTATCAGAAAATGCCATGGAAGTCCTGGAAAACTATGCAGATTTTTATTTCTCAGAGTAGGGCACCTACATCAGGATGTTTGGAGGTACCAAAGCGCCATACATTTTGCTAAAATATGCTACTGATTATGTAGTCCACAAGGAAGAAGTTAGGCAAATTTTTCTTGATGGAATAGGAGGGGTGCTTAACAAGCAACATAAGGCTTCTTTCCCTCCTTTTCCCTTCTGCATAGGAGCGTACAAATTCTCAGGGGTTGCATGAACTGAGGAATTTCTTCAAGAGCTGAAAGCTTTTAACTTCGGTGAAATGATCTTCCATAGAAATGATAGGCAGAGCAAGGTTGTCGAGCATTGCAAAGAATTTTATGCTCATTTTGAATACGCTCATTACTAGGATGTCGAGGAAGAAGTGTTTAGAGGCATCAACAACATGACTGAGTTGCATATTTGTTGTCAAGGCAGTGGAGCAAGCTCTAGCTCTACCCCAGCCCGAAAATCCAGTCTCCAGAAAGAGAGAGAAGCAGCTGATGCCCTAGCCCACAAAGAACAAAGATTGAAAGAGGAAGCAAGGATACACAAAGAAGCAGAAGTTGCAAGGTTGCAGCAAGAAGCAAAAGATTCAAGGCTGCAACAAGAAGCAGAAAATGCAAGGTTGCAAAGAGAGGTTGAGGAAGCAAGGTTACAGCAATAAGCTGAAGATGCAAGGCTGCAGAAAGAAGCTGAAGATGCAGAGCAGATGGAAGAAAGTGACAATCAGCAGCAAGCTAAAGAGGAACAAAATGCGGAGGAAGAACTTAAGACCGATAAACATGCTCAGGAAAGCGGCTCTGGCACCCAAGATACGGAAACAGATGTATCTCAAGCAGGTGTTCGCAGAACCTAAAATGTGGAGGTAGACGCATCTCAAGCAGGTGTTCCCAGCATCCAAAATGTGGAGGTAGACACAGCTTAAGCAGGTGTTTTTGGCACCCAAAATGTGGGAACAGATGCAGCTCAAGCAGTACAGACCCCACCCATAGAAACAAAAATATATGTAATAGATCTCCCAATCGTCCCTTACACTCCATCAAAAGATCATACTGTGTCCCGATGGGATGAATTTGTGTATGATAAGAAGAGGAAAGCAGTAGTCTTGAAATCAGAAAAGAGGATAAAGAGACTCTTCCAAGAAGATATTGTTACCCGGCAGGAGACCACAGTGATGCAAAATACAAATAAGGCTCCCATAGCCATGGCATCCACCGTTGTAGAAGCAACAAAACCAATGCAGGACAATGTGGTCGATATGGTTAGAGAATTTGAGTCAACAAAGAGGAGAACTCGCATGTTACAACATACTGTGGCTAATGAGCAGGCTTATAGGGATTTTGTAGTGAATAAGTATAATCACCTATATGTTGAGCATAGGAAATTGTCAGATAAGTATTGCCATTTAGAAGAAGAAAAAGAGCACCTAGTAGTCCAGATGATGGTTTTAGAATCAAAAAAGAATGATTCGGAAGCTATAGTTTCTCATCTACAAGCGGATAAGAAAGCAATGGTTAAGTAATTAGAGCAGGAAGAGAGCAGAGCAGTAGATATGTCTCCCTTTCATGAGCTGTCTTGTGATATTCTGAGACAAATGCACACCACACAGGAGCTGATTACTGAGAAAGTGTGCAGGCTCAAAGCCATGATGGTTAGATTGAAAGAAGTCAATGCAGAGGCCTATTGGCTTAAGGGTAAATATATTTGGGTTAAAGCAAACATCCTGAGCCAGATGGAATGGAGAGAAGGGAAGGTTGATTTCCCCAAGCATCTCCCATTCAAATATGTAGATGATTTTAAAGAAGATATAGCCCTTATGGAATTCTGTAGTTACTGTGGCCTTAAGTTCATGGCTAAGATCCAAGGAACAATGGATAAAAGTAACAGCCTTTATCAACAAATCCATGAAGTACATGATAAGTGCAAGATAAGTTTTTCTCAGTCCCTTGATGAGTTCCCAAGCAAAGAGAAACGTTTATCAGACTTGAAGAAAGAGCTAGGCATTCAAATAGAATATGTAAAGAAGATTGATGTCTTAGCCATTGATAATCTCCATCACTATATTGGGCTGTCATCAATATACAGTCATTTGCTTAAAGAAATCCACCAAGTAGCAGTTGCAGAAATTCAGGGTATTGGAGCAGAGCTTGGTAAAGATGTGACTTCCCAGAAGATCTTTCTCCCTTCCTCAGCAAATGTGGTCATCAGAGACACTGGTATCTGGTTCAGTTATATAGTAGAGGAGGAAAAGAAAGCAGTAGCAGTAGCAGCCAGTCCATGTCCTTCTCTCCCAGCAGTAGCAGCTAGTCCAAGTCCTTCTCTCCCAGCAGAAGCGCCTTCCCAAGGGTGAACTCGCTGATCCTACAATGTTGTTCCTTTTTTTATTTTGGTCTCCCTATGTTTAAAGCGTTGAACCACTGGACAGCTGTCCTTTTCTTTTTTTTTGAGAAATTTTCTGTTTTAAGAAAAGGGCCACGATTTGTGTATTAAAAGGAAAAAATCTGTAGAGGACATGTGTAAGGAGCCAGGTGGCAGCCTAAGGGGCATTTTGTAAAGATATAAATAGAAGGTTAGTGAATAGTACAAAGGACTTTTGGCAGGGAAAATATTTTTATTAACTTGTACGAGCTATCTTGCAATTGCTCCAACAAAATGAAATTTGCCTAATAAGATCCTGGAGAGGACGTCTTTTGCATGGAAATGGATGTTGGATGCGTGCTGGATTATTCTTGTGACTTGCATATTCTACAGTGAGATCTTTCTTTGCTGTCTTGAATTATTTCTCTATATTGAATGATCTTACTGTTTCTTGTGCAAAATGAATTTTTTCCTACATGAGTAATGGAATGTGTTATATGTGAATTGGAAGCTATCTTCTAATATCTCTTGCTTTCTTGCTGTAGATCTATCTTTATGATTTAATGGTTGTGTGTTGATCTTTAGATAACTCTTCCAGCACATTACTCATACTTATAATTTTGCTTCTTGTAGGGATAGTTTAGGTTTATTTTGGTTTTAAATACAGATTTGTTTCGAGTTCTGCATTTAGATTAAGTTAGCTTAGGCACTTGCATATCATTTTTAAACCATAAAATCAAAAAAAGAACGGTGGATCGGGCCATAACTGGTGTAATTGAAGGAAATCTCCAAACCCAACGGTTGCCGGAACCGCTAACCAGACCGATTGCCCATACCAAATGGTGGAAAATCTAATTGAGATAGTCTACCGGGGAGAATCCCTTTCTGCTTGATTTTGTGATCTTCGAGGCATCAACAATTTTTGGCGCTAGAAGGAGGGCCTGAAAGTGCATGGCTGATAAAGGAAAATCTCCCACTGTCAAAAATGTTATTGAAAACCCGCTTAAAAAAGGAATTTCAGACAGCCCAAATCTTGAAGTAGCAAACCAAGAAAACCTCATCTCTGATTCTGAACCTCAAGAAGCATTGTATGTTGTGCCTTTTGCAGAAATAGAAGATTTAAGGAGACATACATGATCTTATTTTAGACAGCTAGGTGGTTTAAACGCAGTAAATTTCCTCCCTAGGAAAATTTCTCCTAGAAAAGAGCGACAGTACATACGTGATTCGATTCTTATGCAAAATTTTGAAGAGCTTGTGAATTTAACCTTAGAAGAAATTGCCGAACCCCTAAACAAGATCGATCTTGAAAACTCAGAAAATATTTCAGATGAAGAAAGTCTTGGAGAACTTATTACTCCAAAGAACACTCCATTGAATTCACCATACAATTCTCCATCTGATTCTCCACATAGAGACATGGCCGTACCTGCTTGGAGAGCAAGGGGAGCATTGAATTTAGCTGGGCCATTCGACCCAGGGAAAGCCATTTCAACCAAAGATCATCTCAAGAGTTTTTATTTAGCTTTGAATCTCTTAGATGTGCAACATGAAGATGTAGTCTATAGGCTTTTTCCATACACATTTGAGCCGAAAGTATCGTCCTGGTATTTTAGCCTACAACCTAGCTCAATCTCAAGCTGGGATGAATTTGAAAAATGTTTCTTAAAGAAATATGGAAACCAAAAAACTGTAGCTACGCTTATGAAAGAATTATTGTCCATGAGAATGGAAAAGAAATAAAAGGTTCAATACTTTAATCAAATGTTCACAACACTCTTAAATAATTTCAGTGAAGCAAATAAACCAGCAGAAGAATCTCTGGTTGAATATTATACAACAGCTCTTGAAGGACCCATAGCAATGTTCGTTAAAAGATCTAAGAAACCACCCTGATAGAGAATTTCGAAGAAGCTAGAAAGGTGGAAGAAGAAGCGGATAGCATTGCTAAACATGCCTTAAATGCAGAAACAAAACCAACAGTTAGTAAAAAAACCTTGCTGCTCACTAGAGGTAAAGAAGAGTCATCAAAAGACATGGAGAATGTAGTTAAGATGATGCAGAAGTTCTCCAATAAAATTGTAGATCTCGATAAAGATAAGGCTGCTAGTACATCTAGGAAACCTTTCAAGCCATTTTACAAAAAGAGGAAAGATAGCGATCAACCTCATCCACCCATGAATAATTTCCCTGTTTTAAACCTCAATGAAATATGGATGAAAAACTTCTGCACCTTTCATCAAGAACCACATTTGGAAAAGAGCTGCCCACAATGGATTAACTCTATGAGTTTAGTCATGAACCAAATGCTTGATTCACGGATTCCAGATCAAGACGATCCCCTAGAGGAATCAATCCCTGAATTAGAAGAACCACCTCCGGACACCACTATGGTGCTATGGGATTAGGTACCTTTAGCTGAATTAGTAGAAGAAGATCCCATAGAAAGCTCCCTCTCTGCTGTGAACATTAATACTCGCAGTAAAGGCCCTATTACGGATCCTATCCCAGACTCGACTCCTCCCAAGCCTAAAGTTTCAAAAGAAATACCTAGAAGACATATAGCAATCATTCCACCGCAACCTAAAGCTAGCCAAACAACGGTCAAATAGCCAAACATTGACACCATAGTTCAACAACCGAAGGGCACAATGAATAAAACAGACAATTCGGCTAGAATTGGGAAGGATTCTGATATAGGATATGACATTATTGAAGATATAAAGAAAGTCAAAGCAAATGTGTCAATATTTGATATGTACAGTTTGCCTCAGCAACGAGATAAGCTGCTGCATGCTCTGCAACCCCAGCTCAGCACTCCATTAACAGATACTCAAGAAGATCTTGAAATTAATGAGGCTAGTATCGGCGATAAATCTAAATCTCAGACGTTGCCATTCCTATTGACCTTTGAAATTTTCAATCATAATGTTCACAATTTCCTTGTAGATTCTGGAGCATCTTCAAATGTCATGCCACTGTCAATTTGTAAAAAAATTAACGAACAACCTATTCCATCTCCGGCCCAAATTATTCAGTTATATAGGACTGCTGTCAGAGTTATTGGGGAAATGAAAGATGTTCTCATTAGATTATCAGCCAACTCTAGAGTCTGTCAGTTTATTAACATAATGGTAGTTGATATTCCTGAGGCCTATGGTTTGATCTTAAGTAGGGACTGGTCCACAAAGCTCAATGGTTACTTTGTAGCTGATTGATCTCATCTGTGGTTGCCTTATCAAAATAGACAGAATTAGATAAAAGTCCTGAGAGAATTGCACATGAAGGAAAATGTAACTCAACTAGAGGGAAAGACTGAAGCGGTAACCTTCTCATCCTCGGTTTTAGGGAACTATTTCTTAGAAATTGATCTGAGTAGTTATCAGTCTGAAACTATTAGCCATGAATTAGATGAACAGTTTGATCTCCTTCATTTCTCTCGGACTGAGGATGTCGACTGTAATATAGTTAGTTTAGTCACTGACTTATACCATAGAGATACTAACTTAGCTGAATCAAAATATTTGTTTTGGACATTATACTTTGATGGTTCTAAAACTCTGGAAGGATTCAGAGCCGGTTGTGTTCTGATGGATCCACAAAGAAATAAGTATTTTTGTCTTGTAGGTTAGAATTTGAATGTACTAACAACACTGCGGAATATGAAGCTTTGGTCCATGGATTAAAGAAGGCCATCGATTTAAATGTTAAATACTTGAAGGTTTTCGATGACTCAGAAATAGTTGTGAGATAGGTAAGAGACACCATTCACTCTCTCTCACCTCATTTGAAGGGTTATCAGGCTGAGGTATGGGATTTAATTATGCATTTTGATGCTTTCAATATAAAGTCTATTCCTAGATTGCAAAATTCTACAGCTGATTTGTTAGCAACATCCGCTTCTAGATTGGTGCCATCTAATGACAAATGCTCAATTGAATTAATTTTCAGGCCCTCCATTCCTGACAATGTCACAAACTTCAGGGTTTTCAATGATGACGAACAAATTATCAGTTTTCTAACGAACGAAAACAGTTTCCAAGGAGCTGTGATAGATGAAGAAGAACACAATTCTGAATTGCTAAAGAAGGATGCAAATAAAGGAAATTTCATCCCCAAAGGGGTAAGGTCACTCGAAATGCTGTTTGATCTTCAAAGTAAGTTCAAAAGGCCAGCTAATACCAAAACTAACAGTTCATCAATGCAACATGAGTTAGTTAATTTAGGTACTGAGGCAGAACCAAAAGTTGTCAACCTTGGCAAATGTTGTTCACCGGGAGAAAGAGATAGGTTCATCAAACTGTTTAGACAGTTTAAGGATGTTTTTGCATAGAACTATGAGGATCTGAAAACATATGACGTCCGCATTATTCAACATGTTATACCAATGAAAGTGGGTGTCAAGCCTTTTCAACAACAATTAGGAAGGATGCATCCTACTTTGGAAGCTCTGATTCAAAAGGAATTGAAGAAACTCCTAGACACTAAAATAATCTTTAAGGTCCGGCATTCTGAGTGGGTTGCTAACTTAGTCCCCATAAGAAAGAAGTCAGGAGAGATGAGACTATGTGTGGACTTCATAAATTTAAACAGAGCTTCAGATAAAGACAACTATCCTGTCCCTTCAATGGAACAAATTCTTCAAATGGTGTCAGGATCTGAACTATTTTATCTTCTTGATGGTTTCTCTAGCTACAATCAAGTATTAGTAGCCGAGGAAGATCGTCTTAAGACTACTTTCCGCACTAAGTGGGGAACTTTCCCATACAAAAGGATGCCATTCGGCCTGATAAACGCAGGAGCTACATTCCAACGGGCAATGGATATCACTTCTCGAGGATTAGGTGGGCAGTGTGTTGTTGTCTACCTAGATGATGTGACAAGTTTTTCAAAGAAAATGGAAGATCATGTTGTCCATTTGAAGCATATTTTTGATCATTGTCGAAAGTATGGTATTTCATTGAATCCCAAGAAGAGTGTGTTCGCTGTTCCCGAAGGTAAACTTTTGGGCCATATCATTTCCAAAGGAGGAGTGTTAATAGATCAGGAAAGAGTACAAGCTATCAATAGAATTCCAATGCCTTATAACAAAAAATCTATGCAGTCCTTTATGGGCACTATCAATTTCGTCTGAATATTTGTTCCAGATTTCGCACAAATTGTTAAACCTTTGCAACAAATGGTTAAACAAAGCATATAGTTCAAGTGGACAGATTTAGAAAAGGATGCATTTAGAGACATTAAGGAAGCTATAGCTAAAGCTCCTTCCTTAAGAAGCCCAGATTTTGATAAGGATTTTATCCTGTATACCTTTGCTTCGGATTACTCCGTCGCGGCTATACTCATGCAAAAGGTGGAGCTAGGGGACGAATACCCAATCTCGTTTATGAGCACTGGTCTGCAAGGGGTTGAGCTAAACTATCTCGTGGTTAACAAGCATGCATATGCTATCTTCAAAGTAGTCAAGCAGTTTAGACCATATATTTTTAAGAACATAACTAAAGTTATAGTTCCCCACCCAGCTGTTAGATCCCTCTTCGTTCAAAAGGAACTAGGAGAAAGGAGGGGAAACTGGGTCACAACTCTTCAAGAATATGACTTAGAATTTAAACTGGCCACAATCATCAAAGGACAAGGCTTGTGCAAATTGCTTACAGGAAACTTGACTGATGAAGAGCAACATTGGAAGAATGAAGTTGAGCTAAACTCAGTTGAAGTATGTCCTATCTTCACAACTCCTCAGTCATGGTATAGAGATCTAGTGCATTATTTTCAGCAAGGACACCTACCTGAGCACTGGAGCTCTAAGTAAAGGAGGGCACTCCGTTTGAAATCAACAGCTTATCAAATCATTAATGGGATACTTTTCAGAAAGAATTATGATGGAATTTTTCTTAGATGTCTAGAAAAGGAAGATGCAAGTAAAGTTGTTAAAGAATTACACGATAGCCCCGCGGGTGGACATTATTTAGGGGAGGCAACAACCCAAAAAATACTTAGAGCTGGATATTATTGGCCCACTCTGTTCTGAGATGCCCATGCGTATGCACGAAACTATGATATATGCCAAAGAAGTGCTGGGAAATTACCTAAGGCAGCAGGACCCTTGCAGCCGGTTATTATCTTTGAACCTTTTGAATAGTGGGGTATAGATGTTATTGGAGAGATAAATCTGAATTCTTCTTTGCAACATCGATACATCCTAACGGCTACCGATTACTTCACTAGATGGACAGAGGCTATCCAGTTACGCAAGATCAATGAAGATACGGTCATCAGTTTCTTGAAGGAAAACATCATAACCAGGTTTGGGGTTCCAATTTCTCTTATTTTTGATAATGCTCCCTATTTTTCGTCTTTTAATATAAATGAATTTGTTTATGAATGGGGGATTAAGCTGCATTATTCAGTCAATTATTACCCTCAAGGAAACGGATTAGCCAAATCTTCAAACAAAAACCTCATTCAAATTCTCAAGAAAATTGTGATAGAAAACCAGCGAAGTTGGCATATAGCTCTCCCAAACGCCTTATGGGCAGATAAGGTGACTCCAAAGAACGCATTAGGGGTTTTCCATTTCACTCTTGTCTATGGCAAGGAAGCCATCCTTCCCCCCAACATCTTCCTCCCATCCTTACAATTTTCCCAAGCCTCTCAAGGGTCTGGTAGCTAAATCTTGCAATCCGGGATCAATACCCTGCTTCAACTTGAAGAAGCCCAACAGAAAGCTAAAGACTGATTCCATCAGCACCAAGACATAGTCAAGAGATGGTTTGACAAGAGGAAGTCTGGTAAAAGAAGTTTTGAAGTTGGGGATTTAGTCCTGAAATGGGATCACAATCATGAAGGCAAAGCGATGCACACGAAATTCCAACATTTATGGATAGGCCCTTACCAAATTTCAGCAAAGATAGGCCCATCCACTTATAAGTTGACAGACCTTGAGGAAGAAGAATTAACCATTCCTCTCAATGGCCTCTCTCTGAAACAATACTTTGCGTAGTCTCACTGAGACTTTCTGTACATAAATAAATTTTTTTCTTTTGTGTTGCTTTAGCCCTTTGCTTTCATTGTTTTCAGCGATTTTGTTTCTTTTCTCCTCATTTGAACCTTTTGTACAAAGTTTTCTTTCTGAAAGCTCCTGTGGTTGGGTTTCTCATCAAGATAGATCTCTCAAAGAAATCTCACAACTCATGAATCCGAAACTATGCTCGAATGAAAGTTTATCTATGTATTGTGCTCTTGCTGAACATTCTTCAGAAAGAAGGAAGCCTATTCTGTTAGTCACACTAATCCTGTTTAAATAACAGAGATCTATGACTATCTTTATTACTATCTTCGGGCTCCATCCACTCTCACACTTAAAGGCATCTCAAGAAGGTCATTGACGTTGGACCCACGGAGAGTAGCACATCTCGAAGGCATAGGGTATTGAAATGACTCCATGCTGCAAATTTAACAGCCAAAATGGCTTTGATCAAGGGTCTGTTTTCCAGATATTCTCGCCTCAATTGAAGCATGGCTGAGACAAAAAGCAAAGCTTGTAACTCAAGAAAGCTGTCCAAAAGACTCAGCTCAAATTAGGCTCCTCTTCATCCATGAGGCTTGACCAAATCAATAAAATCTCTCACTCACACAAAAGGACATTATGGATTGAGGAGCCAAAATCAAAGATCATGTCTAAAGAAAACATTTCTGGAAGGCTCAAACAGCAAAGCTGTCAAAAGTATAAACACCCAAAAGGATGCAAGCGGCATGGGAATGAGGAACAAGAGCAATAATGTCCATGAGAAAGTGTTGCAAATCCTATGGAGTCCGATAGCAGTAGCCATCTGAAAGATGAATCTTCTAAAATGAACCCCACATGTTGGCCCTTTGAGAGTTTTAAAGATGTCTCTATCAAAGCTCCCCTTTCCCCAATGGCTAATAGATAAAGTGACTTTCTCCTTCGCCGAGATTCAAAGGCTCAGTTGAATATTGCATATAAGATGGATATCTCTTAAGAAGGTTTCGGATCATCGAGAGGAATTTTTCAGAGATATGTGTTCGCAAGCGACTCGCCAATTGTTGATGGAGCAACATCCCCCCCAAAATTTTGTACATATTGGGGCCCCTCCTTTATGTTTTTCTAGAAAGACTACTTAAAGAAGTTAATTTTCTTTTAACTTAGTTTTTGTTTTCAATTGAGGAATCTGCTTTAAAAATTTGAGTTTTTTCTTCTAAGTTAAAATTCACGATTCCCTCCCGAAACTGTGGAAGCGATTTGCAAAATTCTCCTGAAATTGCAGAAGACTTCACGATTCGCTCTCAAAACTGTCAAAGCATTCATGATTCTCTCCTGAAACTGTGGAAGCATTCACGAAACTCTCCCGAAATTGCGGAAGCAATTTGCATAACTCTCCCAAAATTGCGGAAAGAAATTCAAAAGGTTCTCCCAAAATTGCGGAAGCATTCACGAAACTGTCCCGAAACTACGGAAGCAATTTGCATATCTCTCTCGAAATTGCGGAAAGAAATTCAAAGGGCTCTCTCGAAACTATGGAAGCATTCACGATTTTCTCCCGAAACCACAGAAAGACTTAGTGTTTTTTGGAAGAACTTAAGTCTCTCTTCCAAAACTGCAGAAGCATTCACGAAACTCACCTGAAACTAGGGAAGAACTCAGCGAACTCTCCCAAAACTGTGGAAGACTTAACATTTCTCTTCCGAAACTGTGGAAGAACTGAAGTTTCTCTCCCGACACTGCGGAAGAGCTTGATATTTCCTCTCGAAAATGGGGAAGCTTTCGTCAAATATTAATAAGCTTCAACAAAGTTATTTCGTAAGTTGCGGAAGGATATCCTGAATCTTTCTTAAACTGCGGGACGACTCGGAAAAAGCGTTTGCGATAAGCTTCTGAGGGACTGTATTTCGAAAAGACTCATAAAGCTCTCCCGAAACATCAAAGCAATTCACCATTTTGTTCCGCAATTGCGGACGAAACTCGTAAGTTCGCCCCGCAACCAGCGGTCGCATGTAAATGCCAAGACAGCTTGAAATGACCGCACCATACAAGGCATTAAAACCTCGTTTTAATGACACCACCTACCGGTTTAATGCCACACGTGTCTCACCTTTTATAAGGATAGTGGGGGTTTCGTTGATTTGATTGTTTGTTTATCGTTCAAAGAACGCCGTTAAGAAGACCGCGTCGGCTCGCTCCAGCTCAGCACATCCAAGACCGCGTCCACCTCACTCAACCACTGTCTCGTCTCCAGGTAGGCTTTTTAACCGCCATCTTTGTTTTATCTCCACGTCGAATTACTTTTTGGGTCTTCTCGTTCATAACGTGGCCGATAGACATTGGTAGCATAGGTCGTTTTGTTTGTTTATTACGGTCGTCGTGGCCCTTTAGGTTTCTCAATCCTACCAGCTGAAAGTTGTAGCCATGACCATCCAAGTTTTTCACTGACCGCATCCCTATCGTTTTCCTACCCTGATTCAAACCTCATACTGGCCACACACCGTTTCGCAAGTATTATTAATAATAGTAGTGGTCGGTTGAGATACTCAACCACTCCCCTTTTTTGGCTCAGTTAATGAATGTGAAAAAACAGTCCCTTGTTTCATTGTTTATTCATAGGATTTTTCACTCCAGGCCAACCCACCATTGACCATTAGAAGTGGTACAATGAAGGACACCCTCTCTCCAAGGACTAGGAGGGAAGCATAATTTTTCCACGTCATATGCTTATCTTTTCGGAAGCATTCCAAAAGTTCCTGATTAGGCATTGTCTCCGTAGAATAATCAAGTCTCAGGACCATATTTTGTTTTCCGAAATGATCTATTTTGCTTCCCCAGCATGCAGCTTATAATTTTGTCTATATTTCTCATTAGCATGTTAAAATTGTCCTTCTCTCTGTTACACTCTCATAACATGTTGCAAAATTTTATAATGATTCACATTTGGTTGCTAGCAGGGATAAGCCATGCTAGCAAAAGGTGGTAGAAAGAAAACGAAAGTGATGGAACCAAATCCAGTGCCACTAAGGACTGAAACTATGTTCCAAGAAACTAAGTGTACCATCGGCATTCCTCCCGAGGTCCGTTGGGGAGATGTTTATAGGATGATCAGGGACCAGATATCCTAGATGTATTATTGGAAGAAGAACAAATCTACCTCAACATCAGAACTTCCGCCATAGCTAGGGCTTCTACCCGCCCTGAATTGTTCCCATGCTCTGAAGTGATTGGGTGGATACTGGAACATGCCAACCCAGAGACGAGAGTGTTGCATGACAGCAAAGGAGAGCCTTTCATTTCATTCCATCCAGCGTATATTGCTGCAGCCTACAAATTCTCACATCCCCAACAAGCTCTAAGTGATGAATGGCTGGGTAAGATGAATAATATTGAGATGGCCAAAAAATTATTGGTCATGGGAAAATACTTGAGGAAGAGAGGTAATGATGAATATGATGTTCAGAACCTAAGACCTCCTTTTAGGTTAATTGCCCTGATGCTATGTAGAATTTTCGGCATGCCCGATGGCACTGTATATAGGATATAGTGGGCCCCCATCATCCACTTCATAGCATTCAAAAGGACTGTGTTTGACTGGGCCACTATCCTTTCGGACAGTTTGGCATCCATAGTGGCTACTACAAGAAAAGGTCTGGCCTTAAAAAAGTCAGAATTTTACATGTCTTCCTATCTCATTGACAGTATTTTGGCCAAACTATCTTTCCCCAGCCTAGGTTGCACATGGGATAAATCCAACACCCCGGTCTACACTACTTATAAAATAATGTGGGCTCAAAATTACAGAGCAAGCTATAAGCTCATCTGCAAAGAGTTCATCATGCCTCTATATGAGCATATTTTCAAGGAAGAGCCCAATTGTATATTAGAAAATGCCATCGAAGTCTTAGAAAACTATGGAGATTTTTATTTCTGAGAGCAAAGAACCTACATCAGGATGTTTGGAGGTACCAAAGTGCCATACATTTTGCCAAAATATGCTATTAATTATGTAGTCCTCAAGGAAGCAGTCAGGCAAATTTTCCTTGATGGAATAGGAGGGGTGCTTAAGAAACAAGATAATGCTTCTTTCCCTCCTTTGCCCTTCTGCATAGGAGCCTACAAATTCTCAGGGGTTGCATCAGCTGAGGAATTCGTTCAAGAGCTGAAAGCTTTCCACTTCGGTGAAATGATCTTCCATAGAAATGATAGGCGGAGCAAGGTTGCTGAGCATTGTAAAGAATTTTATGCTCATTTTGAATACGCTCATTACTATGATGCCGAGGAAGAAGTGTTCAGAGGCATCAGCAACATGACTGAGTTGTAGATTTGTCGTCAAGGCAGTGGAGAAAGCTCTAGCTCTACCCTAGCCCGAGAAGCCAGTCTATAGAAAGAGAGAGAAGCAGCTGATGCCCTAGCCCATGAAGAACAAAGATTGAAAGAGGAAGCAAGGTTACACCAAGAAGTAGAAGTTGCAAGGTTTCAGCAAGAAGCAGAAGATGCAAGGCTGCAACAAGAAGCATAAAATGCAAGGTTGCAGAGAGAGGCTGAGGATGCAAGGTTACAGCAAGAAGCTGAAGATGTAAGGCTACAGAAAGAAGCTGAAGATGCAGAGCAGATGGAAGAAACTGACAATCAACAGCAAGCTGAAGAGGAACAAAATGTGGAGGAAGAACTTAAGACCGATGAAGATGCCCAGGCAAGCGGCTCTGGCACCCAAGATATGGAAACGGATGTATCTCAAGCAGGTGTTCCCGGAACCCAAAATGTGGAGGTAGACACATCTCAAGCAGGGGTTCCCGGCATCCAAAATGTGGAGGCAGACACAGCTCAAGCAGGTGTTTCCGGCACCTAAAATGTGGGAACAGACGCAACTCAAGTAGTACAAACCCCACCCATATAAGCAGAAATACATGTAATAGATCTCCCAATCGTCCCTTACACTCCATCAGAAGATCATACTATATCCCAATGGGATGAATTTGTGTATGATAAGAAGAGGAAGGCAGTAGTCTTGAAATCGGAAGAGAGGATAAAGAGACTCTTCCAAGAAGATATTGTTACTCGGCGGGAGACCACGGTGATACAAAATACAAATAAGGCTCCCATAGCCATGGCATCCGCCGTTGTAGAAGCAACAAAACCAATGCAGGACAATGTGGTCGATATGGTTAGAGAATTTGAGTCAACAAAGAGGAGAGCTCACATGTTACAACATACTGTGGCTAATGAGCAGGCTTACAGGGATCTTGTAGTGAATAAGTATAATTGCTTGTCTATTGAGCCCAATGAATTGTCAGATAAGTATTGCCATTTAGAAGAAGAAAAAGAGCACCTGGTAGTCCAGATGATGGTTTTAGAAGCAGAAAAGAATGATTCGAAAGCTAGAGTTTCTCATATACAAGCAGATAAGCAAGCAATGGTTGAGCAATTAGAGCAGGAAGAGAGAAGAGCAATAGATATGTCTCCCTTTCATGAGCTGTCCTCTGACATTCTGAGACAAATGCACGCCACACAGGAGCTGATTACTGAGGAAGTGTGCAGGCTCAAAGCCATGATGGTTAGATTGAAAGAAGTCAATGCAGAGGCCAATAGGCTTAAGGGTAAATATACTCGGGTTAAAGAAAACATCCTGAGCTAGATGGAATGGAGAGAAGGGAAGGTTGATTTCCCCAAGCATCTCCCATTCAAATCTGTAGATGATTTTAAAGAAAATATAGCCCTTATGGAATTCTGTAGGAACTGTGGCCTTAAGCTCATGGCTAAGATCCAAGGAACAATAGATAAAAGTAACAGCCTTTATCAAAAAATACATGAAGTACATGATAAGTACAAGATAAGTTTTCCTTAGTCCCTCGATGGGTTCCCAAGCAAAGAGCAACGTTTATCAGACTTGAAGAAAGAGCTAGGCATTCAAATAGAATATGTAAAGAAGATTGATGTGTTAGCCATTGATGATCTCCATCACTATATTGGGATGTCATCAATATACAGTTATTTGCATAAAGAAATCCACAAGCAGCAGTTGCAGAAATTCAGAGTATTGGAGCAAAGCTTGGTAAAGATGTGACTTCCCAGAAGATCTTGCTCCCTTCCTCAGCAAATGTGGTCATCAGAGACACTGGTATCTAGTTTAGTTACATAGCAAAGGAGGAAAAGAAAGCAGCAACAGTAGCAGCCAGTCCAAGTCCTTCTCTCCCAGCAGTAGTAGCCAGTCCAAGTCCTTCTCTCCTAGCAGAAGCGCCTTCCCAAGGGTGAACTCACTAATCCTACAGCGTTTTTCCTTTGATTATTTTGGTCTCCCTATGTTTAAAGCATGGAACCACTGGACAGCTGTCCTTTTCTTTTTTTTTTAGAAATTTTATGTTTTAAGAAAAGGGCCATGATTTGTTTATTAAAAGGGAAAAATCTGTAGAGGACATGTGTAAGGAGCCAGGTGGCAGCCCAAGGGGAATTTTGTAAAGATATAAATATAAGGTTAGGGAATAGTGCAAAGGACTTTTGGCAGGGAAAATATTTTTCTTAACTTGTACGAGCTATCTTGCACTTGCTCCAAGAAAATGAAATTTGCCTAATAAGAGCCTGGAGAGGACATCTTTTGCATGGAAATGGATGTTGGATGCTGGATTATTCTTGTGACTTTCATATTCTACAGTGAGATCTTTCTTTGCTGTCTTGAATTATTTCTTTGTATTGAATGATCTTACTGTTTCTTGTGCAAAATTAATTTTTTCCTACATGAGTAATGGAATGTGTTATATGTGAATTAGAAGCTATCTTCTAATATCTCTTGCTTTCTTGCTGTAGATCTATCTTTATGATTTAATGGCTATCTGTTGATCTTTAGATAACTCTTCCAACACATTACTCATACTTATAATTTTGCTCCTTGCAGGGATAGTTTAGGTTTATTTTGGTTTTAAACACAGATTTGTTTCGAGTTCTGCATTTATATTATGTTAGCTTAGCACTTGCATATCATTTTTAAACCATAAAATGAAAAAAAGAACGGTGGATCGGGCCATAATCAGTGTAATTGAAGCAAATCTCCAAACCCAACGGTTGCTGGAACCGCTAACCGGATGAATTCCCCATACCAAACGGTGGACAATCTAATTGGGATAGTCTACCTGGGAGAATCCTTTTCTGCTTGATGCTGCGATCTTCGGGGCATCAACAATACCCAAAACCATGGGCCGGCAAAACAATTGGTGAAAACAACCCCAAAATTTTTTCTCGGGGGCTCAGCCCCCAAACCCCTAAAAATGCATAATGGGTGTACAGTCCTCTGGGGTGCATGGCTAAGACAATATCATCTATGAGACTAGAAGATATGGCTCCACAACCAACACCATTGTGTTGGAGTTGAAGAGCAGAGTTCAGGGAAAAGTACAGTAGATTGGAGAGAACAGTCACACAGCTTCCGAATGCAAAGAAGATCGAGCCATAGCTCAGAGTTACGCAGTGGACGAGGAGAGGGTGAGGTCGACGCACTGAGATAGCACACAGTTACTTCTATGTTGTAATGGCTAAGGCCGACAGTTAATTAGTTATTTCATTTCCTTGTAGTTTGCATTGCAACCGATTGAAGAAGTAATATAAGCCAACTTCTGGCATGTTGTTTACATCTTGTCTATGTGAACGTGTGTGTGGTGTGTATTTTTAAGCAAGAACCTTATTACATAAGTTAGCTTGCGTTAGAATGTCAAGGACCACATTATGCAACAAATTGTCCTAACAGAAAAAGAAACATCAGCACATCCATATAGTGCAGGAAGAGGCAAGAGTTGGTGACCTAGCAAGGGAGATGCCCAGAATCAATGCAGCCTTGGAGAATCGGCAGGCTGATCATCAAACCTCAATGGTCGTAATAGAATGTATGCTAAAGAACATACCCATCTATATTTTAATTGACCCAGGTGCTAGTTTAAGTTATGTATCACCTCGTATAGTAGAAAGCTGTAAATTGCAAGTGGAAAAGTTTGAAAAGTCTTGGCTGGTTCAGTTAGCTACAGGAACCAAGAGGAAGGTAGTTGATTTTGTTAAAGATTGTGATTTGTTTATGAGTCAGTTTAAGACCCAGGTAAAACTGAATGTATTACCGTTAGGATCGTATGATGTTTTAATCGGTATGGATTGGATGGAAAGGAATAGAGTAGTTTCGAATTATTTTGAAAAGACATTTACATGCTTGAATGATAAATGAGAAACTGTTGTAGTAAAAGGAGTACCTTGAAAAGTTTTCATTAGACAGATTTTTGCTTTACAAATGAAAAAGGTTGTATGTAACGGTTGTAAATTTTTTGTTGTACATGTTACAAATGATGAACACATAACTAAAGAAGATAAATTAAAACTTGAAGATATACCAATCATAAGAGACCTTTCCGATGTATTCCTGGAAGAAATTCCAGGCCTACCTCCGAAAAGAGAATTGGATTTTACAATTGAGTTGGTACCTGGAGCTGTACCAAACTCAAAATCTCGTTACCGGATGAATATCCTAGAGCTTAATGAATTAAAGCTACAGTTAAAAGAGTTAATAGATACAAATTACATAAGACCAAGTGTGTCCACTTGGGGAGCACCTGCCATATTCGTTAAAAATAAAGACGGTACCTTACGCCTATATATATATTACCGCCAATTAAATAAAATGACAATTAAAAACAAATATCCATTGCCCCGCATAAGTGATTTGTTTGATCAAGTACGCGTCACAATGATATTCTCAAAAATAGACTTGAGATCTAGATATCATCAAGTCAAAATTAAAGATGAAGATATATTTAAAAAAATATTTAGAACCTGTTACAGGAATTATGAATTTGTAGTTATGCCTTTTGGGCTAACGAATACTCCAAGAGTCTTTTATGTGCTTAATGAATAATGTCTTACATAATTATTTGGATAAATTCGTAATTTTTTTTATTGATGACATACTAATATATTCAAAGACTAAGGAAGAACATGATGAAAACTTACGAATAATATTACAAGTCTTAAGAAAACATCAACTGTATGCTAAATTTAGCAAGTGTGAATTATTTAAGGATAAAATACAATATTTAGGTCATGTGATATCCAAAGATGGAATCTCAGTTGACTCGGATAAAATAAGAGCAATAAATGAATGGACTGTCCCTAAAGATGTAACATATGTCCAATCGTTCATGGGGATTCCAGATTACTATAAAAAATTTATAGAAGAATTCTGAAGAATCGCAAGTCCCATAACATCTTTATAGAAAAAGGGAAAGAAATTTGTTCGGGATCAAAAGTGTGAAGAATTTTTTTAAAAGTTAAAAGAACTGTTAACTACTGCACCTATCTTAAAAATTGTAGATACAAACAAGGACTTTGTTGTATGCACTAATGCATGCAATGATGGCCTTGGCAGAGTCTTAACACAAGAAGGTCACATAATACCATATGAATCAAGAAAGTTAAAAATACATGAACAGAATTATGCTACCTACGATTTAGAGTTGTCTGTCGTAATACATGCTTTGAAAATGTGGTGCCATCATCTAATCAGTAGAATACTTTTATTAATGACAAATAATAGAGGTCTAAAATATTTGCTTGATCAACAAAATCTGATCGCAAGGCAAGCTAGGTGGTTAGCTTTCCTTAGCAAATATGATTTTGAGATCAAACATATAAAAGGTAATGAAAATAAGGTGGTTAATGCCTTAAGCAGAAATGAAAAACTAAATTTTATGGCAGCAGTTAGTACTTATAAAATAGATTTAGAAAATCAATTTGAATAAGGGATAAAAATGAATGAAAATGATCAGAAATTACAAGAAAAAGTTGCAAAAAATGAATCTGAAAATATAAAAATAGAATTCAACTTAAATGAAAAAGGTCAAATAATGTATACAAACATGATCTATGTACCTAACACACTAGAAATTAAATTGTTGATTTTAAATGAAATGCATAAAAGTCCTTATTCATGACATCCGGGTTATCAAAAGATGATAACTATGTTAAGGAAGGAGTATTTTTGGCCAAATATGAAAAATGAAGTGGCTGAATACATAGCTAGGTGTATTGAATTCCAACAAGTTAAGGCTGAGCATCAACACCCAACTGGCTTGTTATAGCCATTACCAATTCCAGATTAGAAATGAAAAATTACCAGCATTGATTTTATAACAGGACTGCCTAAAAATCAAAAGAAAAATGATTTTTTGATGGTAGTAGTAGATAAGATTAGCAAGGTAGTCCATTTTATACCTGTTAAAACTACTTATAAGGCTGTTAACATTGTTGATATATTTATGAAACACACTACAACAAAATAGTCCTTTAGGGACGGTTTTGGCTTGCGAGGGTCTTTGTAAAGCCCCCCCTAAAACATTTTTCAGACCTTTGGAGGCGGTGTTTTAAAACCACCCCTAAAATTCATGGAAATTTGACTTTTGGGGGCAGTTTTTTTAAATCCGCCCCCAAAAGTTTTGAAAATTGACTTTTTGGGGCAGTTTTGGGAAACCCCCCCTAAAAGCCCAATTCTCATAAATTTTGGGTGCAGTTTGTCAAAACCCCCCCTAAGAGTCATGAGATTTGAACTTTTGGAGGCGGTTTTTTTGGAACCCCCCTTAAAAGCCATGAGAATTGAACTTTTGGAGGTGGTTGTTCGAAATGCCCCCCTAAAATCTCAATTCTCATAACTCTAAAAGTCATGAGAATTGAACTTTTGGAGGTGGGTTTTTTTGGAACCCCCCTTAAAGTCATGAGAATTGAACTTTTGGAGGTGGTTGTTTGAAAACCCCCCATAAAAGCCCAATTCTAATAACTTTTAGGGGTGGGTTCCAAACAAACCACCTTCCAAAGTTCAATTCTCATGACTTTTAGGGGGGGTTGTCAAAACCCCCCCTAAAAGTCATGAGAATTGAACTTTAGAAGGTGGTTTGTTTGGAACCCCCCTTAAAAGTCATGAGAATTGAACTTTTGGAGGTGGTTGTTTGAAAAGTCCCCCTAAAAGCCCAATTCTCAAGGCTTTTGGGGGCAGTTCTAAAAAGACCCCCTCTAAAGGTGTTTTTTAAGGTGGTTATTTAACCCCCCCCCCCCAAGAGATCTTTTTAGAACCTCTCCCAAAAGTCATGATAATTCTCATGACTTTTAGAGGGGTTTTAAATAACCGCCTTCCAAAACACCTTTAGGGGAGGGTCTTTTTAGAACCTCCCCCAAAATTCCTCATTGTTAATTTATTGGTTGATATTTCATGTAGTGAACAACTTACTTAGTTCACAGATTATATAGTGAATAAATTGCTTGGTAATTACTAACATATATTAATGATTTTTGCATTGTATACAAAGAATGCATTGAGTAGTTTGAACTTGATGGATACATAGCTCAAGTTGTTGAATGCTTTGAGTTTCATTCATGAGGGAGGGATGAGAACTTCCAGGGGGGTCAAGAAGCCCCATGGTTGGTGGGAAAAATAATGGGGAACCATGCCCTATTCTATGATATTTAGCCATGAGGTTCCTCTCTCAAGTTACTTCATCCTCTTGTTGTGAGAAGAACTGAAGAACATATGGGAATTTGTACAATTTGAAAAGGAGTAGGCTTCAACAATCTAGAGCTGAGGAAAATGTTAGATGTTAAGGTTAGGTATGAGGTAAGGTGGCTATAGTTTTACACTTCCAAGATGCATGAATTCATTGCATGGGTCAAGTGTGACAAGTGCATGAGTCATTTACATGCATTGGTTGTGTTAGGTCAGTGTCTTAGTGGCATTATTTATGGTGGCCATTTCAATATTTGTAACATCGAGGATGGTTCTCATGGCCTAGACCATGTCCTATGAACTAAACTTAGGGTCTAATGCCATGTTAATTTTCCATGGGGTTGATGGTCCATGCATGTTAACCTAGATTACCACATGAGAATCTCTAGCCTACATGTGAGATCATCATGATCATCATTGTCATCATCGTCGATGTCATTGTTGTTGTTGGTTTGTCCATGGTTATGTAAACTAATAAACCAACCATGGTTTAATATTTATATGTTATGTAAACCAATATTTTTGAGATCTATCACTACAAGAAAAAAGGTCATTGGTGAGGGTCATGCCTGTGACAGACCTTTAAGGATCATCAACAATGTCGCATATGATGATGGTCCTTGAATCATCGTCGTTATAACTGCCTTTTGAGATGGTCATTTAAGGTTCGTCACCAAATCCATTTTCAATGACACTTTTGGTGAGGGTTGTTAAAGGCCTGTTGCTAATTCTCTCTGTGCTGACAATTCTAGTGATCATCTTTTATTATCCCTCACAATTACTCTTTTTGGTTACTCTTGGTGATCGTAGAAAAATGTTTGTCACCATTGATCATTATAGTGAGTTTTTGATGACGCTATGTGACCATCTCTATAGTCTTTGACAAAAGATAGTGGTTTAAGACCACTACCATGGAGTCTGTGCCATTATGTGTCCAAGGTGATAGTAGTTATAACTACAACAAATCACCTTTTTAGGGGCAGTTTTGGCTTATGGCGGTATTGCTAAAAACACCTCTAAAACGTTTTTTAGGCCTTTCATGGGGCGGTTTTTAAAAACCCACACCAAAATTCATGAGAATTGAACTTTTGGGGGTGGTTTTTTAAAAACCACCCCCAAAATTCGAATTCTCAAGACTTTTTCTTTTGGGAAGGGTCTTTCTGACCCCCCCCCCATTAGGTGTTTTTGAAGGCGGTTTCTAGAAAACCCTCCCCAAAAGTCATGAGAATTAGACTTTTGGGGGTGGTTCTTTTAAAGTTGCCCCCAAAAGTTCACTTATCATGACTTTGGAGAGGTTTTTTAAAGACCTCCCCTTAAAGGTATTTTTCAAGGAGTTTTTAGAAAACACCCTCCAAAAGTCTTGAGGATTGAACTTTTGGTGACGGTTTGTAAAATCCCACCTCCAATTGTTAAATTCTCATGATGTGTAGGGGGGATTTAGAAATCCCACCCCTAAATATATGTTTCGAGGTGGTTTTTGGAAAACCCCCCCTATTAGTCAAGTGAATTTTACTTTTGAACGTAGTATTTTAAAGACTGCTTCCAAAAGTTCAATTCTCATGAATTTTGGGTGTGGGGGGGTTAGAAGGACCACACCTAAATATATTTTTTAGGTATCTTTTCAATATCTATCCTCCCAAAGACTACTGAAATTTACCAGTAATTAACCTATAATTGACCTTTAATTAACCTCATAATTGACCCCTAATTACCCCCAATTAACCACTAATTAATGACCCCTACTTGACCACTAATTACCCATAAATAATATATGTTGACCACTAATTAACCCTTGATAACCTCTAAATGAACCCTAATTTTTTTATAGGGAAATGTCATGGAGAAACCCAAGGGATGCTTCCAAATACTCATAGATGGCATATTCCCTAGTAAAATCATCGATGTAGACTAATGTGCCTCACACAGAAGGATTGAAAATGGGCACGTGCCTCCATGAACCTAACTTAATTCCCAACATTGTTGGAATCCAGTAGTTTAGCTAAGTCCTTGGGCTTAAATGGCCCGAACTTATCGATAATAGACCCATAATTACTACTAATTACCCTTAGTTAACCCATAATAGACCCATAATTACCATTAATTACCCCATAATTGACCCCTTATCAACCCTTATTTACCAAAACTCATTACCCAATAATTACCCCTAAATGACCCTTAATTACCCATAATTAACCACAAATTACTCCTAAAGTATCACTAATTAACCCCTAATTATCTTTCATTTACCCATAATTATCCATAAATTACCCATAACTCTATGCAGAGATTGAGTCCTTGGCATAGGCCTTACATAGGGAATTTTTGGCCTGTGAGTGGGATATGGTGTCCATTTTTGGATGTATAACACCATAAATACTTTTTACAACTAGGCCATGGGTTGGGATTAAATTCTAGGGTCTAATTTCATATAGTTTCCTCTAGGTCTCATGGGTCATGTGTAGCACCCCAAACAATCGCACAATCCCTACATAGGAAATATTTAGCATATGAGCGAGATATATCCATAATTTTGAGAATTAACATACCAAGGATGGTTCTTTATTCTCATGCCATGGTATAGTAATAAAATACAAGGCACTAGGCCATAGCATATATTTCTATGGGGCTCACATGCCATGTTTCGTCACTCGAGGCATCACACATGCCCATAATACATAATCTTTGGCCTCCAAGTTTGATATGGTGGTGAATTCAAGGTATGCAAGATTTGATATACTTCTTGGGGATAAGGCCATAGTTTGGTGCAAAAACCTAGGTCCTAAGTCCATGGAATCAATCTCTAAGCATTACATGCCACGTGGGGGGGCTTAAGCCACAACATAGGCTGTGGATAGGAAATATTTAGCATGTGAGTAATATGTGGTGTCAAATTTGAAGGTTCAATACACCAAGGATGGTTCTCATGACCTTAGTTGTGTATCAAGGTGAAGATCTAGAGTTTTAGTCCATAACATATGGCTTTCAGGTTCTACATAGGCCATCCATGAGGCCCCAATCCATATTTTTCCTGTGACAAGGATATGGTGTCCATTTTGAGGTTTCTCACATCATGGATGCTTATGGTCACTAATCCATGGTTTGATACCAAAACCCATGTTATTGGGATAGAAAATTTGTCTATGAGGCTCATGTTCTTTGCATGGTAATCCACATCATTGCATAGGGCCTGTGTAGGGATTCCTTTGCCTACATGTCAGATATGGCCACCACGTTGAGGAGGGTCACACCAGGGATGGATATTGAGGACCATTCCATGGTATAATGAAAAATAGAGGATCTTAGTTTGTATTATTTTACTATGGAGCTCATAGTCCATGTGTGTGTTTCCAAACCACCATATTGACCCTCCATAGGGAATCTTTGGCCCATAAGTGGGATATTGTGCTCATTTTGAAGTTTAGAGCACTAAACATGGTTCCAGTGCCTATCATGTGGTTCAATGCCAAAATGTACGGTATTATACCATAATATTTTGTCTGTGGGGCTTGTGAGACTTCCTTGTGTCCCTTGGACACCACAAAGATACTACAAAAGAATATTTGTCATGTGATTAGGAGATGATGGCCATTTTTTCGTTTTGCACAATGAGGATGGTTATCTTGAATTTAGACACAGTCCAAGGTCAAAATATAGTGTTTGAAGCCATAACATTTTTCTCTAGGACTCATAGACCGTGTTTGTGCCCCAGGCCATCATATAAGCCTTTTGCGTATGGAATTCTTGTCCTACAAGAATTATATGGATAGGATACTCTTCCTCCTAAGCTAGGTTTAACTATTGTAAACTATAGTCTTAGGTTGTAACATTTTCCTCTAAAGCTCACGGTCCATAAATGGGGCCCCAAATTACCACCACAAGCCCTCCATAGGGAATCTTTGGCTTGTAAGTTGGATATGTTCATGGCCATTTTGAGGTTTAGAATAACATTGATGGTTCTCAAAATCCAATTTATAAAGGCTTCATGAGCCATAATTCATCGGGTCCTTAACATCTATGTAGGAATTATAAATTATGGGAACTTGGTCCCATGAGTAGGATATGGTGTCCATTTAAAGTTTGTGACACCAATCTCAATTCAATGCCAAAATTGTAGGTTGTTGGGTCAAAAATTTAGTGTACTCTAAGGCTCTTCATGGGCACAATGGATAGTTCTCATGGCCTGATCTATCATTCATGGAAAATATTTATGGACTTATGTGATATCATTTATCTTCGGGGGATCATCATGTGCCATGTGTGGGGTCTGAAGCCATCACATATGCCCAATATTTTGAATCTAATTCCGCTCATGAGCAAGATATGGTGTTCATGTCAAGTTTTTACACATCATGGATGGTTCACATAGAATGGGCCATTGTCTGAGAAGAAAACCTAGAGTCTTCGTAAATAACATTTTCCTTTCAGAAATATGAGAGCCTATCCACATGAGGACCCAAGGCCACCGTACAATACCTACATGGGGAATATTTAGTCTATATGTAGGATATGGTGGGAATATATATTCCTTATCATATGAGTGAGATATGATCCACATTTTGTTTTCTAGCATAGAAAGGGTGGTTCTTAGTTCCCATGCCATCGTCCAAATACAAAACTTCATAATTTTTACCATAAAACTTGTCATTAGGGCTCATTGGGCATGTATAAGGTCGAAAACCACCACAAATTCCCTGTAAAGATAATATTTTGCCTACATGTGTCATATTGGTGTGATTATGATGATTTGTGCATCAAGGGTGCTTGTTAGGGACCTAGGCACATGTGAGGAGGAACACTAATATATTAGGGCCTAAATTGTGTTTTTATGGATCATGGACCATGCACATCAACCAAAACCGCCAAAAAAAATGTGAATTATGTTGGAACGGGGTTAGAGCGCATGAAGTGCGAAAGCCGACAGTGACAAAGGGGTCATCAACGGAGGAAAGGACCATTCGCGAAGGATAAGAAGCTGACGAAAGCGCAAGTTTTGGTCAAAGTTAGTTAGAATGGGCCATTTTGACCATTTTGTAATTATCTTAGTTGTCTATAAATAGAACCACAATTGTTATCCTAAGGGCATCGATTGTAGATGGTGATATCTCGCACCTATGTATTTTCTGCCTTCGGCAAGTTTTGCTCTGTGTATATGGATTTGCGTTAAGTCACTTGGAACTGTTCCTCCGAAGGATGTACCGCATATTTTTAGATGATTTAATGCATGAGGATGTTCGGTTATGTCTCTATTTTATGTATCTCTTTATGTCTCCATGGTATGAATGATGAATGTTATCTTAATGATGCAATGTGTTTAAGGTTTTGTTGCTCTGCCGATTAATCTGTAATGCAAGTTGATGCGAATGTCATTTACATGTTGTTGATGCGGATGTTGAATGTATATGTGAATTGTTAGTATAATGCAAGGGCAGATCTCTGGTTTCTATAGCGACTAAGTAAGGGTTAATGCATGTCTTCTCCCTACTGCGGAAACTTGGTTCTTGCAGCCCCCTTGAACATCTTGGGTGAGATGTCACTTGCTCTGTGGGTGTTGCCGGAAAGGGTAAAACCTTTCTGGGCCGATGCTCAGGGGAATCTAGTTGGTGTTTGTTGATAGCAGTGCAAAGTGAACCCCTGTCGATAGAACTGTGTCAACAAATGGTTATGTTACCGGGACCGTAGTGTGAAGAGAAAAAGAGAGGACATGTTGTGGCATCCGACGAAACCAGAGATTCAGGATTGGTTCGACAAGAAGGCACAAGAGTTTGTTGAAGAAGAGAATTGCCAAACTGGATGGTCAATGACTGATTGGTTACAGAAATATATATACTCTGACATCCATGAGATATTTTTCTATGAATTCCCAATATTGTTGCATGAGTGGTTGGCACAATTGACATTCCAAAAGAAGAATTTCCAAGGTGGTCAACCTGAACATTGGACACCGAAATTTGATTCAGCAATTGAAGCAAGTTGATAACAAGGCATCTAGAGTTGTTGACGTCTGGGTGGACAGTATTCTAGAGGGATATATTACTAAATTTTTCGTCGACACAATCAAGTCATATAGCGACGCAGAAAGGAAGTTTTTCAAGGGACCTTAATGAAGTTTTCTACTGTCGCTAAAGTTGTGGATTAAGATGCTTATCTACGAAAAGGGTATAATGAAGATGAATTCTGACGAGTAAAGCCTAGTGTGCAGAGGTGAATGTGGGTCTGGTAGAATGATGTGGGGTAGATGCACATGAGTGAAGATGAGTTGTTAAGAGAAGCTGAGAAGGGTTGTGGTACCTTGTGAAGTTAGGTGAGGTTCTGACAACCAGAGAAGAAGAGGAGGATTGAGATTGAGAGAGAGTCTCCTAAGGTGACTGGAATGGAGAACTGTGAAATGGGACCACATGGGACGAAGCGACCTTACTGCGACGAAGAAAGCGACCAAGCTACCCCTAAAGCCTAGGGACAAACCCAAAGTCACAACATACCCACAACCCCGTGCACTACGCCGAATTTTGGAGGAAGAAACATAAGTTCATCGTAGTGTTGTTCGAAGTGTCAGAACAGTGGTAAGAGTAATGGGTCCGTAAATAATAGTAGGAGATCAGGGATGGAAGGTGACGACGTGAAAATGCCAATTTTCCAGGGTAATGTGACTGAGGATCCCGAACAGTATTGGTTTTTATGGGAAGTGGTATGAATGGTAAAGCAGGTCCAAGACGATGACATTAAGAAGGGACAGCTAGCGACGACCTTTAGGGGTAGTGCACTAGACTGGTTCATGAAATTCATACAAGTGCCTATAGGAGATACAGAGAAAACACTGCCGTAGAGCATGGCAGGATTAATTGATAAATTCAGGAAGCGAAAATCTGAGTCACAATACATCACGGAACTGAACGAGATTAAGAATTTTCCAAGTGAATCAGTGTGGGAATTAGACTAGAGATATAAAACTTTGATGGCGAAATTCATCTTTGGGATGAGAGACGTACAACACAAGGAGTGGTTCATTGAAGGACTGGTATCACACATTCGTGGTCCACTGATGCAGCAAAATATCACATCTTAGTCGGAAGCGCTGGAAATCACAATGAAATTGGAGGCTTCACAAGTTGGCGAAGCAGGATTAGGAATGAATCACATTCAAGCACAGCTAGCAAATTTGACGATATAGCTCCAAGACATTAAGAAGGGAAAAGAGGTGTGAGAGGAAATATGGTGCACCTGCTGCAAATTAGAAGGGCATCACAAGGACCAGTTCCCGGAGTTCCACGAATATCTACAGTTTGGCGAACTGAATCTTCTCAGCTAGGGAGGAATGTGGTGATGTATAATTTGTTGGACGAGGGGGCGTCAATTGGAAGACTGCGTATATTTATAGAAGACAGTCTCAAAACTGACAAATATTTGCTGCAATTTTTTCGATCGATTGGGAATGAAGAGAAGGATTGTAGGGCGTACGACTTGCTCCAGGAAAGGACCATAGACACATATTTTATAAAGGGGGAGGAGCAACCCCTGGTGTAGCAATAATCGCAGCACAATCAGCAACAACCGCAGTACAGTCAGCAGTAGCCACACTACAATCAACAATACATAGTTACAAAAGCTCGATGGGACACTAATGACAAATATAGTGAATGGAAGTCGATTGAAGCCCTATCGCCATAGTCAGATGCATGGTGACTGAAACAGGGTTCACACTAGTTAAAATAAAAATAAAAAAAACATATAGATTTAGAAGAAAAAGACATTGAAAATATGTTGATCACAGAGGAAAGAGTAACCGCCATAAGTTGAATTTTGTAGACAGTTAGCATGTGGCAGTCAAATTAGACCATAATTATAGCATTTAAACATCGACGGAAGGCGGCGGAGGAGGATGATGACAATCGATGGCAGAATTTAGATACCCCCATCAGTAAATTTTAACACCACATATGGATTCAGAGAGCCTCATTAGTAAATTTTAACACCGCAAATGGATGCGAAAATGAATAGATAATGAAAAATGGAAATTGTTGGGATATGTGAAGAGTCCATAGTTGAAATAATTATAAAGGCCCAAGATTATCCCACCACAAGTGCCCCATTGTTGTTTAAAATAGCAGTGTCATCACTCTATGACCATAAAGGTTTCCAATTTCAATGTCCAATATTAATACTTCAAGCTAACTTTTCAACAACGGTAGTGAATGCTTCTCATATACTAGTTAGTAGACATCTTTTCCATACATCAATTTGGTTGTTTTCCACTTATTTTGATGTGGGATTTTTGTAAGTAGGAAAAACATCGAATGTAATTTGATTACTAACTCTTTAAAATATAATAAAATTATATTATTTTTTAAGGTGGCAAAACTTATCATAATTCAATTGTCAATCGACAATGACGACAACCATCTCTCATTGTTATCTATGAATGCAGGCCGAATCATCACTGCTATTCAAGGAAAACGCTGCCATCTGAAGTAACTTGCTGATGGTATGTAAGGGATTATACTTGCACTCCCTCTAGATGCCTCTAAGTCTTGGACCATTAACATGTTTCCTTGCATCCAAGGAAGATGAACTCTTAGCCAATCAAAAGCAGTTTTATGTCTTACTTCGGAACCAAAAAAATTTAAGTAACAAAATTTCTTGGATGTATTTTCTGACTTATTCTTTCTAATATATAAAGATTAATTAATCTCTATTTTAGCATAAAAGATTAAAATGACACTTGTATTTTTATGCAAAACTTTGAATATACTTTACTGTATATGTATAATTTATGTGAAAAGAAATACATTTATGTATGATTTCGAGGATTGCTTGAGCATGGAAAAAGTTTTATGCAATTTTCTTTTTCTATTTGAATGTATCTTATTATAACAAGAGCCACGAGGTGGAAATGTTCCTGCACCGCCACTAGAAGGCTGTTTTGAAATTTAAAAACTATTGCTATAGTGAACTATTAAGATCATGACCAAATGCACATCCCAATTTGTTGGGATTTCTTTACATACTTGACACATCTACCTTTTACTAAGTACGCATATTTCATAGTTGAACCATAACCCATGAATGGCTCTTATTATTTGTGTGACCATGAATTCAAAGAATCCATAGAAACCTTATGCCTATGGGATTTTCCAACCAACATTTGACCTTCCAATTATGAGATTTGGGCCACACTGATTTATTCCTGAACTATTAGGGATATACCACCACCTTTCAACCCAAAGACTCAATGTTTCTTCCTTTGTTGCATAGACTCAGCCTTAGGACAATAACTATGCGCTCTACAAATTGGAGTTTTTCACCAACAAACACTAGTTCAGGAGCATTAAAGATTTATTGAATTTTCGTGTCTAAAGTGGAGAAAATTTTACTAGATGGCACCCCATGAGAAATAAAGTATGATTGAACACACACCTGATTCCCATGTGGAATGTCAAGTCCATGCAACAAGGATGGAGCATAAAACTCCACATTTGCAACCAACCCTTACTGATATATACTTAAAATGAGACTCAATGAAAGAGGTTTTGACAGTAGTGCATAATCATTCCCAAGCCTACAATCCAAAGAATTTTGTTGCGACTCATTATGGTCACTAAAACCCTAGCATGGAGCTATACAAATTATCCTCAAGGACATTCACCAAGAGTGGTGAGCTGAAAATATGATTTGCTGTAAGGGTATCCTCAAAATAGTCAATGAGCTGCACCTCATCATGCATATCTCATCTATATTAAGCAATTATTCTCAACCATATAATATTTAACATCCTTATATAGTTTTTACAATTATAAAATATCCTCTCATCTCTCACTTCACTTTACTACCTTATTTATGTGAAGTGTTGTTAAAGATTCAAATAATTGAGAATATTTTATCTACATGACTGTATTACAACACGACCATTTATTTAATTAGAATCAAGTGTGAAAATTTGATTGTTGAAAGTGTAAAATAATTTTGTGTAATTCCCCTGAGAGTTGCATTTTATAGTCATCTATCAAGCTCCTAGAGGTATCAAATTTCTTGAGGTGTAATTTTTTTTCCTAATGTGTAAAAATTTGAGATTAAAAAAATTGCACCTCTAGAAATTTTATCTTCTTGGTGCTTGATAGATTCAGTTTTAAGATGGATCCATGTTGGTTTTAATTTTTTTAGCTTTATGTAAAATTTAAATCAAGTAGAGATATGTTGTTGAATAGATTTAATTAATTTTTTGTTATTGCCGCGTCATTGTTACCCACGTTACGTGAAAACATCTCTTCCATATTGGGTTGTAGATCACCTCGCTACTCTCAGTGCAACTAGTTACAAAAATTTATAGATAAATATAATTATTTTAGTGTGTGCAGTGGGTGTTATGAATAATTTTGTATACATAATAATTGTGAAATATAAATAGTTTATAATTTTTCATAGCAAAATTCACGTCAATTTAAAATCTAAAACTTTAACATCTAGGTTTTTAAGTTGATGCTATAGTAGTGGATGTGATAACACCCTTTTAGACTTTAATAGTAAAATAACTAACAAGTTTGGTATTAGGCCTTGTGGGGGACTTTTCAATTTATGTTTTTATATAGGGCGAGACTCCATTCCACATTATTACTCTCCAATTTTGATGTTAACCTTTTTAGACCTTCTTTAATTTGTGGCTTTCATCTATGTTGAGATCCAATTCACATTAATGTTATTCTCCTTTCTTATAGATTCTGTTTTAGGATAGAGAAAGAGACAATCTTTATTAAGTATATATTGGGAAAGTTACAAAACACTATGTTAGTGTTCATTATATAATTCATTTAATTTAATGTGACTTTACAATATTCACACATTTGTTGATAGAAGTTTGCTTAATAATTATATAGTGGTTGTGAAGCTTGGTTTGCGACAACTTAAAGCTTTGAATATATCATAATCCTTGTGCCAACATGAACGTTCATAAAGGTAATTGCTTTTAGTCATGTTCTTTAGAATGACTGGGATGGTATTTAGTCCCAATCAAATATCAAAGTTAAATCTAGGGATCCTCTCGCACAATCCAACTCATTGTGGATTTAAGATAGCTTAAACATATTTATTTTTTAATACATGTTAATAAACTATGTACAATTCCAAAACCAAAAAGCGAATTACACCCTATTACAGGGAAACCAATCTGTGCATTGTGCACCGTTACAAAAAACGCTAAAAAGAGCAAACAGAGCAAACAAAAACGCTAAAAAGAGCAAACAAAGCAGAAAGATGCCAAAATAATAAGCCATCTAAAACAAGCAATACAGTGAAGACAATGTTCCCTTCGCAAATGTTGGAATCCAAAATGCAACATTCCCAAAAGTATTCGGCTGAAGTTGCAGATAAACCGTGACTAAACCTCCTCATGGAGATAAGAAAACAGAGCAGCACTGGGTTATGCCACTGGCTGCAAAGAAACAACACCGACGAGACCACCACGTACTCCGCCTCTGTGCATACTGATCCATTGGAGAATGCCACCATGTTTTGAGCCCCCTCCACCGAGCCACACTGTCACCCCATGCCGCGCTGAAGGGAATCACCGCTCACTACCGCCGCCACTACCAACTAGGGGTTGCAAGAACAAGGGATGAGCCGCTGCCTGGTTCATCACCGCTGTGGAAACCACCGCTCACACCGCCATTTCCTTAGATACCTGCTCTGATCCAAGAGTCACCACCGCCAAGACATACCGCAACGCTGCCACCACCAAACCTCGTGCTCATGCACACAACCTATGCATGTCGCCACTCAGAGGGGAAGAAAGGAGGGTGACTAGGGAAGGAACCCTAGTCGCCAAGATCTGTGTCAAAAAACGACTCTCAAACCCTAAGTTGCAGAGCCTGAGAGCTCAAACTTTAGACAGAAAAGTCAAATTTCATGAGCACATTTAGATCATATGATTTATTGCTCAAAGTCCCCCTTTCTTCATGTAATATCCTTTTACATACCCATATCCTTCCTATATCATATTGGTTTCCCGGATTCATTTTGCTTCGACATGAAAATCTCGGAGATCTACATTTGACTTTTCTCCCTCCTGTTTTTCTTCATCTGCAACTCCATCCTCGGTGCCTTACACCGCATATTTATGAGCAACGAGCACTGGACATGGAGGCGGCATTCTATCTGCTGGAAGGTTTGAACTGTCAATTTTGTACATGGTGAGATGAGACGATCCGACCAGACGATCCGACCAGATCACGCATGCGGCTGTTGGAAGACCAATGCGCAGGCAGAGATGCACAGAAAATTTCAGAGGCTTTTGGGGTATTTTTTTAGGGTTGCATTCAACACAATTTAATGGTGATTCTTCAATCTTCTATAGCCACTGTCTCAGGAAATATTTATCCGAGGTGCATGGTGAAGGATAAATACATTAGATTTAACCACCGAAGAAATTTTTTCATGTCTGCAAAATTTATCAATGCTCTGTACGGGATTCCAGAGAACAGAAATTCAGGCGGCCATAGAAATGGAGCAAGTTAGTTTAAAGTATTTCAAAATATTTAAAACCTTTATTTTTTTCTCTAAGGCCTAGTTATATTTTGTTCAACATAAGTATATGTATTGATTGGCTAAGAAACCCTAGAGTTTTTTCATTTACTTTAATGGTTGCTTTTTTACAAATAAATTAGCATAAACTGTAGGGAATATAGGCTCTGTAGTGATGTAGTGATTTTAGCAAAAACATCAATGAAATTAGGTTCAATTCCGAGACAAAATTATGTGATTTTCTTTCCTTTTCGCACTGGATTTTGTAAAACAATGATGTTTAAATAAACCAATTAAACATGATGGATGGACATGTTGCATCCGGAAAATATTTAGTGGTCCTAGACCTTGGCACACCTTGGAAGTTCTATGACAGTTTTGCAGGTCCTCAACTTGTGATGCATTTTTCGGCACTTCCAAGGACTTAAAAAAGTTCATGATATTTTATAGAAAAAATTCCAACATCGACATTTGCTTTCCTGAAATCCTAAAAACTATTAAGTATGTTGAATTCTAAATAGGATTTCCTTTTTCCATTCTAGTGCATGACTACTACAAACTCACAAGAATGATAATAGAAACATGTGCAGGCCCCATAATATAAACAAACAAGATTTCAAAAATATTTACAATTTATTTTAGACAATCAAAACACTGTAATCATATGAGTAAATGATGCAATCTGCTCTTGGTGAATATCAGACATTCAAAATCATGCCCATCTTAACCGACAAAGTATTCACAATCTGATATGAATTAAACGTAGGCTACATAATTTGCTCTATAATAACCTGCTACATGATTATCTCTCATCAAGTGCAGGGCATAAGTTTAAACCCCAAGTCTAACCAACTCAAATTCAAAAAAAATTCCTTCCACATCTATTCTTCCTTTCTTTTCACAGTGGATAATTCTCACTTTGGACGATCCTCATTCTAGGCTTCAACTACTTGGCCATGTTTCATGGGTACCTCTAGGTGTTGGAAGTACGATAACCATGAAAATTTTGAACCATGGATATGGGATGCAACAATTTCCTTTGTAAAGAAATATATCATCAGGATGCAGGCACTAGACATATGGGTATGATGATTCAAATCCTCCAAAACAACATAAAAAGTACTGAATATGTCAATTATAGATGTGGAATAGGGATCCAAAGTAGAATAGTGAAGATGAGTTGCACGATTCCTAAGTAGGATAATATCTGCAGGAAACCCCGAAAGGGAAAAATATCAAAAAATCATATACAAACTAATATCCAATAGATACAATTCATCACTTGTTACTCATCTGTGTTTTATTCCAGGCCTACTATTTGCTTATACTGGCTATTTACCTATACCAGTGTCCCCTTATATTAGATAGAGGGATCACATCAACTTATATGGCCTAGGAGAATAGTTCCCATGCAATAGTAACAAACAAAAATAAATAGATCCTATATGCAATGAGCAATTAGTGGTTGCAATCACTGTATTGCTATAAGGATCTAACCAGCTGCAAGTCACTGTAACATAAATCTGGTTGGTTACAAGGCATATCACTGGTTATATGTTTGCAATCACATGTGTATAATGGACAATTTCCTATGACCAAATTTAGAAGTGAATTTAGTTCTAATTTCCATGATCTCATGTATACTTAATCATGACAGAAGTGAAATTATAACATTATATCAGAAGTTGGTGGGTCATTTTAAATATTGAACTCGATGTTAATGAACCATTTTAAGTTGGGGAAAAGAACTAAAAGGCACATGGTGAGAAATGTGTCTAAAATCCCTCTTGATTCTGATAGAAGTGGCACCCATTGGCAATACAAGAACAGTGTAATGCTCATGGTCGCCATCAATTGCATTTGGGATTTTAATTCTTCTTGTCTTGTTATGGGAACCCTTTTCCTTGTTCTCTCCACCAACTTGCTCAGCTCTATTTCAGCACTGCCAACAGGACCCTTGTGAATCCTTACATGAGAATTCCGTTTGTGTAAAGCCTAGAAACTCTTTCTAGCAATTGATTCTTTTTTGTTACATATATTTGCAACCACCCAAGTGTAGGATGATTGCTTTAACATCGATAGACTTGGATCGCATCTACACTAAAAGTCGGGTATTTTGGTATTGATATCATGATAATCTCCACCATGATAAATATTTGATCAGTAAGCTAGTGGACATTGTTGATTTGAATGGGTTCTTTGCACCCACAAGATCACGAACTCTTTCAAGAAAAACAAATATTGTATTGATAGTGAGAATTTAGCGGATTTTGGAGTCTCAGCATTTTCAAATCTTGACATAAAATCTTCCTTTGAGTATTAAATGAATAATATGTGCATAGGTTTTACAAAAAAAAATGTGAGGTGTACATTTACCCACCGCTAGCAAAATCAAAACTAAAAAACAGGGTTGGCTTTGGCCAAAACACCCATTACATACAACTGCATAGCAAAGTAACATAAACAAAATTCCAAAGAGACATAAGGAATTATGCCTAATCATAAACACAATATTAAATATTAAGCAGTAGTTAGCACCAATCCAACATCTCGTAGAGAATCATGATGATCATTTGGGGCTAGTCCTCTAGCTAATCATTAACCACTATATATTCCCACCTGTAATTGGCCAGCTCAGGAGCTTGGTTCCTTCGGAAATGGCCAAAGGAAATGTCCAAAACTTTGCCATTTTGCACTGAAGGGAATGCTAATTGTGCCTATGTTCCTTCCTTTAACAAACCTGGTGGTAGGCCTATGGCAAGCGCTATCATTAGCATGTTGCAAACATGTTGAATAGGTAGGAGAAGTGATAGGTGACACCCTACTCATGTTGCAGGGTGCCTCACCCCATAAATCTAATAATTGTTGTATATGGGACATCTTTATTTGAATTTTTCATACATGTTATGAAATTTACAAAGGACAGTCTTGCACAAATCGAAGCATCATCAACCCATGATGATGTGGTTTAGCAGCAAGCAGCAAGGTGATTGGGCTTGTATTAATGTAAGTTAGGAAAGCTAGAGTTGCAAGTGAATCAATCAAACATGCAGAGAGTCTAGCAACAATATCCTCTGTATAACCAAATAACACTATTGTGAACAATTACATTTTTATGTAGCAGAAATTAATTCATATTAGCTCATATTTCAAGTTATCCTTCACATGTAGCATTAAGCGATCCAAAAAGACATGATAAATTATTATCTTTATTACAAAGGAAAACAATGCAATATATCTATGTCATTTCATAACCTTTCAGATACTTTGGCACAAAGAGAAATCCATGGGAAGTTCATAACTTCAAACACGACCTCCATGTCTTTTTTTGGTTCGATCCCTCCAAAGGCATGCTTAAGTGCTCTTGTGACTATGATTCTATAAAAACACAATAAGAACCTAGTTGTTCCCATTACCATTGCTTTGTTGAAACTCCCTTAATCCTTCAGTGCACTGGGAAAACAATCAATGGCTTCAATATATTCATCCAATTATGTATTTTACTCAACCACCCTGCAGAAACATGAATACAGTAAGCAACATCTGCCCAAGGTTGAGTTGTTTCAACACTCCTTGCATAGAGATTTTGATTATGGACTGAAGCATTTTACTTCATTTGGATGCCTTTCGTAGAAGTTTGGTGTAATATACTAATATCACTTGAGCGTTCAAGTTCAAATGCATTGCGCAGTAGACATTCTTGTGAAAGATGGATACTCATAGACATTAACACCAATTGTCTTTCTAGCCAAATTTCATACAAGAAACTAAGAAAATAAATGGTTCATAAAATTGCTCCTCAAGAATTGAATTAGCTTCATCTCGAGGGGGTTTGCAATAACTGAGAAAATGTCTGTTGTTCTTGGTTGATTCGGGTAACCATCATTTCAATTGCCATTTGAATCCCCTGTTTATATGAGCATAATCTTGGATGATTTTGACACTTTCATTTTGACATTTGATTGTTGGCTGTGGTGTTGGTCTTCATTTTGACAAAAGCAGTTTCGCCATATTATTTAGATGCCATGTAACTCCAAGCTACTCAATAAGACCATTTGGTTCCATCTCCTCATCATCACATATAGTATCATTTACGTATTGGTTCCATCTCTTGGAAGGACTCCTCCTTCTACTCTTAGTTTTTTTAGCAATATCATTTGTCTATTGGTTCCATCTCTTTGCAGGATCCCTCCTTGTACCTTACTATTTTTGAGCAAGGAAGTATACTATGAATGTAGGTCAAGTTCTTTGCACTCTTAAATTCTGATTAGTTTCTCTTTATTGCATGAATAAAAGACTATGTGCTTCAATTCCTCTCATAGGACAAGGTACTAGCTACTTTTGAAAGAAAACATATATAAAATCTTTAGTAGCCCTATTTTGACCTCAAGGAAGTAGTCAACAGTAGTCATTGTGAATTCTTTGCAAGTGTTAGCCATCAAAGAATAGTAAAACCTCATCACTTTAAATTCTAGGCACTATCTAGGCAATCTGTGGATAGGAGCAGCAATAAAAGGGAATCTATGAGTAACCTATGCACTGCTCTTGATACTAAACAATAGTAAAAGGCAGTTCTAGGTGGATGCTTGAGCAACATGTGTAGTTTTGGGGTCATAGCAATGATAAATATCAGGTCTGGGTTGATCCTAAGCCAATTCTGGACAATCCTGTGCATTTTTCATACCTCTAGCAGTAATTATGGGCACATCTTAGGGTTTTGTTTCAATTATGGGCATCCTTGGGCATGATTCAACCCTATTTTTAGCCTTAAACAATAGTAAAGAGGCCTCCAATCCAAAGCTATGCATATTCTGAGCAAGTGGCTTTATTTTGCTTAACAAAGATTTTCCTCTCTGGCGTGTAGTTTTTATTTACACAATGTCTGCAAATGAAAGTTATTTTATCATGGTGGCATATCCATATGATGGTCTTTAGTTCCACATTAATACTCCCCTCTATAATTATAGAATTAGAAAGAGACACTTGAAGAAAAAAAATGCCCCCCAAATCTAAATACTTGAACCCTCGAGTGACCAGGCTGGATTGTATCGTGGGAAGAAGTGATTTCCATATTAGTCAAGTCTACTAAGGGGGGGGAGTGGTGGGATGGGGTAGGCCAATTGCTAGAATCATAATATTAAGAGAAAACAAATAAGGTGAACATCTAGCCTAAGTTGGATTGGATTTGGAAGCAAACGAATTTAATTTTGAAATGCAAAAACAAGCTCCAAAAGGTTTACATCATGTTTAGGGGCTTCATGATATTTGGGGTACATGTTGTTGGAAAGGTTGGATGGGCTGTTGTATGGATTGTAATATTAAGTTTGGTTGCAACTGGTGTTGGAGCTTATGTAGTATACAGATAGAGACTGGGAGTAAGTTGTTAGTTGTTAAATTGTAGTGTATTTTTTGTTCTATAGGAGAGACCTTACCTTGTACAAATTATATTTATGTATGGTAGGGTGACTAAAATATTTTTTTTGTTTTTTGTCCTCTTCTTCCAGTCATACATGGACTCTAAAATCAGGCCAATCATGGTGCAATACATGCCTCTTGACAGGCAAGGAGACATTCCCAATGATGTTAATAATGGGACATTATAACAGGTACATTTCATATTGTCACCTACTTCTAAATAAAATTAAATCGGATAGTTTAGTTTGCCTTCCTTGATTGTTCTGATACAATAATGTTTGGCAATTTACTGGATTTAAACAAGTCGTTAATGTTTCTTAATTAACTTGGATGCCAACTTGACAAACATCATTTGAATCTGGATTTGGTGTTAACTCTATAGATTAATACAGAAAGTTGAGACCCTCGAGTAATGATTCATCATGTGCATGGTTATTGTGAGTACATATTAGAAGTTCTCTGCTTGATCTTACAAGCCTTGCAAATTATAATGTGTTTGCAATTTAAAATGACCTTTGGAAAGCTCCTCATTCATGAACATTGTAGTCACACTCAGATTGTATTTTAAGAGTTGGGAAGAGGATCATATATTTAGCACTTCAATTTTAGGTCTTTACTTGGTTGATAGGGTTTCTTGAAAGATATATGTTTTGGCTATGTTCTTGTTGTAACTCCAGTTAGTCTCCAAAGTTCCAACATTACAATTTTGCAATACCTAAAAGTGACTTATGAAAGGAGGTTGCTGACTCTAGAGAAGTTATGGATGAAGGATTATGATAGAGAGCATTAACATAAATAAGAGGTTTAGTTACATATAGTTTCCACAAAGCCTTCCAGTAAAAATAACTGTAACTTCTAGAATTTCAGTCATTTACTTAGTTTTTTTAATTTCACTAGGAAGGTTTCGCTCATGGCAACCATAAAGTTGCATTTTGTTTCCTAACACCTTTTTAGCTAGAGGTAAACTGTTTGTTAGTTTTGGTAGGTTGGGACAAATTACAATGGCTATCCTTTAAGACTACAAAGGAAAAACAATATGAAAAGTGTCTTTCCCTCCCTACCAATTTGTTGTAAAGTCAATTTGGATAACCAGACACAACACAATTTTTTGAAGATGAGATCCAGAGAGTCGAGAAGACCTAATTTTGGGCTAGTAACAAATTGATAAGTTTCTTTGAAGTGCATTGAAAGAGGGGAAAAGCGTGTGGACAAGCCATAACTGGTGAAAACTAGTATGTCTTTGGTTATGTTTTCTTGATTCCATAGAAAAAAATTACGGTTCACTCCAGGCCTTGGATGAGTATCTAAAGTAGATGATATCCTGTTGGATTTCTGGAGACTCAATTTTCACAAATATTTAAGGACAAATCCTTGTTTATTGGTGCAAGTAACCATCTATGTGATTTCTCCGATAGTTTTTCTATTTAAAATATCAAAAACGTGTCCTGTGTTCCCAGTAATAAAGTTGAAGTTAGGACAGTTCTAAGAGGATTAAATATTGCTTTACAAAGACTCAAAGAGAGATTTGAGAGCTAATTATCCAGGGAAATTTCAAACTGGTCTTTGAAGCATTGTTGGAAATTTAGAGTGAACCATGTGGAAGGATTCATCTTGTTCCTTTATGCATTTGATGCATCCCTTGCCTTCCACAAACAAGGGGATGCACTGGAGACATATTCCCTGCATCCCCATTTGCACATAATGTTGAGGAATTTTCTTCGTAAGATAGATAGATAGATATACATAAGGGAGTGATTTCCTAATGGATCACAATATTGAAGTGGATGCTCTTACTCACAATCCTGAGTCATTATTTTTTAAGGGTTAAGTAGGTGAATTCTACCATATTATTCCTTGCACCCCAGAGAGTATGAGATCCAGCTTCGACTTCATTCAAGGTTAGGCAATAAATAGGACATGAATTCCCATGGAACTCTGATATCTAGAATAGCCATGTCTCCTATGCAAACTCACATCACCAGTTAGAAGACTCACATCACCAGTCATAAGAATCACATCAAATTGATCAATAAAGTCACTATCACGATACTTCTGGTTACTCTTTCAATGTGATAAATTGCACTTCAAGTTGCACATCTTAGTGATAGTGCGGGCATTTTTCTTCACATGTGTTAATTTCTCTTCAATATGCGGGCATTACCTATAACCCTTAGTATGTTGCATGCATCGTTTCTATGGCTGCATGCACTTTCACCCTGTGTGTGGGAATTTTTAGTGCTTTGTGCCATTTGTTGAACATTTTGTTCACTCATGTGGGCACTTTAAATCATCAGTGTTGTCACTTTTCATTACTATGCATGCATTTGCAGGCATTTTTGAGAATTTGGTGGGCATCTTAGGTGAGTCTGCTGACATTTTTAACTCACTGCGTACATATTCTTACCTTTTGTGGGTAGGTGCGGGCATTTTCATGATGCTTGCAGAGTTCTAAAAAGGCTACTCATTGCAAATTCAAAATACTTAAAACTTATTCCTCGAATGATAATAATGAGTTTGGATCTCTAGACATAGCAATCCTTTGTGGTTATTGTGCATGGATTGTCATAACTACAATGTATATCACATAGAGTTCAACTTTAATTCAATTTGTGCAGAACTCAAGTATACATGTACATCTGACAATTTGTGAAATTAAATGACCATTAGTGGTGTTTTCCAATAACCTTTGGAATCTTCAAAACATAATCAGTACTTATAGTTTCACTCATGATGGGTTTAGTGTGCTTAGTAAGCCTACTTCATTGCTTCATCAATTCTTCTCAGTGTTGCAACATCTGCGAGGATGTAATTTTGGTATTTCTTAAACAACTTGCACAGTATATTAACCTCTTAATTAAGTGTCTTTTGTCATGGTTTGGATCTTAGAATTCAGGATTTCCCCCTTATGGTCAAACATGACACCTTATTGCTCTAGATAATTTTTTTTCACTCCCAAGGTCAAAATGCCTCTCAAGTCAATAATGAGGATAGATATGGGAACAAGTAGTCTAAGTGAGTTCTTAGGGAAATAAGGAAATTCAACCTAAAATTACTATTGAACCCAAATCAATCGTTTCTTTCATGTTGTTGAACCGTAACAAGCCCATGGCATTGGTCATTGGAAAGATGGATTTTGGGCCCATCCCATGCTTCCTCCCCTTGTGGTGGGGGTTGAAGGGTTAAGGTTTGGATCATAGAATTTGGGATTGACTCCTTATGGTTAAACTTGAGAACCAATTGCTCATTTTTCTAGTATGCATTCATAAATTTTTATTGGAAATTACATCAATTGTTTAGATCCAATATCGTATCTAAGATTATTATACATTCTTCAAAATAGGATTTTTATCATGCCCATGCAGACAGCCAAAAGTATTCTTTAAAATTTTTGAATTATGGTTCGTTGATTTTAGGAGTAGGTCAAGAGAGAATTTAGATCATGACCATTCATGTGGTAAATTTCATTCCTTCATTATTAGCATTCTTGTTGCACTAAATATGTTTTCCCTGTCAATGTGTCCCTGGAGGTTAGAGTGATGCCCCCTGCATTCTTCACATTATGGTGGGGAATGTTCAGTCACTTCAATGATGACACCATGTACTGTGAATGTTTGAATAGGTATTCTTTACAGTTGGGAGACATTACCCATATCTCAGGAATGCTAGATGACTAGAAACATATTTTAGAAACATAATTTTTCATTTATATGAATAAAAGGTGGTATGAGAATGTCTCCTATGACAGTTTATTTAAAGATAACTTGTTTTTTTCCAAGGAAAACCTTGCGGGAATCCCAGGGGATACTTCCTCACATTCATGGATAAAATCCCTAGCAAACTTGTTGGCATAGACTAGTACTATTTCTCAACTGTGTGGATTTGAACTGGTTACCTGCCAGCACCAAACTAGCCAAATTCCCAGTGATGTGACAACAATTGGTTGAACTAACACTTTGGGCTTTAAAGTTTACTCATTTATGGAAAGACTAAAAATTATTTCTAGTACAAAAATGATTTCTTGGCTTGAATCCCTTTAAATGTAGAAGTATCTAACTTGCATTTGAGTTGGTGCAGAAATGAAAAATACTAGGAGAAAAACAATATAATTATTAATGCCATAAAAACTATACACCTGATCACAGAGATCAATCTATTATGAGATAGGTACAAATCCATGTATTGCAGCAAGTTATGTGATATCTGTATGTACCAAAGGAAGACAAGAGAATGGGTATAGTAGATATTAATAGGAAGAGAGTTAGTTCTACAACTCTTATGCTTCTTGGAGCGTAAGCTGAGAATAATTTATAAAAAACATTTGTAGTGAAGGGTGCATATTACATCCCAGATGGGGATATGGGTATGCAATATGACAATGATGTGGCATAACTCATCTTAATATATATATATATATATATATATATATATATATATATATATATATATTTCAAGGAAAACCTCATGGATATCCTCAGTCCCCATCCCCAGCTCCTGGAATATCCAGATGGATGGCAACTCAACCGCCGACCATAATAACGACCTATAACCTAACAGGGCTCAACCAGACTCGAACCTCAGAACATGATACCTCACATCAAAGTCTTCCTTAAAACGGCCCTTTCAAACTAATTGAGCTAACCCACTGGGTTAAGTCGGCTTTATATATATATATGTGTGTGTGTGTGTGTGTGTGTTCAGTTTAAAATTATAAAAATAAATTTACGTATATATATCTTTGCAACTGCCCAAACATAATAGGATTAATAACATTTCATATAGTTAATTAAACAAAATTGCTACTACATGTTCATAGACGGATTTGAATTCAGGGAATCTGCAGCTTTGGAAGACATTTGGATTTGATAGACAGGAATCAACAAGTTCATGGATACCTTTTCGAAACATTTTATTGAATCATACTGCACTGTATGGAGAGATCAAATACAACTACTAGTAAAAAACAACTAATTTAGATCCATCTTTACCCCAGTATAAGTACTGAATGAAGGTGAATTCATTAACCATTTTATGATTACTTGCATTTCCTTTAATTTTCATTGGATTAGTATAATCTTGTAACGCTCTTATGGTTATGGTGTTTTGCAATTTTGAAGTATACCCTGTGGATCTAGTATATGATCAATGTTAATTATCTGTAAACAAGGGACTTAAATCCCAATTTCTTTACCAACATAGATCCTTTGTGAAATTACTTATGTATATTTTTGTGGTTAGACATCTTTGGGGTCTCTTCAAACAGTTCCAAAAGATAGAAGGAGCTCTAGGCTTATTATGGTATATTTTTGTGCTTATAAATGTGTTTTAAAAAATAAACTTGATTTTAAGCATGGTTGCCTTTGAATATTAGTATCTTTTCTTAGAATTACAAATGATGCAATCTGGGTGTTCATATTCTCCTCTCCCCAATTCTGAAAGGGTTCTAGCTCAATGGAAGAGTGCCTGCCTTACAAGTAGGAGGTTGGTGGTTCGATTCCTCCGTACCCTATTGATATTGCAATATTGGTATTTTTAATAAAATATATTTTATTATAATTTATTATGGCTATAGAGGGGGTTTCAAACCATCTTTGTATGTTTCTACAAGGGGGGTTCTAAACTGCCTTCATATGTCACTACGAGGGGGCTTCTAAGCCACCTTCATATGTCATTACGAGGGGGGTTTGAAATTTCCCTTGTATGTTACAACGAGGGGGCTTTAGAACCACCCTTGTAGGTACCTAAGAGGGGGGTTTGTAACTGCCCCCAAAGATTTGTAATAAGGACTTTTAGGGGGGTTCTGAACCACCCCCATAGGTGTCTACGAGGGGGGTTCACAACTAGCCCTAAAAGTCACTTTTAGGGGAGTTCCAAACCGCCACTATAGGCCTCTACGAGAGGGGTTTCAAACTTCCTCTATAGGCCTCTACGAGGGGGGTTCAAGGATGCCCCTATAAGCCTCTACAAGGGGGGTTCTAAACTGCCCCTATAGGCCTCTGCAAGGGGGGCTCCAAACCACCCCTATAGGACTATAGGAGGGGGGTTCACAACTGCCCCTATGGGCCTCTACGAGGGGGGTTTAAAACCTCCCCTATAGTCCTCTACGAAAGGGGTTCCAAACCACCCTTGTAGGTTTGTATGAGGGGGCTTATCAGGGGGGTTCACAACCGCCCTCGTAGGTCTCTATGAAGGGGGTTCAAAACCACCCCTGTAGGTCTCTATCAAGGGGTCTATGAGGGGGCTTTAAAACCACCTCTGTAGACCTCTACAAGGGGGGTCACAAACCGCCCCCAAAAGTCACTTTTGGGGGTGGTTCCAATCTCGTCAAAAACCACCCTTAAAGGGAAAAAAATTTAACATCGATGCCTTTAGGGTTGGTTTTGCCAAAACCACCCCCAAAGCAAACCCCCCCCATAGGTCACTTTTGGGGGCGGAAGACAACCCCCCTTAAAGGCCAAAAATGTAGTAGTGACAAGTTTTTCGATTGCATGGAATTCCTAAGGTTTTAATTTTTTATAGAGATTCTAAATTTACTGGTAATTTTTGTAAGTCATTGTTTAAAGGTTTGGACACTAAATTGAATTTCAACACATCCTTTCATTCGCAAATGGATGGAAAAACTGAATGGATGAATCAGGTATTAGAGGACATGTTAAGAATGTATGTTAAAGACCAACCAAACAAGTGGGAAGAATATCTGCACTTAGTTGAATTTGCTTATAACAATCATTATCAAGATTCAAGTAAACTTAGTCCTTTTGAAATATTGTATGGTCGAAAGTGTAATACTCCCATTTCATGGAGTAATCCAGTTGATAGGTTGATGTTAGGACCTAAGTTATTGAAAGAAATGGAACCAATAGTAAAACATGTACAAAGCAATCTGAAAATTGCACAAGATAGATAGAAGAGTCATGTAGACCTTAAAAGAACTCAGAAAGAATTCCAAGTAGGTGAGCATGTCTTTGTCAAGGTAAAATCCAAAAAAATCTCATTTAAGCTAGGGAGTTGTGCTAAATTAGGACCCAGTGTTGGTTGTGGAGCTAGATCTTCCAATCTCATAGATGTTGATTCAGCCGTGTCCGTACCCCAGGTTTGGTTATGATCCCGTCCAGATGCTCAGGGGGTCCGGGGGGCACGGGGGTAGCGCCCCCGAAAAAGGGTGTTTGGGGGCAACGTCACCATTTTTCGGGCCCATGGTTTTTGGTAACCTGTGGTATTTTCCCATTGTATTTCCCTTATAAAAGAAAGACATTGTAACACGACTAGGGTAAAATGATGTATTAGGTTTTATGCATTGTAAAGATCTTTGAGATCTATGAAGAGAGACTGTGAGACAATGAAGAGGAAGTGCAGCGGTTGTGCTGCAGATTGTATCCCTTCACTTTGCTGGACATAATAATAATAAGGACTAGCAACTTCAGTGTGGACGTAGCCCAAGTTGGGGTGAACCACGATATATCTATGTCTCTCTTCTAATGTGTGTGTGATTATATTTCCATTTATGTTTATTGTTATTGCTCTGCGATCCTGTTTTTCTAACAATTGGTATCAGAGTCAAAGGTCTATTTGGCAGATAAACCCATAGGAAGCTAGGGTTTCTGGTTTGAGTGGGAGCAATGGCAAAAGAAGGAAATTTTAAGGTCGATAATTTTAACAGCCAAAACTTCCAGTTATGGAAGATGCAAATGGAGGACTATTTGTACCAGAAGGATCTATTCCTACCGCTGGGAGGAAGAGCAAAGCAGCCGGCGGCTATGAAGGACAAAGAATGGGAGGTTCTTGACAGAAAGGCTTTGGGAACAATACAGCTAAGCCTGGCTTCATCGGTGGCTTTCAATATGTCAAAAGAAATGACAATGGAGGGTTTGATGAGCGCACTGGGTAAGGTGTATGAAAAACCCTCAGCCTCCAACAAGGTATTTCTAATGAAGCATTTATTTAATATGAAGATGTCTAAAGGTGGATCTGTTACTAATCATTTAAATGAGTTTAATACGGTTACAAATAAGCTAAGTTCTGTAAATGTGAACTTTGATGATGAGGTTAGGGCTCTTCTAATCTTGTGTTCATTGCCAGAAAGCTGGAATAGCTTGGTCATGGCTGTAAGTAACTCTGTCTCTGGTTCAAACACCTTGAAATTTGATGATGTTATTGGTGTTATTCTTAGCGAGGAAATGTGAAGAAAAAGCACAGATGAGACATCAGGTAATGTGTTGACCATGGAGAGCAGGGGAAGACAAAAGGAGAGAGGAAAGAGCCAAGATAATCATGGCAAGTTTAAAATGGACAGATCCAAGTCTAGACTGGGAAAGATAGAGTGTTGGAATTGTGGAAAGAAAGGACATCTGAAGAAAGGCTGCAGATCTCTAAAGAAGAAAGGAGATACACATAAAGAAACTACATAGGAAGCAAATGTAGTAGGTGATGTGTTACAAGATGCTTTGATTCTTGCATTAGATAATACTAGTGATTATTGGGAATAGATTCAGGAGCTTCATGTCATGCTACACCCCATAGGAAATACTTTCATGAGTATGTTCCTGGCGATTTTGGACATGTTTTATTGGGTGATGATGAGCCATGTAAAATTGTTGGAATGGGTAAGGTATGGATAAAAGTTAAGAATGGAACTGACTGTCTGTTGAAAGATGTTAGGCATATTCCTGCTATGAAATGAAATCTGATCTCAATAGAGCAGTTGGGAGATGGCGGCTGTCTATCTACGTTCAGAGAAAAGTGGTGGAAGATCACTAAAGGATCAATGGTGATAGAAAAAGGAGACAGGATAGGTATCTTGTATTTATGTCCTCATAATATTGACCATTCTATCTCTTTAGCTTCCACAACAACAGATACAGCATTGTGCCGTCATAGGCTTGGCCACATGAGTGAGGAGGGAATCCAAATTCTCCACTCAAGGAAGTTTCTGCAAGATTTGAAGCAGTTAAGTTTGGAATTCTGTGACAACTGTGTTTATGGAAAACAGAAGAGAGTCAGATTTCTCAGGGTTGGGAAACAGAAGAAGAATGAAAAGTTAGAGCTAGTGCATACAGATGTATGGGGACCGGCTCAAGTACAATCTCTTGGTGGCTCTCATTATTATGTTACATTTATTCATGATGCAACTAGAAAAACTTGGGTTTATTGCATTAGACAGAAATCTGATGTGTTTGCTACTTTTAAGAAGTGGAAAGCTTTGGTTGAGAATGAGACAGGAAAAAGTTTGAAGTGTCTCAGATCTGATAATGGAGGTGAGTACTACGCCAAGGAGTTTGATAGTTACTGTTCATACCATGGGATTTGTAGAGAGAAGACAATCCCAAGAACACCACAAGAAAATGGTGTGTCTGAAAAGATGAACAGAACGATCATGGAGCGTGCAAGGTGTATGAGATTGCATGCAGGGTTGCCCTTACAGATTTGGGCGGATGCTGTAAATACTGTTGTTTATTTAATAAACAGAGGACCTTCAAGTGCTTTGGATGGTGGTATTCTAGAGGAGGCATGGACAGATAAAAAGGTAAACTACTCATTTTTTAGAACGTTTGGTTGTGAAGCATTTGTCCATTTTGATAAAGAAAATAGAACAAAGCTCGAAGCTAAATCCAAGAAATGTACCTTTATTGGATATGGGGTTGATGAATTTGGTTATCGCTTATGGGATTATGAAAATAACAAAATCATCAGGAGTAGAGATGTGATATTCAATGAAAAGGTCATGTATAAAGATCAGTTGTAGGGAAAGAAACAGGAAAAGTAAAACACAGAGTACACAGTACTTGATGAAATTGAAGAAAATGAAGTTCCAAAGGTGCCAAAAAATCAAGAACAACAGCAAGTACTTGAAACTCCTACAACTGTAAGAAGATCTACCAGGTTAAGTAGACTCCCTGAATGATACTCTCCTTCAATGTATTATTTGTTGATGACTGATGCTAGTGAACCAGAATGTTATGAAGAAGCAATGCAGGTGGAAACTAGAAAGAAGTGGGAGCAAGGCATGAATGAGGAGATGGACTCATTGGTAGGAAACAAGACTTGGGATCTGGTTCAGTTTCCTGCTGGTAAAAGAGCATTGCAGAACAAATGGATTTATAGGTTGAAGGAAGAAGAAGGAGGTAAGAAGCGGTACAAGGACAGACTTGATGTAAAGGGATTTGCACAGAAGAAAGGTATAGATTTTGATGAAATATTTTTCCCTGTTGTTAAGATGACTTCAATTAGGACTATCTTAAGTCTAGTGGTGGTAGAAGATTTGCATCTTGAACAGTTAGATGTAAAAACAACCTTTCTCCATGGGGATTTGGAGGAAGAGATATATATGCAGTAGCCACAAGGGTATGAGGTCAAAGGTAAGGAGAATTTTGTGTGCAGGTTGAACAAGAGCTTGTATGGTTTAAAGCAAGCTCCAAGACAGTGGTATTTAAAATTTGACAGGTTTATGACAGAACAAGGTTATAGTAGATGTCATTCTAACCACCGTGTTTATTTCAAGAAGCTATACAATGAAAGATATATTATCTTGTTATTGTATGTGGATGACATGCTTGTTGCAGGGTCTAACATGCAAGATATGAATGTACTCAAAAGGACGCTAGCTAATTCATTTGCGATGAAGGATTTGGGTGCTGCAAAGAAAATCCTTGGTATGAGAATAACAAGAGACAGGAAAAATCGCAAATTAACATTGTCTCAGGGTGAGTACATACAAAAGGTGTTGGAGAGGTTCAGAATGCAGAATGCAAAACTACTTAGTACACCTTTGGCCAACCATTTCAGTCGAAGTAAGGAAATGTGTCCCAGGACACAGGAAGAGACAGATTACATGTCCAAGATCCCCTATCAATCAGCAGTTGGCAGCTTGATGTATTCCATGGTGTGTACAAGACCAGATATTGCACAAGCAGTGGAAGTTGTGAGCAGATATATGAACAATCCAGGTAAAGAACATTGGAAGGTAGTACAGTGGATTCTCAGGTATTTTAGAGGTACCACCACTCAGGCATTGTGTTTTGGAGGTTCAGACACTGTTCTACAGGGATATGTTGATGCATATATGGTAGGTGATAAGGATAGTAGGAGGAGCACCATAGGGTATGTGTTTACTATAGGTGGAACAACAGTAAGCTAGATTTCGAAACTGCAGAAGGTTGTTGCACTTTCAACAACGGAAGTAGAGTATGTTGTTGTTACATAGGCTAGTAAAGAGATGATTTGGTTGCAGAGGTTTATGGAGGAAGTGGGTAAGAAGCAGAAGGATAGCAGGTTGTATAGTGACAGCCAGAGTGCCATTCATCTTGCAAAGAACTCAGCATTCCATTCCAGGACTAAACATATAGAGCTCAAGTACCATTTCATATGGGCTAAACATATAGAGCTCGAGTACCATTTCATATGCTTTGTTCTGGAAGATGAACTGTTGAAGCTGGAAAAGATACATACTAGGCAGAATCCTGCAGACATGTTCACAAAGGTAGTGACCAGAGAGAAACTGAGTTCCTGCTCGGTTTCAATTGGCCTTCTAGCATGAAGTTGAAGATGAGAAAGTTTCCAAGTCCAAGGTCCAGCAAGTACAGCAGTGGTGGAGTTGTTGTGATCAGTATCCAAGTGGGATATTGTTGGTTATGGAGCCAGATCTTCCAGTCTCATAGGTGATGATTCAACCGTGTCCGTACCGGAGGTTTGGTTATGATCCTGACCCGACGCTTAGGGGGTCCGGGGGGGCGGTGACCCCCCCAAGTTATGGGGGTTCGGGGGCAGAGCCCTCGAGAAAATGGGGGTTCGAGGGCGTAACCCCTGAGGAAATTTTTTTGGGGCTGTTTTCGCTACCAGTTTTCAGGCCCATGGTTTTGGGTAACCCGTGGTATTTCCCTTATAAAAGAAAGACATTGTTACATGGCTAGGGTAAAATGATGTATTAGGTTTTATGCATTGTAAAGATCTCTGAGATCGGTGAAGAGAGACTGTGAAAATATAGAATGATTAATATCAATCCTCTCTGTATTTTTCCTTTCACAGAAGTGATGTACTCTAGTACAGAGAGTGTGTTTAAGTAATTAGATTAGAAAATGTTTTGATTTTGATAGATAGAATGCTAAACATATTAATATATCATAGTTAGACATATCGAATGAATACTACAATAATACACATAAAACTTAAAAGTTTACAGTTTATAATTCTTGTTTACAATACATACAATTATAGAATGATAGCTAGTTTTAAATAATAAACACATATACATGCTAATAGAGATCCCCATTGTTTTCAGTAGACAATTTATGCTAAGTATAGTTGAATATTACGGAGTTTATCAATAATATTCATCATTTAAATAGTATTTATAGTATAGAATTGTATTATGTATATAATGCATATATATATAATATTTACTAATAATATTTTTTAGTTTACAGAGTAACTCTATAATTCATAAAATAAATCAATATCTATGCCATATCAGCTTCATTACACTTGTTTTTGAAATACATTAATCAACATTATAAACTTAAGACAACTCAACCATCGTTGAAAGATTTAAACAAGGTTCATAGTATTTTAAACTAAACAACACGGTCGAGAGATAGTAGTAACCAGAACATAAATCTTTACATACTTAAAATTTTAAAAGAAATCAATATAGCCATAATGGCACAAAATACCATTATTCACAATATAATTGTTTCGATATTAAAACCATTTAATATAAGCATTATGAAACCCTAGAATGAATTCTGGAAATAAACATAGAACTATTTCGACATTGTGCCCATCCAATATTTGATTCACAGAGTTAACATAACTAAGGCTAGGTATAACCCATAAACATAATATCAATTTATCCCAAACTTAAATTACTCTTTCATCAAACTGTGCGATTATACAGTTAACTCGGGCATTTCCTAGTTTCCAAACTTAATACACAAATTCTCCTTTTCCAAACATAAAACACTAACGATTTATAAACAGAGTGTTTTTCTATTTATGTTTTATTAAAAAGTCATGTCGGGATCGAATCCCGTAACCATATCCATAATCACATTTGGAGCATAACCCTATAAATAAAATATAGACATACTTTATCAATACAACAAACCATCTACCAGCATCATGGAGAAAGGTATTACGCCGACACAGTCGAAAGACTGATTGTAAAGTTGTTTTATAACATTAAGTTGCGCTAATATAATTTATCAATTATAAACAAAGCCTCATTTTCATACTTTCGTCTGAAGCATGAAAATGCTAAACAGTAGTTTAAAAAGCATTGTAGTTCTTATAAAAACAAAATGATTATATTCATCACAACAGAGCCAACAATGGACACATTCTTTAACTAAGACCATAATAGTATTTAGGGTTCAAGCCCATATTTCTTTAAAATAAAATTATGAATATAGTAACTGAATAGAACCACATTTTCAGAAGTATAAAGGAAACTCAGAGTAGAACTAGCATCTCTAAAACCCTAAAGGTTAAAACCATGAAGATGCATTAAATAAATACAAATTTTACCAGATACTGTAATTTTGTTTTATTCACAAGCTGATCAAAACTCAAGATAAGGGATTTTAGCCAGAAGCATTTACAAACAGTAATACTGCCATGAATGACCATTGGTCTTCAAAAGAAATAAGTAAATCTTAAAACAAGCCATCGCTGACAGATTACATCAACACAAAACCTCATTGACGGAGATGTTCTAGGATGGCTAAGGCTTACTGTGGTTCTCCAACCATTGAAGCTTCATTTTTTACCTCACATCAATGCTGTTGCTAGATCTACATAACGTGACCAGAAGAACACTTGGGTATCGTGAAGCTCCTGTCAACACATCACAACTTAGCATTTTAATACTGGTCACATTTCTTTAAAAACTGGTAAAGATTTTAAAAACAAAATTTATGCCTGGGTAGAGTCTTCTTACCTCTGCGAGTTTGATCGTGGGCTACCATTGTGTGGGTTCCCTTATTTAAGCATAAAGATAACCAAATAGATACCTTCATATGGAATATTTCCACCGAGAACACTGTAATTACAACAACTAAAAGCTCTGCACCATGACCATGGCGGCCGAGAGCCGAGAGTGGGCTTTCCCAAAGTGCAAATGACCATAGGAAACAACGTTACCATCCTCTCATAGACAGGGTTTAGGGTTTGTCAACGTGAACCCCCAAAAGACAAACTCCACGTGGCCTCTTAAATGCTTTAGTTGCCAACCACTACGAAATCAATGTTTCTTACCTTTCTCTATAGCCATTTTATAACTTTGAACTCCATTTTCTAATTCATCGATTTCCAAACTCATCACCCACTTATCCTATGTTTGGTCGATGGTTTTCACCCTTAGCTTTTTAATAACAACTCATAGCTTGGAAACCCTTTTTCCTTAAGTTAACTTTCTAAGTTAGTCTTCAACCATATTCTTATAACTTGGAAACCTTACCTGGAAGCTGGTTCAAACACATCATTATGCATTAGCTTCATGAAAGCTAAGTAAGCCTCGGGGCATCACAAGAACCCCCTTCAAACAAGAAGAATACAATCAACATCACAAAACGTAGATAACTAAGAAAATCATGTTACGACAATAATAACGACAAGAGATAAACAATGTCTTTAAGACACTTTAAGTTGTTATCCGACAAACTGAATGTCGATACAAATACAGTAAGAAATTAACTGTCAATTAATCCATGATAAAAGAATGTAAGAAATATTAGATGACGAGTTTAATATCAAAGACGACACAAATGATCAATAAATATATTCAATACAATAAAAAAGATTCATAGTCATATTCAATGATTTAAGGACAAAATCAGTAAATATCAATTTTGTAAATATATAAGTGGCGTCAATGAATGCAAGATACATTTATGCTGTTAGAAAAATAAGTAGTATTCCTTAAGTGTAATTTCGGGATATTATGGATAGTTATACTATGTATAAAAATTTTAATTTTTTATGGAATTTTGGAGATGTTACAAGTATCAATTGGAGCTGTACTCAGTCAAGAAGATAGACCTATAGCATATTTCAGCGAGAAGTTGAATGATTCAAAAAAGAAATACTCCTTTTATGACAAGGAATTTTATGCTATTGTTCAAGAACTAAAGCATTGGAGACAATATCTGATGCTTGGAGAGTTTGTTTTCTTTTCTGATTATCATGCATTGCAATACATCGTGCAGCAACCTAAGTTGAATCAGAAGCATGTCAAATGGGTTGAGTTCTTGCAAATATTTACCCTTCTATTGAAGCACATCAGTGGGAAATCAAATCAAGTAGCTGATGCCTTAAGCAGGAGATAATTGATTGTGCAAGAAAATCATATCCAAGTCTTAGGATTTGATATTTGAGAGGTTTGTATGAGACTGACCTTGATTTTTAGGATGCATACAGAGTTTGTAAGATTCATGTGGAGGTGGAAAGAGAGCCATGACTGGAGTATAGGTTGTAAGATGGTTTACTCTTTTAAAATAGTAAACTTTGTATTCCCAAATGTTCCATGAGAGAGAATTTGATATAGGAAAAGCATAATTGGGGGATGGCAGGTCAATTTAGAAGTGATCAAACCTTTGTACAGTTGAGACATTTCTACTCTTTGCTAAAGATGAGGTCTAAGGTTGAAACGTTTGTGAGCAGATGTAGGGTATGCCAGCATGCCAAGGGAAGAAGAGGACACAGGCTTATACACACCATTCCCTATTCCAACTAGACCTTGGGATTCTGTGAGTATGGATTTCATTTTATGTTTACTGAAAATTCAGAAGGGAAATGATTCTATTTTTGTAGTGGTGGATAGATTTACTAATATGGCACATTTCGTTCCATGTTATAAGACCAATGATGCCACATAGATTGCTAACTTGTTTTTTAATGAAGTGGTGAATCTACATGGTTTACCTAAGAGAATTGTATCTGACCAAGATGTAAAGTTCACAGGTCATTTCTGGAGGACTTTGTGGAAGAAGTTTGGAACCAAGTTGAAATTCAATTCAGCATATCATCCACAATATGATGGCCAGACTGAGGTGGTAAATAGGAGTCTCGGTAACATGTTGAGAATTCTGATTGGAGAAAATACAAAACAATGGGGAAAAGTGCTAGCTCAAGCAGAATTTGCATATAATGACTCACCAAACTGAAATATAGGAATGAGTCCATTCCAAATTCTGTATGTAATGCATCCAAGAGGGGTGTGTGAACTTCGTGATCTGGGTCAAATGGAGAAGATAAATGCAGATGGTGATGAGTTTGCAACAAGGATTAGTGAACTACAAGAGCAAGTTAAAGCAAGGTTGTAGTAGAGTATCAATAGTTACAAAACAAGAGCAGATTCCAGGAGAAGAGAGAAAAACTATGAGGTAGGAGATTTGGTTTTAGCGCACCTAAGGAAAGAGAGATTTCCAAAGGGAGAGTATAGTAAGCTGAAAATGAAAAAGATTAGACCCTGCAGAATACTCAGAAAGTTTTCAGCAAATGCCTATGAGCTAGAGATGCCAACAAGGATTGGAATCTCACCTATTTTTAATGTTGCAAACCTATATACTTATATGGCTGATGATACAGGACAAATGCTAGAAGACAAGGATCCTATGGAAGATCTTCAGTGGATGAAGCAGATGCCTATGGCCTAGCCATCAGAAGCTGACTCTATCTTGGATACTAGAGTGGCAAAGAGTACCAGATAGAGAGACTATTTGGAGTATTTGGTCAAATGGAAGGGACATCCTGTAGAATATTCTACATCGATGGATTCTAAAGAATTAGAGGTCAAGGGTTTCTCAATAGCTGATTTACTAAACATGGGTTCAAAATTTTTAACCTTGGGAGTCTGATGTAGGAGCATCAATGCTGAGTCAACAATGTGATTGCATGTTCACATGTTGTGGCTAGCAAGAGGACAAGCTGCCCTGAAGTGGGAAGGAGATTCGCTTATTAAGTATTTCAAATAAGTGCAAGTATGTAACTAAATAGCGTGTTGTTAGTTTTTTAGAAATAGGACATATTGGCGAGTTGATATTCCATGCATGGAGATCAAGGCAAATAGCCAGTTTGTTGTTGAATGATAGTGACTCCTTTAGTGATGGAGGAAAGTTTCTTATTTAGTTTGTTTTTTGTTGAGCCATTCGGGTTGGGATATTTTCGAATGGGTGAAATAGGAGGAGATTAGGAGTTGGTAAAAGCATGGGGGATTCACTCAATAAACCGCTATCATAGCATGTTCGTTCGTGGCAGATGAAACAATACCCCTAATTTCACTAAATATTGGAAAAAACCTTTGAAAATCATTTTTTTTTACCCCCTCCCAATATGCCTTCCCAATTTAAAAAACCCCTATTTTCACTAGATATTGTATGTATCAATTTTTTCATTAACATTTTGTATACCCCTTTATATTTCTACCTAGTATATTGATATGATGCCACTCTTATGACCCCACATGCATTCAACAACGCACCTTGCTTCTTTCGATATATATTGTGGATGCACATTAGTTCACCCATAATGTAATTACTCAACCACATATCATTATGATTTGCAACATCTAATGGTCTAATGAAGAGACAAGAGATCACTTCTTGTATGTCACTAGAGCCAATGCACATAGTACAACATTTAGATTGCATGTTGTAGTTCCCCAATCACTGACTAAGCCTATTGTGGGCTGGGTATCCAAGCCCCCAGAGCCCGTAACAAGATCTAGGAGGCTAACTAAACCTCCCAAGGCCTGTAATAGGAATGAGTGGTTGAGTATTCAATCCCCCAAGGCCTATCAAGGGCCTATAACAGGCCCTGGAGGCTTAGAGCCTCCCAAGACTATTGGTAACAACTGGGTGAGTGCTACTGGTAACAATTGGCTATCAATGACCACTATCTCTTGACTATGATCGACTAGAAACCCACTTCACCACGAAACCCCTAGCCTCAAGCATGCCTCATGATGCGATTTCCCTGCGTACTGGTAAGCCTGAGCCTTGCCTCAACCCGATTTCTCATCCAGCCGTGATCCCGCCATCTCCATTTGGAAGATATTTGTCAGCCCACCCATATTAAAAAGACCCCAAAGTATTTTTGTATTGTTACATTAAATAAAAAAAAACCATTTGCCCCTTAATATATACGCAATATAATTTTTAGGTTTTCATGAATATTTAATACCGCAATATGAATGAACGTGATATTATATTGCCTTCTAGTGAAGCCCTCGTGGGTAAAAGGAGATCGGTTAGTGCAAGAGAGTGCTCTACGCAAGAAAGAGTCAGTGGGATATTTTCCTGCACACCAGAGGAAAATATGACCGTATAGATGTTTGGTTTTCACTTAATGAAGGGAACAAGTTATGTGTGTTAATGGTGATTGTGCATTTGAAAAAGAGTTGAACTTATATTCTGTCGAGTGGAGTAACATGAATCATTAACCTGATGTATGTGTGAGTGAGTCTTTGTCTTAATGTTTGTATGAACAGTTAAGAACACCCAAACCCTCTGTAAACAGACCATTAATTCATAGCAGAGATAATTTCTTATCACCTTTATTTTTCATCAGATCCAGACGAGGACTGAGCTGGATTGATCGATTCTTTGGTCAATGCACGAGAAAATTGCAAAGTTACGGTCGATTCAAATAACATAGGTTGGATGGCTTAGATCAAAGCCGAAAGGAGGATCGACGACGAGGAAAGAATCAATCAAGTGAACGTGCACTGGAGTTAGTGTCTCCGCGAGCCAAAGTGAAGTGTTCCGCATTGGTCTCCGATCAACGGGCATGATTACTTCCGCAAGAGATCGACAGTTGTTACAACGTTTCACAGAAGGAAAGAGGTCAGGGGTTAACGACGAGAGTTGTGGGAACCGCATTGCGGAAGCATCTTTACGGAAGGCTTATTCAAGAAAGAACGGAATGTGCGCACGCAATCCGCAATCCACAAGTTGTGAAAAGAAGTGTTGTAGAATGACCATTGCGGGGAGGTGACTGTGGAAAGATCGTTGCGGAGGAACACTGTAGTTGTGGAAAGAAGGTGTTTCCGCAATGCTGTTGTGGAAGGTCAATTTTGACTGTCAGAACATTGCGGAAAGCCCATTTTGAAGGGGAGGACCGCAAGTGAGAAGAACATAGCTAGTTGCTAGCTAAGGTTGGTGGTCCGATTTCAAAGGATCCCAATATTTCTTGGGAAGCAGGTTGTATTGTATTTGTTTCATTCTCTCGTTCACCAATTCAACTGCTTCAACCCAAAATGAGTTAGACAAATTATTGGCTTGAATCATACTTCTTCTCTTGTTCATCATGGTGTGGTTGTTTATTTTTCCAGTCCCTTCTGTTGTGGACTATATCTTGTTGTAATTTTCCTTTTGATATCATGCTATCGGAAAAAATTTGCAAAAATCAATTTTCATAATCTCCTCCTCCATCCTCCTCCATCCAACCAAAACACTTTGATGTATTTGCCACTATGTTTTAAAACCAAATCCTTGAAATTTATGAACTTTGAGAAAGTTTCATATTTTTTCTTCAGGAAATATACCCATATTTTGCTACTGAAATTGTCCATAAATGTTAAGAAATAGTAACAACCTATTATGGAATGATTTTGCATGGGACCATAGAGGTTTGTATGTACTATCTCAAGCTGTTATTTTTCTCTATAGGGAGCTTGACCCTTTGATGATTTCCTAGAATACAAATTTCAAAAAAACTGCTCTTTTCATTCAACATGGGCAATCCATTAACCATTGATTGTTTTTGCAAGTGAGTAAGACTCCTAAAATTTAAATGACCTTATCTACAATGCCACAACCAGATCTCGTCTATGCTAGCTACTTGATGTGCATATGATTGTGACTAGTTTACATTTCTTAAATTCAAAACGAACATTCTATTTTTTGTCATAATTTTTCTATGAGTCTTCTAGTCGGTGGCTTGTCTAAAATTGTACATGTAGTACCCTAAAATCTAACGTCATAACCATTTTGACTCAATTGTCCTAGACTTATCAGATTATTCTTAAGAAGAGGTACATAGAAAACTTTATGAATGGTTGCTTTTCGTTTTGTTTGGTTAGGGAAGAAAAAACACCTTTTCCTTTGGCTTATACTTGAGAATCATCACCAAGACTTATTTTTGATGTGGAATAAGTATCTATGTTAGTAAATAGGTGTTTGTTACCTATCATGTGATTATCACAACCACTTCCCAACAACTAGAGATCCTTGATGTTGTTGGATTTCTTAGTGATCTAGCATGAAAGGAACATTGATTCCCATATTCCTTCATTAGTATTGGACACATGTATTGTTCCCTTGTTCAATTATTCTTGCTTCTTTTTGCATTCACTCTCATAGTGGCCAAAATTCTTGTAATAAAAAAACTAGATCTATGATTTGTCTTTTTATTTCCTACCTCGGCCCATTTGGTTCTAAGCCTATTCCTGGTCATGTTCTTGATCTAGATATGATATCTCTCCTATTTGAGAAAACAGTGTCGATTAAGCCGTGACTTGAGTGAATGCAAGAAGAAGCAATCCATGACTTTCCTTACTGCAAACCCGTGTGTATACTGCAAACCCGCAACTTTCAGTGTACAAACCCGCATATTCTACGACATACTCACACCTGCTCTACTGTTAAACTTGTGCTTTCTTCAGTATACTCGCTACCCTACTATGCAGAAACCCGCGAGTGCTTCAACATAATCGCTAGTTCACTATACAGAACACCATGAGTATCAGATCAGAACCACGACATTTGATGTTATAGACCCACGCACTCGCAGCTGGCTCTCCTATAAAACCGGGAGTAATCGTGACTATTGTTGTGCAAAACCCACGAGTATAAGGTCTACCCACGAGTTTACTATGGGAGACTCACAGTGAATTTTCTTGCCACTTTTCAAAAGGGATGTAAGTAAAGTTTCTATTTTTTACTATTTGTTAAGTGAGAATGGTAAAAGTGTTTCAGTTTTCTATTATTCGCCCTTTTTCTCTTGTCATTTTTTGCATTTGGGTTTTGCTTCTAATCATGTTTTTTAATAGATTATTTCTTGTTCTTGGTATATCTTTGTCTCACATTCCTATATGGAAGCATTGGCATTTTTTAAGGGCATGGATCTCTAGTATTTTGTCATGATGATAGCTATAAATCATCTAATGCTTAATACTTTAACAGGATGCTTAATGACTAAATTGTTCTTATCTTTGTTGATCATGTTTAATCATGTTGATTTCTAATCATGTCATATTTATTTTGTTCATATGTTGCTCATTGTTTTAAATATTTGCATAGAAGAAATCGCATAGAAACATTCTTATATTATTTTTAACATGATATATGAGTTGTTACTCCTGTTGTAACATGTAATTAGAGCATTCTTCATGGAATAATGTTTTATGTTCTTTCATAGAAGTGATAGCATAAAAGCAATCTATATATTCTTGAGCAACTTTATAAGAGCAATATCATATTTGTAAATCTTGCGTGAACTATTTTATTGCTCACTATTTATATGTTGTGGTTGACACTTAATGTGTAAAAGTAACTTCATTTTCCTTAATGAGCAAGTTAATATTTTATTTTGATCATATCATGTTTCCATATTCTTATATGATGTTTGCTAACCTTTGGTGTATAAGCATTTTCATTTATGTATGACGAATTTTGTTTTATTATCTTTTGTATGCCTTAATCTTGGATGTTCTTATGTGCATATAAGTTCTATGTTTATGTGAAAAGTTGTGAGAAGTTGGTTTCTGTACTTCCTTCCCGAGCATATTAATCTTTGATCTTTGTTATCACCTTATTCCAGAAATAATGAAGCACCATATTCTACTATTAAAGTCATGATTTTCATCAGTATGATATCATTTTCGATGTATAGACCGTTGGGGTTTTTTTTATTCAATGTTTGAGGTATTCTACAGATATTTATAATGTGCCTTAATTGGAAGAATGTCTGCTATCTGCATGTGTATTGGCCATATGGGTATTTTGTACACTGTTGTGGTGTTCTTAGCCACATGTTTTGTTGTATCAGCTATCAGAAGTTATCTAAACACTGGTGTGGATGTTATATCAGAGTTCTTCAGTTATCAGTTATCGTTGTGATGATTCTTGTGGTGATATAGGCATCTTGCGGATCTAGTAGCCATGACATCTTCTCTTTAGATCTGGGTACCTTGCTGTAGGATTGCGTCACATGTTCTCAGCATTTTATTGTTGGATCTAGTAGCCATAAGGGATTCTCTTTGGATTTGGGCATCTTGTTGTTGGTATTGCATCGTATAACCTGGTTTGTGTGCAATTTCATGTTTCAGTGAGAAATGGTTGTTCTTCATCAAATTCCATTATTGTTACACGTAAAATCTACCCATCATGAGATTCAGTGTATACACCCCTGAAGATCTCTTGGCTGAGTAATTAACCTGGGAGGATTTGTACCGAGTTGTACTAGGTTTTGAGAGGTCGTCGCAGGTTGCACTCATGCAACATGCGACGTCGTAGCCTGCTTCATTCCAGGGTGAGACAAAGTCATTTAATGGGAAAAAATAGCTTCTTTGAGGTTCTTCTTGAAACTTGCTGACTTGGGGCCTTATCCCTGACCTCTAGGGGAGTTGGTACTCAATTCCTAATACCTTGGGAGGATCCCCTATCTCTCTCCTACCATATATCAACCTATCCTATCAATACCCTATCCACTTAGTCCTATATAAGTGAAGCTCTACCCCTCTCCAAAGAGAGGGAGTCTATGGTGTCTACATGCTGGTGAAATCACTCTTGAGAGATCTCTACTCATCCTTGAGAGACTCAAGCTTCCTTAGGAGGAAATGGCAAATGGCTTTGTTGGAGAAGAGCTACAGCGTTAAGCCTTGGTTGTAGTTCTATATCTCTTCTATGTACTTCCCTATTTTTACAGTAATACAAATGCTTTCCACCAATATTGTTCATGTGTGTTATGATATTGAGTAGTTTACCTGCTTAACGGTTCACTTAGATCTCTTATTGTATAGATTCCTTTTACTTGTTTATGTTGTTTCTTGTCTTGAAAGGTCTTGCATCTTGGATCTAGAGACCGTGAGACGTGGAGCAGCATATAGGAGAAAGGATAGCGAAGAAAAAGGTAAGAAATCTAGTACTCAATCCTTAAGTAGATCTAGGAAATGCATTTTTAGCCTGTCTTATTTGTTCTAGACTCACATTGAGCTAGGGAGATCCGGCTCTCGTTCACTTGAGTGGATTGTCTGATAAACAAATATGGCGACCATACTGGGGAATACAATGTGTCTGATTTTGTAATTTCCTAAGTCATTTTAAGTTGATTGCTTGACATGAGCCTTCCATTTGTCATTTGTTTCATGAGTTGATTTCACTATCAGATCTTCATTTTGGAGACTTTGATCTGCTTCCTCTGATTTTATACCACTCGTTTCCAAACCATTCTCTATTTCATTTCTTGGAGATCTGATTCATTTTCGGACATAGATCTCGCCTGTCGCACCCGGTTAGTGGGTACAGAACGACACTGTGTCATTTTTGGCCTCTGTTCTTGACATGTTAGTCACTCGTCATAGCCTTTTCACTGGTCTACTGCGACATCGTCGCACCTCCCGCATTGGTAAAGTGAAACGTCGCACTTTGTACAAGCACAGAGTGCACATATTTGTCAAAATTTGACATGCAAGCATCCACTCTCCATTTGCTAGTTCTAAACTTTGGTTTGTTGTATCAACTCCCTCTGTGTTGCAAGATCCAGCCAGAGATCTCATTCCTTGATTCATGTATTGGGTGTTTGGTTTTGTTTGGATTGATTTTGGGTTCCGTTTTGGACAAGTCTGAGGACCGGTAGTGGTAGGAACTCGTGTCTCCTCCACCTTCATCCGCTCACCCTTGCATTACCTTCCTTCCATCCCTGATCTGATCATTACATTAGATCAACTTCCAGACCTCATTTACATTTTTTTTGAGCTTTGCTTGCTTGGTTTGCTTGATACTGTTTGATTTTGAGTTAACTGTGTCTTTCAGCTTGATTGAGTGCTTGTCTTTTCTTGAGTTTTCTGAGTGTACCAGTGTTGCAAGTAGTGTTTTCTTTTCATTCATTTAGATCTGAAATCTCAATTGTTGTCAAGTTTATTCTTTGATACATCCATTGAAAAGTTAAAAAGTGCTTCTTTCACATCATTTCTTGAGTGTTTTTGAAGAAAATCATTCTTGCATTGGAATGTTTTGTTTATCAATCTTTTGTAAAGTTAAATGAATGTATGATCATTTGTGTTTCTCCCGAATTACGAATTGCTCATCTTCTTGAAAGACTCAATCTACACTTCCAATTTTGCAAAAGTATTTCCATGCTAGGGAAAGATAGGTGCATTTTTTATTTTTCATTGCTTTTAGATCTTTGAAAGTGAAATTGAAAAGCTTGTATACTCCATATTAGGATTCTCTCTTTTCATTACCTAATATCATTTTCGTTTTGAAAAGAAAAAGAAAAAATGTTGTGACTTGGATTAGTAATGTTGTGGTTTTATGTTTCGTAAAAATGAAAATAATACTGTTATAGTCAAACTTGTTTGAATTGGGAATTGTTGCATTGTGTTGTTTTGGCAATCTTGTTGGAAAGAAAAATATTTCACCTTCCCATGGCTAGAATTCATTGAAAGAAAAGAATATTTTGTGCATGTAGATAGGACTTGCATTATGCTTCCGATTATGTACTCACCTCATGCATTCACCTAACCATCCAAGATAAAATTAACGGTAGAACTAGATAAAACTTTTTAGCAACTTGTGTGTAAGTTAGAGACGTCTTCCAGTGTCGCTAAGCATGGCATCTTTCGTTATTTGCCAGCACTATATCCCTAGGTTATTGTAGTCTTCCAAATACTTATCAATATATAGAGCTCCTTCACGTACCGACCAAGTACCATAATCCGTACTTGGTGTATATCGAAGGGTGTATCACGTACTCAGTAGTATATCGGAAGGTCTCTTGCCGAACGGTTGTACATTAGACAGCACCACTATGGATTTGAGCTCCCACGTACCTTGCGTATATTGAGAGACACCACACAAATTCCTAAAACTAACTGAGTTAACCATTTAGTCGTCTTGGCAAAGCAATACACTGAGAACAACACTCAGGCAAATTAGCACGCATGTACTGTCCAGGTAATCGGGTATGCAGGCAAGGGTATGGTCCCTATCCTCCTTGTCGTGTCATATTGTTGGACCCTATAGTATATCGTAGTTTGCGATGCCTTGATAATCCCGCGAGGTTCCAGACTTTTGAATCCACTCTGTCACATAAGTCTGCTTGTTGCCTTAGCTTGAGTAGGTTTTTGTGGACTGCTTTTCTTTTGTAGCATACCCTTAGGAGAAACGGTGTTTCAGCCACTCTGGCTGACTTTCCTGACATTCTGGAGGATTTTCCCTGGAGAAGGTCCCACAGGATCTTAAACTTATCACCTGAATATCCCCTTAATCTGGAGGTTATTTCGAGGGTAAGAATGGATCAGCTTAATATGGTCATAGTTATTGAAGTGGAAAACCCCACTCTGAATATCAGAGGACATTTGTTTCCACAAACTCCTCTAGTTCACCTGCCTCTCATCCCCCGCAGGATGAAGAAACACAAATCCCCACTTCGCAAGATCTTTCTCCTGTCATGTCGGGATAACCTGGATCGTTGGAATGGATAAACCGACCCCAGGACGACCCTACAGCAGTTGTTGGTCCTTCAGCAGCTTACTAGACATCTTCTACTAGTCACCCAATGGCTCATTTTTCCATCGCATCACCACCCAACTGGACTACTCCACAGCTCTCTAAACCCTTCTACATGCTCGACTCCGCCGAAATCTTTGCACCCATTCATGAATGCTTGGATCAGATGCGTATTAAGGGTAATGAACTTAGAAGACAAAGTCTCGAGCAATGACCTGGGTATAGAGATACCTCAATTCATCCGATATCTTATGGTTCACCCGAACCATCTTCCCACCACGCGACCGTCAATGAGACTTGTCATCCCTCACAAGAGTTCAGTCCCACACTTCAAGGGAACCAACCAGTGGAAGGACAACAGTCCAACACACCTATTACTACCACAGTTACTTTACCAGCTCCTCCCCCACCTAAAAATTCAAGGGGAGGATATTCCATTCCCACGGATTATCTCATTGGTAACATAATTACTATGGTAGCTAATCAACAACCTATGTTGGTTCAACCTTTGAATAGTGGTCAGCCTATTGTGGCTGGGGGGAAACCCCCGTTTCCTCACTAGAATGTAGGCGGTGGAATCCCCAACGGACCTCCCGTTGAAACTCCTCAACCTGCTAGACCATCCACCATGGGATTATCTCATGTTGGGAGGCCATCCGATGTAACTCAACCCTCATGGAGTCAAGTGTATCCAGGTTCTGTTAACCCTGCGCCAGGTCAAACTCACCCCGAAAACGTGCCATATGGGATACCTTATCCCGGAAACCCATACACTATATTGGGGAAACAACCCATTTTACAACATGGACCCCAACCAACTATCCCTCAAGCGTGACCACCCCTGATCGGTCCACCCCCACCTCCTACCGAAAACGGTGAGCCCTCACCTAACTTTGGAGGAGGCAGACCTCTACCTTCCAGTGAAGGTCCAACTCATTCTACCAACAATGGCCCCGACCCTTCTGGTGGGGGCGGGAACGGTCCACCACCCCCCCAAGGAAAAGGCAGCGAAGGAACACCCTACTATGGTGGGGGAGGACATTTCCCTTTGGGTGGAGGTGGTCCCCCACCCCCTCTAGGAGGAGGAGGTGGCGGGCCTAATTATTATGGTGGTTGTGGTGGAGGCCCTCATCCCTCTAGCGGTGGAGGTGATGGGGACCCCCATCCTTCTAGCGATGGAGGTGGTCCTCCACCCCCTCTAGGTAGAGGCAGTGGTGGTCCACCTTATTACGGTTATGGACCTCCACCTCCCCCCGGTGAGGGAAAAGGACCTCCACCTCCTCCCAGTTGTGGAGGTGGAACCCCTCCTTATTGGAACGGACCACCTTATGGTTGCAGACTCCCTTATGGTCTGGGTGGCACACCCCTCTACCGTCATTTTACCCCGTGGTCACCTTTTAATCAGTCTATACAAGGTCCTACTGGTCCTTACATTCCTTACCAGTATTATCAGTACCCGCATCCTAATCAACAGCTGCCCTTTTGGCTACTTTGGACCTACCTGACCTATCTTGACTGACGAACGACCCCATCTACCATGGAACTAATTGGCCCCCGATTTCGATGAGAATTCCATCGGATATCCCCAAGTTTTATGGCGAGCCGGATGAGGATCTGAAACACCACTTGATGACATAGCACTTATGGTGCTCATCCAACTCTCTGATGGATGACTCAATCTGTCTAAATTTATTTCAACAGACTCTCACTGGTTCGGCTGCAAAGTGGTATATTGAACTACCACCACATTCTTTTCATGATTTTGGGTCTCTTGCTATGAACTTCTTGACTCATTTCCAACTTCCTATATGGTACGAGATTGGTACGGACCTTCTTACCTCTCTCCGGCAGAATACCGCTACTCATATCTCTACACATACACATGAGTGGCGAGGAGAAGATGGTTGATTAAGGCTCCCATTCCCGATCAAATCCTAGTAGATTGGTTCACGAAGTCCCTCATCCCTCACATAGCTCAAGATGTTTCCATGGGTGGTGCTATAACTGAAGAGCAAGCTATCGCTCGTGCCGATTACCTAGACTTGGTCTATGCTCAATCGAGCACCTTGTTTGAAATTCTTCCTGGCGCACCCCACGCTGATGGAATCATTGGCTCCCCTAGCACCCAGCCTGCTTCCAATAGCGTTGGATCGTCGAACCTTCATGGTTCCTCCCCATTGCCAACCAAGGCTGGCCACAATGCCACCAAGTTGACTGCTCCTGCTGCAAGTGAAGAGGTGAATTTTTTTCAATCAACTTCATATCAAAATTCTGGTGGCAAGAAGAAGAACAAGGGGAAACCCAAGAAGTCTTCCACCCAGTAGGAACAAAGGAGCACTCCTGATGATACCAAACAGAAATGGAAGCTAAAATATGCTTGTTTACTGTGTGGAGATGATCACTTCTTCAAAGAATGCCCCCATAGAGACGAAGTTCAAAAGTTTCTTTGGTGTAAACCAACTCCTGCAGTCCTCAATGACCTATTTCCCACTCAGAATCAGCAAATGATTGCTCAACCTCCCCTAGCCTAATGGGAACCATCCAATACCATGCATATTCTCATGTTGCGAAACGAAACGATCAATTTAAATACTCGCTCGCGATCATACAACTCGGTCCCTCCGAAGGAACCTTCTGGAAGTAATACAGAAAAAGCTTCCAACTCCTTGCCTGATGTCACTATACCAATAGCTTCTCTCACCATTGAGAAGCCATCCTTAGATTCGATATTGCGACAGCCCAAGAGCACGATTCAAAAAGCTATTTTCAATCCTAATGCTCGAGCGGCACAGAATTACAATATCATAGAAGACTTTGCACAAGCTCCTTGTGCCATGTCTACCCTAGAATTTTTGTAGAATTATCCTAATCAACACAAAACTCTCCTTGTAGCCATCGGTGTATTTTACCCCGATTCTTTGAATACCATCATGTTTCGACTTCACTACTTCAAGCCAAGGCTCTCCCACCAGCTCGCATTCCAAGTTGCTACGAATATTGCTGGGAAGATTGTCCATCGTACCCTTTTAGATGAGGGCACCTCTACTTTTGTCATGTCGATCGCCTATTGGAGAGCCATTGGCTCCCCCAAATTGAATCGTTCTCCTACCACGTTGAAAGCATTCGACGGGCGTGGCTTTCAACCTCATGGGCTCTTATGATCTCTTGCAGTTGAGTTGGGTGGAAAGACTGTAACCATTAACGTGGAAGTGGTCTTGGCCCCAATAGATTATAATCTCTTGCTTGGTCGCAATTGGTTTTACGCCATGCAGTTGGTAGCCTCTTCAGTCTTTCGCGTAGTACAATTCCCCCACTAGGGAAGAATTGTGACTGTTGACCAATTAGATTTTTGCACACTGGACACTACTACTCATCCCGGTGACCACATTCCTTCCATTGGATAAGCGTCAAAATAGTATGAGAGTATAGGGGTTGGCCTATTGAAATATTCATCTCTCATGGGAGTTTTTCCACTTTCAGACCCCCCTAATCATGTTTCTTCAGTGAACATGATCTCCACAGAGACTTTATCTCACCCCACTAACGCTTGGCTTGTACTGGATGAAGCCACAACACACCTGATTGGAAACGCAATGCCTCTTTCACCCGCTGAACTTATTTACGAGTCTATCTAGTTAGCACCGGAGGACCACTTAGCTATGGCTTCCCCCATCCTTTTCTCTAGGATGAGCATCATCTCTACCTGATCTCTTACTTCATACTTTTCATTCAGACAAGTCCATCATGGAAGTTATGAGTGTAGATGATGGCATGTGGGATGACCTCCATCATAGGTCATTTTTTCTTCCTCCTTTGGAATAAATAGATAACAACATTGATACCATCTTTTCACCGAATGTCTACCCATTCCATCATTCCCCCATATTCACATGTCTGTTGGACACTGAGGGTAACCTGGCCAATATTGAACCTACCACCTCGGTAGACATTTCGGTAAAACCTGGTATAGTGGAACACATTCGCATAGGCCAGAAGTGTTCCCCTGAAGAGATCACTATTGCTACGGCCTTATTCAATCAATTTCGAGACGTATTTGCTTGGTCTTATGAGGAGATGCACGGGATAGACCCTGCGATTGTTTCTCATGAAATAAAAACCTATCCCGACATCAAACCTGTGCATCAAAATTTGCGACTGGTACACCCTCGAAAAATTGCGACGATCAAGGCAGAAATTGAAAAGCTCTTAAAGGCTGGCTTCATCTATCCTGTCCCATTGATGGATTGGGTCTCAAACGTCATCCCTGTGAATAAAAAACAGGGTACTATTCGTGTCTGTGTCGATTATCGGGACCTGAATAAGGCTTGTCCGAAGGACAATTACCCGACCCCATTCATTGACTAGATTATCAATAATTGTGTCGGAAGCATCATCTTTTAATTCATGGATGGCTTTTCTGGTTACAACCAGATTGAGATCAACCCAACCGACCAACATAAGACAACTTTCATCTGTCCTTAGGGGACATTTGCATATCGCAAACTCCCGTTTGGCCTTAAAAATGCTGGCGCCACATTCCAGTGGGCCATGTCGTATGCTTTTCATGACATTAAGGACTTTGTGGAACCTTACCTGGACGATCTTCCTGCTCATTCAAAGCAGCGTGAGTTCCACATCATTCATCTGATGGCCATTTTCCTCAAATGCATGCAGTACAATATCTGTCTGAATCCTCATAAGTGTATCTTTTGTGTTGAGTATGGACGCCTCTTAGGATTTATCGTCTCGAAGGATGGGATCCGCATCGATCCCTTAAAGGTGGAGGCCATCATCAACCTACCACCCCCGACTAATGTGACGGAACTTCAAAGTCTCCAAGGGAAGGCAACTTACTTATGGCATTTTGTTTGCAACTTCGCGGAGAAGACTAAGGGGTATATGAGATTGCTTAAGAAGGACATCCCGTTCATTTGGGATGATCAAGCGCATAAATCCTTTGACAACATCAAACATGCCATCACACATGCCCCCATAATCCAACCGCCAAATTATTTCTGAGATTACATCTTATATCTCTCCGCTTCTGCTACCACTATCGCCATGGTTTTGGTACAGGAAGATCAAAATGCCTAGGAACATGTAATATACTATGCAAGGAAGGGTCTCACTGACACTGAAACTAGATATTCACATGTCGAAAAAATTGCTTTTGCGGCGGTCATCGCCATCCAAAAGTTTCGGCACTACATCTTGCTCCGCACCACCACCATCATCGCAGATTTGAACCCCATGTACCACGTACTGACACGCCAAGTGCTTGGGGGCAAGTATTCACACTAGATCATGATACTGCAAGAAATTGATCTTCTTTTCGAGAAAGCGAAGTCTAAAAAATCTTTGGTGTTTGCTGAGCTTATCTGTGATGTTCCCCGTCCTAATGCAGAAATTGAGCACAACGACTATTTTCCAGATGAAACATTGTTTCTCATCAGTACGACTGACTCGTGGTATGGAGACATTTCTTTATATCTCCAAATCCAACGCTTCAATCCTCAACTATCTCAGGACGACTGTTGTAGAATACATCACCATGCAAAGTATTATTTGATCATCAGTGATAATTTGTACCGCCGTGGCGTTGATTCAATTCTTCGACATTGTCTAACTCACGATGAGGCTAAACGCGTTTTGAATGACTGTCACACTAGGGCATGTGGCGGTCACCTCTCTGGGATGGCTACAGCCTAGAATATTTTGCGCGCAGGATATTTTTGGCCAACTATATTCAAAGATTGTATTGAGGCCATCGAAAGATGTCCCTGATGCCAACACTTCCACACGAAGAAGCGCACCCATCCCGCCCCATTACACCTGGTTATTATCATAGGTCCCTTCACAAAATGGGGTATCGATTTTATGCATTGTAAGCCTACCTCGTCCGGGGGGCATAGTTACATCATAGTAGCCATGGATTACCTTACAAAATGGGCTGAGGCAATGCCTACATACCAAAACGACGGCAAAACTACCGCACTCTTCATGTTCAATCATGAAATAGTGCGGTTTGGAGCTTCATAGGCGATAGTGAACGATCCTAGTTCCCATTTTCAGAACCACATGGTCGGCGAACTAAGCAATAGGTTGATTTTTCGTCATGAAAAATCAACACCCTACTACCCGTAGTCCAATGGACAGGTCGAGGCCATTAACAAGGTCTTGAAAACTATGGTCCAAATGATGTTAGGAACCCAGAAATCCAACTGGCACAACATGCTCTTTTAAGCACTATGGGCCTACAGAACTTCTGTTAAAACCGCCACAGGTTTCACTCCTTTCCAATTGGTATATGGATTGGAGGTTGTCTTGCCGATAGAGTTCAAAATCCTGTCTCTACAACTCTTTGTCGAACTTTTTCCTAACACTACTGCCGAGGAAGAACATTTCCTGTACTTAGCAAAACTTGATGAGTCCCGCCGAGATGTCACTCTTGCTAATGAAACACATAAGAAACACATCAAAGCTCAATATGACAAGTCTATTGCACCCCGTATCTTCAACGAGGGTGACCTGGTCCTCACATACGACCAGAAGCATGATAAACTAGGAGCAGGAAAGTTCGAGTCCATGTGGCACAGACCTTATATTGTCAAACGTGTCTTGGAAAAGGGAGCTTACGAGCTTGGAGACTATGATGGAATCTCTTTGGGTGAACACCGTAATGGGCTTTACCTGAAGAGGTACCATGCTTGAACTTTTCATGCATATATTTTCATGTATATACTGTACATGGTGTGTTTTTGTGTTTTTGTGTGGTGTGACGCATTATTTTTTTACTCTCTTTAGATCTTGTTTCCGCTTCTTATACCATGTTCTGTCTGCGTGCGTAGATGGAAACGTGCTACGGATTCGTGGAGGGTTCCAGCTGGCATACCTGTAACCTTGCTTTGGCAGCCTGGGTACTGTATTCCCCAATATGCGAGCTCCTCAGCTTAGGAGGAAGTTTCCTTGGATTCACAACCAACAATGCCGCAGAATACCTGGCAGTTGTTGGAACCTTAACTGATGCGATTTCCTTAGGTGTGGACCACATTTTCATCCACATGGATTCTCAACTGGTGGTTTCCCATCTTAACTGGGTTTATGCTATCCGTGATCCTATCTTAATCCATCTCTTTAGACGAGTTCATCACCCGGAAAGATCATTTGAATCCGTTCAATACCTGCACATTCCATGAGGGTTAAACACAATTGCCGACTCGATGGCCAACTTCATTTTGGATTGGTACATCGCACACACATAACACTCATAATATGTAAAAGCATTCTCAACATGTAAATAATGCACTATATAGAAGCAAAGCATACAAATAAGATCACATCATCATCATTTGTAAAAACACATAATATATAAACCACCATAATGTCTATATATATATATCTCAAAAAGGTAGTGTTGATACAAAAGTCTGAAGCACGATAGCTTTCAGTAAGTCGCTACAAAATATGAAGCTCCGTAGCTTTCAGTAATACAAAATATGAGGCCTCTAAGCTCTCAGTACACACACAATGACAATATGAGGCCTATCGCATGGACCATACAACCCTAGGTGGTCTAATAGCCCTAGTCGGCTCAGTCTGGAAGCCTTCCACCACTCTCGTAACCTTGTGAAGCAGTGCATTGAAGTGCATAGTCGCTCCAACCATGTGCACCTACATAGGCCGCAACACCTAATCTACCATCAGCTGAAGAACAGCCAGTGTCAACCCACTTAGGTTGGCATAGACTCTGTCCATCTCCACGATGGCAGCATGCAGAGATGGATCCACCATCGTTCTGTCTCCTCTCTCTCTACTAGCCAAAAGAGAGGTCCCCACTGGTCGTACAGGCCCCACATCTGCACACACATGTTGTTCACCTGTCAGCACTATATCAAAAAAAAAATCATAAATGCACAAAACTTAAAAATTTCAAGGGTCATTTGTTCTTACTCAGGTCTCCCCATGCTGCTCCCTCTAGTAGCGGAAAGTCTGGGTCATCTGTTAAGTCGGTGCCACTATATGGAAAGTCCTCCACCATCAGTAGCTGGCCTGCCAACCAAGTGAAGAAATCAGGAGGGAATCCAATGATAGGACCCCCACCGTGTTGTTAGGAACCTATGTAAACCCTTCTCTTTACTATGTTAGTATATTGTTATTGGACGCATATGCTTTGTAAGTCGTCCCGTAGTATTTGTTGATCTGTAGTTTATATTAGTCCATGGTATTGACCCATAGTATTGGGCGCATATGCTTTGTAAGTTGTCCCGTAGTATTATATGTCCCATGGTTTTGACTCATGGTATTGGGCATAGACTTAGTATATAAGTGTGTGTTGAGGTCATTGAAGGCACTGTGAAGTTAATTGTATTGAGCTTGCTCAAAGGAGGTTGCCCCCTCGAAGTGGCCCGTGATCAATATAAAAGTGATTCTGTTCTATTATTTCTGCTATTTCGCATATTCTTAGTAATTAATTGTTGCAGGTGCATCTCATCTGGTATCAGAGCACTTTCCTTGGCACAAGTGGAATTTTTTTTTCTTTTTTTGGGCGGCGACTTTCAGATCAATTTCTAAAACTTTATGCACAAAATCAGAAGAAACCGATTTCATATCTGAATTCCTCTTTCAAAATACGCAGTTTCAAAAAAAAATCATCTAATTTGGAGTTCTAAAAGTGGAGATATCGCGGATTTAAAATCATCAATTTTTCAGAATTTCGGTGACGGCTGCGGAAATTGCGGCGAGAAAATCTTTTGACCGAGTGCCCAGATTTCTATTCTGCTTCTATGGGTAGAAGCAGAGTGGTTGTTCTAGTTCCGGAAACATGCTATAATAGCGATTCTGAGCAATATAGATCCGTTTTTTGAACATTGGGTGGAATTTCTGCCCAAATTTTTTTTGTTGCAGGTTCAGATTTCGGAATCATCCCTATCCGCTTAACAGTGGGAAGTACTTGGGCATAAGCCCTAAAACTCATTATGAGGAGTACCATAGGAACCCCGAAGTAGCTGGCCCATTGAGAGGACCTGCCAGCGAAAAGGGCAACGACCCCTACCTGATTGACCAGTTCCCACCCGTGAGGTAAACCAAGAGCTGTCGTTTGTGGCAAAGCAGTTATCAGTTTTACCTGAGCCGTGGAGTGAGGGGTACTGCCCCAATATGCAAGCCGTCAGACAACATTGGTGGCCGCGTGAAACCCCTGAACTGTTAGGAAGCCGCACATACCTGGGGTCCATATCTACTTTCAGCTGAACTATTGTTGATCACTGCTGCGCCGTTTCAGATCCATTTGCAAGCCATTCTAGATTCAGCCATTTTCAATCCATTCGGCATTGTTCCAGATCCCTTTTGAGCCGTAGCCGCTCCTGTCTAGGGAAAGAAAAAAAAAAAAAAAAAAAAAAAATCAGTTTTTTTCTCCATATCTCCCTTTTTTTTACTCTGTTTCCCTTGAAATTTTTGGGGAACCCCTGTCATCCCATTCCACATATTTCATTCCTGAGGACCCTATCCCCAATTCCCCTTTCTCAAAGCCTGAAAGCCCACATTTGTCTATTTTTAGGGTTTGTCATAACTTCCTCAGATTTCACCCAATCGCCTTCAAATTTTACCACAGAGTTCATTTCTGAACTCTGCTTCTTTGTCCCTCTCTGCCAAATTTTCTCATTCTATCACCCCGCTTCTGAAATCCCCCTTTTTGCTTTCTTGTCCTTTCGACAGTGTCCAAAATCTAGTCAAACCCCAATTACCCATCAGATTGTTTCCCCAATCCAAATTTCTCTTTACTAAATCAACTTATGTTTGTGTTTTTCTACCCATTCCACAAAAAAAAAAAAAAAAAACCTGGTTATGGTTGTCACCCGTACAGGAGCAAACACCATGGAGGAAGCACTTGCAGCCATCCAAATCAAACTCCAAGATCTGGATGAGAAATTTCTCAGCCTCCATCTTCAACATTCAGCCATGAACAATAACCGACAACGAGAATCTTTTGCAGCCACCGGGTTCTCTTCTTCCAACAATTTTCGTGAGCCGAAGCTTGATTTTCCTCGCTTCAATGGTACTGATCCGACTGGATGGATATACCGAGCAGAACAATATTTCAGTCTGCATAGTACTTTTGATGTCCAGAAATTTCCACTTGCATCCTTTCATTTGGAACAGGAAGCCCTTCAATGGTACCATTGGTACATCAAAGCTCATCCCAAGCCAAACTGGACAGATTTTTTCCAACTCATTTTGCCACGATTTGGCCCTAGTGCTTTTGATGATTTCACAGGAGCACTCACTAAACTTCACCAAATTGGCACAGTGAGAGAGTATCAGACAGAATTTGAGAAATTGGCCAATCACACAGAAGGATTGTCTGATGAATTCTATAGGAGTTGTTTTATAAGTGGTCTCAAGGATGAAATTCGCTCAGAGGTCAAAATGTTTTGTCCCAACACAATGATGGAAGTCCTAGGGTTGGCTAAGTTGGCTGAGGACAAGATTGCAGCTCAACAATGCTCCAAACCCACCCTTGTTCCCTTCAGAAATATGGGTTCCCAACGACCTCCCATCATGCCTTCTCCTCACCCAACTCCTATCAAGCATTTGTCTGAAATAGAAATGCAGGCATGCTGAGAAAAAGGGCTTTGCTATAATTGTGATGAGAAATTCACTCGGGGACATAGAAGTGTTCAACAAAAGCTCTATCTCTTGGATGTGGATTCTCCACCTGCCTTAGAACTTGGTGAAGCAGCTACAGATACAGTGGATGATCAGATCGACATTCAACACCCGTCTGTTGACACCCCATTTCAGGACGACCCACCTGAGATCTCTCTCCATGCTGTAACCGGCGTCACTACCCCACAAACAATGCAGGTCAGGGGATACTTCAAGAAGCTCCCTCTTACCATACTCATTGATTCTGGTAGCACTCATAACTTCATTGACCCTCAGATTGCCAAACAGGCTGATTTTTTTGTCCATCCTTGCTCCAGCCTTGAAGTCATGGTTGCCAATGGGGGCACCTTACCTTGCAAGGGGAAGTGTCACAATGTGCGTATCTCTATGGAAGATTATAACCTACGCTCTGACATGTTTGCCTTGCCCTTAGGCGGATGTGATGTGGTTTTGGGCGTTCAATGGTTACGCACACTTGGCCCCATCTTATGGGATTTTGCTGAACTTTGGATGCAGTTTAAAGTCAATGGGGCACAACACAAATTTATGGGCTTACAACCAGGGTCTCTCTGCATCATCATTTCACATCGCCTGGAAAAACTCCTTAAGAAGAATTCACATGGTGTCATCGCTCAGCTCAATTCCATTCAAATGCACCCATCAACAGTCTCCACTACTTCCTTGGATAGATATGCAGGTATCTTTGTTGAACCAATGCGCTTGCTACCTTCATAAGACCTTTCCGGTAAGAATTTAGACACATCTACCTCTCAGCAGGAAATGATGGCTATTTTGCATGAAACACAGAAGTGGCAACCATACCTATTCGGGAATTATTTCTGCATCAAGACTGATCTCCCGAGTCTGGAAAATTTTCTGGAACAATGGGTCTCCTCCCCAACACACCTGAAATGGGTTACCCACCTCATGGATTATCCCTATGTGATCACTTACAAGAAGGGTAAGGACAATATGGTGGAAGATGCTCCTTCTTGCACAATTGATGACCCAGTTTCTCTTACAACTCTTTCTCTGCGTGTTCCAAATTGGGTGCAATATGTTCAACAGGGCTCTCTCTTCTATGAACTCCATGCTTCTTCATCAACAGGGCACTCTGGGTTCTGCAACAGGTATGACCAAGAACAATGTAACTTCTTTTGGCAGGGACTAAAAATGAGAATTCAACAGATGGTGGCCGACGATGATACTTTCCAAGTCAACAAGGGTGAAACGACACTCCTTTCGGGATTGCTCAAACCCTTGCCCATCCCTAAACAGCTTTGGCTAACTATTTCTATGGATTTCCTAGCAGCGCTCTGGTGGTACAATACCACATCTCACAGAACACCATATGAAGCGGTCTATGGACAAACACCGCCAGTTCTTCTTCCATACACCCTTAGCAGCTCCCTAGTTCAGGCAATTGACTCGGTTCTTCGAAACCGCAATCAGATTCTTCTCATTCTGCAGGACAATCTTCACATGGCAAGAATTTGCCTGAATCAACAAGCTGATCAACACCGTTCTAAGTGCATTTTCCATGCAGCTGACAGGGTTCTTCTTCATCTACAGCCTTCCAAGCAATCCTCCTTGACACTCCAAAGGCGTCAGTGGCCTGAAATGCAACCCGAGGATGCTACCGGGGAACCACTCCTTCAGCTTCGGCAGCAATTTCTCCAACCAAAGCTTTGAGGACAAAGATTTTTCTAAGGGAGAGGGGATGCTAGGAACCTATGTAAACCCTTCTATTTACTATGTTAGTATATTGTTATTGGACGCATATGCTTTGTAAGTCGTCCCGTAGTATTTGTTGATCCGTAGTTTATATTAGCCCATAGTATTGGATGCATATGCTTTGTAAGTTGTCCCGTAGTATTATATGTCCCATGGTTTTGACTCATGGTATTGGGCATAGACTTAGTATATAAGTGTGTGTTGAGGTCATTGAAGGCACCATGAAGTCAATTGTATTGAGCTTGCTCAAAGGAGGTTGCCCCCTCGAAGTGGCCCGTGATCAATATAAAAGTGATTATGTTCTATTATTTCTGCTATTTCGCATATTCTTAGTAATCAATTGTTCCAGGTGCATCTCACGTGTCGAGCCATCACATCACTCCACTTGGTCATGTGTGGATCCCTAAGGTCCCTATCCTCTAGTGGTACCTGAGGACACAGTAAGGGAACCTGTTCCAGCAAGAATGAGATCACTATGGATCCATAGCCGAACTGCTTGAGCTCTCCCTGCCGACACTTTGTCAGCTGAGCTTGCATGCTTGTGAGGAACCCCTCGCACCAGTTGAAGATCTTTGGAGACAAACAGTTCTCCGCATAAAGCCTCTGTGCCCTGGTGGCTAGGTGAGGATCTTGACCCCCCACCATCCTCGTAATGGTGAATCAAATGGCCCACAATGGGCGCTCCCGTACATCTTTGATGCAAATCTTCCCGCTAGATGCACGGGAGTTGGGACCACAATGCTGTCGGATCAAATCTTTCACAGTTTGATCACTCCCACGTGATCCAGTGAGTGTCACATTATCCCCCCTTGGAGACAAACCAGTCAAGAAATAGATGTCATCAACATCTATGTGAATCTCATGCTCACCAACCATGAAGTACTGCTAGGCTGCATCCCAACATTGAAGCATATGGTTAAGTAGTGGAAGTTGGGATCTCCTCCCCTGAATGCAGAAGAACATGAGGAGCCCAGAGTTCCTCAATGCTTCTACACACCATGGGTCGTTTTCCACTTGTTCATCATCTAATTCATGTTCCCTTTCCCGCCATTTCAAAACCATTTTGATGCTTGGAACATGTCAACAGGAGGTTTTTAACATTGTTAGGACTTGCTTCACCCATTGGGAGTCTTTCTTTAGGGTTTTTTTTGAGTTTGGGGATGGACGTCACTGTCGTCGCACCCTGTTTTTGCAAACAGGGTGACATCATCGCAGTCCATCCACATGACCCTTGCGACGACTTGGTCTCATCACAGTTCCCGAAAGGGCTTCCTGCGACGAGCTGAGGACGCAATGGCCCTTCCCAAATCAAGTCAAAACCCCAAAAAATGACTGAAAATAAAAATTGTAACCCACTACGATTTTGCTGGCTGAAGTTTAAGGTTACCTATTCCTGACAGCAATTGAAATGGCTAATCATAGCTCCCGGAATCAACAAGTGAAAATCTGGCTTCAAATGGCACTATTCCTCCCAAATTTGGAAAATAGAACAACGGTAACTATGTTTGGTGTATGTTTCTATTTATAAACAAAATGGAATATTCCTTTTCAAATATTTGATGCCATTATGCCATTTTTTATAGTTTGGGTCAATTTTATTGTATTTGAACATTTGGTTGACTATTTGACCTAGTTTCCAAGTGTGCAGGAGTTGTGAAGTACCTTTCTATGCCATTTTCATATTGGAACGGTCATCTCATGTATGAACATCCCTTATGAGTTTTTTTCATTTAACCATTTTTTTCATAGATTGCAGTTAATGAGCTTACTCTTTGTTCATTCTCGTGCTCTTGAAACTATGAGAATACGTTACCGAGTTACGATTTATCACTTTTCTGGGCTCGCTAAACTCCTACGGAAAAGGAACCCTCTGGAGTCTATCTTTAAGCTCTTTTCAGGCTCTCAAAAGAGCTTACCCCTTTTTCGGGCTAGGGGGCACTAGTTATGAAAAAGGTATACTCCATCCAATCGTGACCGGAAGAGTCCTCTCCCGCGTTGTTTTACCCTTTTTCAGGTGATGAGGCTCACTTTACGAAAAAGGACCGTTGGAGTGTTCTTTAGATCTTTTTAGACTCTCTAAACATGAAATGACGACCGAGTTTACCTTCTATGGACTCGTTAAACTCTTACATTGAAAGGCCCACCATGGGACGAACCCCTCCTATCCTAGATTCGAAAAACATTTGGGATTGGACTCATCTATGAGATGAGCTATACCGAGCATCTGGTTACCCTCATCAAGATCGTAAAAAACACATGAGGCACTCATCGTTCATGATGGGGAAAAAGGAAAGTTTTTGTGTTACGTACCTTGTTAGTGGAAGTATGTAGTCATTCTTGAACATGGCACTCATCTGCATTTGCATACAGCACTTGGATCATCTATTTGTCCTCGAGTTTCACTTACTTCCTGATTCTTGTTACTCCTTTGAGTCATTCAAAGAAAGCTTCCATCATTAGTCGCATTAGGAATTGGTGTCATACTCGTCATGTCAATACTGTCGAGTCATGCCATGCCCATGTTCAAGAATATGTCTATCATTTATCATCTACAGTCAGCATGCCCGCCATCATGTCGGTCTACTCTGACTCAGTCTTATATGTTACTGTACCATCCGATCTACTCTACACATCTTTTGTCGTGTTTCGTGTCGATTGATGAGGGATTCATCATGACCCTCCTTCGACGAATTCATCCTTGTCGACTTCAACTTATCATATGAGGATTGAATCTAGAAACCAATCAAGTACCTTGGCCCTGCATGCCTCAATGGTAGGTTACCTCGCTTTCCACATGAGTTTACATCATTGACTCTTGATTGAAAGATTTAATATTGCGTTCGACTTCAACTCATTTATTCACGCTTGATGATATGTACTGTGATACCTTGGGAATCATTAACATCAATGGTGATCTCCCTCGCACTTATTAAAGGTTTACATCAATGGCCGGTAATCAAGTGGTTTCTATCATGTTCAACATCAAGACATTTGTAATCACATGGATAGATTCATATCATTTCAGGTTCAGCTTGAAGACCCTAGGAAGTAATGTTTTACCCAGGCTACGATGGAGTTTGTATTGAGTTATATTACATGGATCCACATTTGTATTGGTCGTGGTTGTGTTATCATCTCATCATGGATCTATGCTTGTGTCTAGTAGCCATGATTGTGTTCAGTCGGTCATTTCTACCATGGATCTGCATTGTATTGGTTGACAGCCATGTTGTACTTCATATGAGATTGTCAGTTCAGAGTCAAATGTACTAAAGCAGTGTACATCCAACAAGTCTATTGCCATTTCTTATATCAAAGCACTTCACCTGTCTATCTTCAACAGCTTTATGCTTTGGGGGGAATTCTGCTACACCTAAAATCTACTCATCATGAGATTCAGTGTATACACCCCTGAAGATATCTTGACTGAGTAATTAACCTAGGAGGATTTGTACCCAGTTGCACTAGTTTTTGAGAGGTCGTCGCAGGTTGCACTCATGCAACATGCGACGTCGCATCCTGCTTCATTCCAGGGTGCGACAAAGTCAGTTAATGGGAAAAAATAGCTTCTTCGAGTTTCTCCTCGAAACTTGCTGACTTTGGGCCTTATCCCTGACCTCTAGGGGAGTTGGTACTCGATTCCTAATACCTTGGGAGGATCCCCTATCTCTCTCCTACCATATCTCAACCTATCATATCCATACCCTATCCACTTAGTCCTATATAAGTGAAGCTGTACCCCTCTCCAAAGAGAGGAAGTCTATGGTGTCAACATATTGGTGAAATCACTCTTGAGAGATCTCTACTCATCCTTGAGAGACTCAAGCTTCCTTAGGAGGAAATGGAAAGTGGCTTTGTTGGAGAAGGGCTATAGCATTAAACCTTGGTTGTAGTTCTATATCTCTGCTATGTACTTCCCTATATTTACAATAATACAAATACTTTCCACCAATATTGTTCATGTGTGTAATGATATTGAGTAGTTCACCTGCTTAATTGTTCACTTAGATCTCTTATTGTATAGATGCCCTTTACTTGTTTCTCTTGTTTCTTGTCTTGACAGGTCTTGCAACTTGGATCTGGCGACCGTGAGATGTGGAGCAGCATATAGGAGAAAGGATAGTGAAGAAAAAGGTAAGACATCTAGTACTCGATCTTTAAGTAGATCTAGGAAATGCATTTGTAGCATATCTTATTTGTTCTAGACTCACATTGAGATAGGGAAATCCGGCTCGCGTCCGCTCGAGTGGATTGTCCGATAAACAATTACCCGAAGTGTTCTTCTTATTTGCAGCTTATGGATATTCTGGAAGTTGTCATCAAGTGGGAGCAATAAGGACTCCTTCATTCCTTAGTGTTAGTGAGGGATTTTCTCCCAGCCATTATTAAGGGGGAGTCTTGGAATATATTAATTATATTCCTTGGAAGGTAATACTGTCTTTGTATTATGTCGGAATTTATACACAATCTTATGTAAAAGAGTAATACATTATATCCCATATTCATCATGGTAAAGTATTCTCTTATTATCCATTATTATATAAAGATATGTTATTATGGAGAATTATATTATCCCACATGAAATATGTGAGAGTAATTCCTCCACATATCTTGGTATATAATAGGGTTAAGGGAGTCACATCACATCATTCCATCATACTATTACAACACATTGTATTGTGCTCACAAGCTCTCTGCTATATTGTATTCGGTTTATTTGTAGTTTCTCCCTTGTAAGATTGAAGGATATTTATGGAGGTAATAGAAGACAAACTTCCCGTGGACATAGCCCAATTGGGTGAACCACGTATATCTTGTGTATTATTTTCCTTGTTCTCTTTTTGTTCTTGTTTATGTTGATATGTTATTGATTGCTAAGATAGGTAAGCTAGTTCAGCTAGATCTATAGTTTTGACGTGGTATCAGAGCTGGTAGCTATGATATAACACCTTCTATAGTTTTTAATCAATAATTGTTATCATCTCGGCATTGCCTATTCTTGTCAATTTGCTTTCTATTTGGTATCCATTAGGATTCTCTTCAGATATGGGCATGTTTCTGTAGTTTTTTTATAACCCTAACCTTGTTGTGTAGCCTTTTGCAAAACATTTTCAAGGGTTTCTTGCTTTTTTTCTGTAGATCTATATGCTTTTTGGATTCTTCTCAAGGAGATCTATCTTTCAGTTGTCAGATCTATTTTTTTGGCCCAAGTTTGGTAGACTTTGTGCAGGTTTCCGTCAGCGCCTTAATCGGCACTCTTTTCGGCCTAAAACTAGACATTCGTGACTTTTCCTTCGCAAACAGCACGTGCAACCGTGACTTTCCTTACTGTGAACCCATGATTATACTGCAGACCCGCAACTTTTAGTGTACAGACCCACATTTGCTACAGCATACTCGCGCCTGCTCTACTGTTAAACTTGGGCTTTCTTCAGTATACCCACTACCCTACTGTGCATAAACCCGCGAGTGCTTTGGCATAACCACTACTCCACTGTACAGAAACCCGCGAGTATTAGATCAAAACCACGACATTTGATGTTACAGACCCGCGCACCCGCAGCTCTCTCTATTGTAAAACCGTGAGTAATCGTGACTATTGTGATGCTGAACCTTTTTAGTATAAGATTTACCTGTGAGTTCACTGTGGAAGACCCATGAGTGACTTTTCTTGGCACTTTTCAAAAGGGTTGTAAGTAAAGTTTCTGTTTTTTACTATTTTTTAAGTCGGAATGGTAAAAGTGTTGTAGTAAACCCATAATATGAAGGATTACATTCATAGCTAAGTTAACCCAATACATAAATTGATTTCTAAGTAACTTTCCAAATATAGAAAAGACTTAACTGATTCTTACTTGGTCAAACACTATTTTCTAATCGAATCATAAATGAAAAGAACTACTACTAGCTAACTAGAACAGGGAAGATTACACGCTTAAAAAATACTTGGATTAATGTCTAGCATTTCCTCATAATACCAAGCAAAAAAAATTTGTTACTCCTTAGAAGGAGCAGTATATAGTTAAAATTATTCATGGACTAGTCAACTACAATTAAGACATTTTCCATGACACTAGGATTTGTGGAGATGTTAGCTAGTATCATATCAAAATTTTCTTCCCTATTGAATTTTGCATACACATTATGTGCAGGGACAAAACTATAATACTAGAAAAAATATCCATGGGCAAGGAGACCCTCGTCTCCAACCTCCATTTTAACCAATTTGGAAGTATGAGAGGTGGTGCATATGTTCCCATGGTCTCTCGGAGTAGTTCATTGCTTCTCAAAAGGATTCATATAGATGTAGTACCATTTCTAATAAATCATGTGAATTGGCAGGGTTAATGGCTCACATAGGTGACAAAAAAAGATCATACACTTTTTGAATGGGATTATTCTTGTCAATGTCTATGGAGTCCCTATGAATAAATTTGTAATAGATCTCAGTTGTAGTGAATTCCATAACTAAAAATACATATCTAGTCCTTGGAGAATGTAGATGAATCTTACACTACTCATAGATACTATCCATGTAGGATAGTTTGAAGAGTACTAAAAATTGAGGCATATGGTTGTCTAAAAAATAAGATGTTTGGTGATTTGGATATTAACAATATTAAAAATTCCTAATGAAATCATACACACACACACACACACACACACAAATATATATATAGGGGATGATTTGAAGAAATAAATTGATGGAGGGAGAGATACGGGACCAATCAAGGATGACTCTTTAAACATCCCAATATTTTCAAATTCTCCCATAAAATTGTGCATCCTTGGGACATTTAACCTATAAACACAAGTAGGCCCATGCATGAAATACAAAAAAAATGACCAATCCTTATAATATATCCCTCATGGGGAATAAAATTAATTGAATACACAATAATCACCATTGCATGCATTCAACTACATTTTAGAAAGTGATTGTAATATAATTGTTCATTAATAAGCTCAACCACATCAAGATCTTTTTGGCCCCTTATTCAACTAGGAAGGCTAGGAAAATAACACAAGGTTTGAAGGAATGGCCATTGAATGTGAAGATACTTATATATGTGAAGTTACCTAATGGGAAAATATGTGGTTGGATGAGTCTAATTCAAAACTTATCAAATACACATTAGATAGATCAACCCCTTCAAATACAAATAATAATGCCTTTTAGTGCATACGGTAGCTATAAACCTGTTCTAATGTGGAGATCATGTAAGATGCCTAAAATAGATCTTCTACATTGTTGTAATTTTGAGCAACATCAAGTTTGATATTACAAAAAAAAAATCTTAAAACACCCTTTGGAGGGTGAACCATCATAGAAATTTTTGGGTTCTTTTATTGGAAAGGGCTAGTATGTTGTGACATGGATGCTGCCTTATCTTTCACTCTAATTTGAGGATAATCATAACTAAGCATTGCTTCAACTCCTCAAATTATTTCTATTTTGAATTCCCCCCCACAATATTGGCCTTAAATATTCCTTTGGTCAAATGGATAAGCAACCAAGCAATATTAGAGAAATCCAACATGAATCTGCAATAGAAGTTGGAAAGGCCTAGGAAGCCGTGAAGCTCTTTGAGATTTTTCAGGTTCAGGCAATCACGAATGGATTATATATTGGTCGGATCCACATACACACCATTTTCATCCATGATATATCACAGATACTAAATTCTCTCCATTCCAAAGGACCACTTCTCTAGATTTCCATATAACGGGTGTTGTCGCAGGTTGTTAAGGACCTATTGAATATGTTGCAAATGTTCTTCCCACATTTTGTTGTAGATGAGGATGTCATATAGATATATGAACAAAATAGAATTGGTGAATGGAAAAATAATATCATCCATCATCCTCATGAAAGTCACTCGAGAATTACTCAAGATAAAAGGCATGAGCAACCACTCGAAAAGGTCATCCTGAGATTTAAAGGAAGTCTTCCAAACATTGGTTTGCTTAATTCGTAGCTAATGATAGCCAGAATTTAGATCAATCTTATTGAAACACTTGGAACCCTTGAGTTGCTAGAGAAGGTTATTGATCGATGAAATGGGATACCCATTCCAAAATGTGATTTTGTTTAGAGTTCTATAATCAATACAGAGTTGCCAAGTCCCATATTTATTCTACACCAACACAATTGAGCTCCTACAAGGTGAGGAGCTCTTTCAAATGTGCCCATTTTGGATCAACTCTTAAATTTGTCACTTGATTTATTCATTTTCCATGAGGGGATGCTTGTATACTATCCCATTAGGTAGAGGCATCTTAGGTATCAAAACAATTGAGCACTTGACGTAGCAATGTAATGACACCTGAGTAGGCATGGTGAAGATGTCTCTATGTTCTTCCCCGATCTTTTCTACTTGCTTCTGCTATGTAGAGAGACCCTATGTGGATATAGTGGATGTTTCTATGATGTTTTCTTCCTCTTAAGAGTAAATCATGAAGATGAAAAAGTTCCTAGAATGGGAGATTACCTTCCTGCACTACTTAGCTATGATGAGAGACACTACAATAGTGGGAACTACCTCTGGTATCTTGTAGAGTTGTTTTCCCAAAGTAATAATGACGCTACAAGTTCTAGATTCATACACAACATGATGCTTCCACATATATGGTTGTCTTAAAATAACATCACAGACTTCGAGTAGGGAAACATCACACATTACATCATCTTTGAACGGATTGATGTTGTAAGGTAGGTGACATTATTGACTGACACATATGTCCCATCCCTAGTTAAGCCACCCAATTTTGTAGAGTTGTGGGTGTGGTGGTGTTGGTATTTTTAATTGTTTGATGACCTTTGCTGAAATAATGTTCTTTTGGATTCTGATGTTAATAATGAATTGTAGTGGAGTTCCTTTTACCCACATCTATGAGTGGAAGCGTCACTCACCTTCCTCTAGCTCCTATGAATTTTCAGGTTGGATCTTTGTGGTAGCACTGGTGACAATGGGTTATGCATCAATGATCTGCGACGGTGGAACTAGGTTCTGAATCGGAAACAGAACTGGGATCTTACTCTAAATATTTGATCTCACCCACATATTACTGCTTTGAGTGACATTCATCACTGTTGTGCCAATGGCTCTTATGGATCTGTAATATCCTGAATTTTGTTGATTATGATTATGTTATATATTGGGCATAAGCCCCGATGCACATGATTTATTTTGATGATATATATCTACTGGGCATAAGCCCCAATGCACATGTTTTACTTCTGTTATATATGTTGGCCGCAATCCCCGATGCACATGATTTACTTTTGCTCTAGATATATATATTTGGGTATGTACCTTGATTGAAACGGATTAGTTGTATGTACTAGGCACAAGCCCTGATGTACTTGGTTGATCTTATTATGTGATTGGGTACAAACCCTAATATACTTAGATGACTTTTGTTATGTACTGTGCAAAATTTCTGGTATACATGATTTGTCTTCTATGATGTGCTGGGCATAAGCCCTAGAGCACATGGGGTACAAGACTATGTGTTGATCGTAAGCTCTAGAGCACATAGGTAACCCCAACAAATAAATGATTTAGTGTTGGGCATAATCCTTGGAGCACTCCAACATGATGTTGAGGATAAGCTATGGAGCATCGTATCTTTGGCCATTGTATCCCTAGGTGTATCTTACAAATGCATCCTAGTACTAGTGTTGAGTGAGGAGATCTGGAATTGCACTAGAGTAATTCCCATTTGAGATTGTTGAGCATAAGCTATGAATAGCGCTTGGGGTTACTTTAATTAAAGGTGTTGAGTTGAAAAGGCTCTGAATAGCACCCACAGTAATCATACTTATTCAAATGATTAATTGAATCACTATTTATCTCTTACCACGGACCGAAATATACTTCCATGAAATCCGAGGTAATGCAAGATGCAAGGAAATCTAGGGCTACCTATCCTAGTCAACCGACCAAACCCCCACATGAGGCCTTGTTAAATAATTAAACTAAACTAAGGAAGCATCGAATAAAAAATTATGTTAAATGATGCATGAGTATTTATAAGATGAATAAATAAAATAAGTGAGTCTATATATATATATATATATATATATATATATATATATATATATATATAGTTATGTTGAATAAATAAAGATAAAAGATATAAGTGAAGTCTACATACATATATTAGAATAATATATATATATGTGTGTGTAGTAATTAAAAAGAGATAAAAGATAACAAAAGGATTACTACGAAAAGGTCTACATATATTATTTTATAAACCAAATTAATTAATTAAGAAATAAATATGTCCTAAACTCAAGGAGGAACTAGTAAAAAGTTCCTAGTTATAAAAAATGACTAACTTCTAAATATATTACATAAAATTCCAACTAAGAGTTATTTTCAAGAAAAGGTATTAAAATATTGAAATAACTCAAGATAACCAAACTACCCCTTTCTAAAGAAATTTATTTAAAGGAAAAATCTAAGAGAGGGAATATATCTGATCATTATTTCTGTATGGGATTGGAGAGAATTCCATGTCTTGAATTGAAGTTACATAGATTAGCCTCAAGCTACTAGAAGCCATATCCTTAGGTGTTCTATATCTTCTTGCATGCTGGAACAAACTCTGGGGTATCCGATTTAGAACCAAGAACGGTTACGGGTCAAGGTTTGGAGGAACGTGGTAGTTCTGAGGTTATCCGGTTATCATTCTATAGGTCAGAAACATAGTATTTCCATTAACTAGTGTTTGAAGTGTGCACAGTTATAAAGCTATTGTAAACAACACCACATCAGGGAAAAAGGGGTGATCACCACAAAACATTCTAGGTAAGAATTTAATGTTCATTATATATTATGCCTTCATAGGATTATAGTCTGAAATTTATAAACAAGGTAATCTCTTTAGTAAACTATAATCTCTCTCTTTTCTAGTTATTATCCTTTACTTCATGAGCAAGGGCCATATGCATTGGCTCCCTGGGTTAGAACTTAATTAAATCTTAATACTAAAAGTTTAAATTATGCTTATTTGAATTTTTAACCATCAAATATTTTCCATTCACAAGTTCCGATCTAGCATAGCTAGCGTAGCTAGCCTATGCTAGATCTCCACTCCTTAAATGCTGGATTAAATACCTCACATTAAAACAAGATCTCATTTAAAATTTTCAAACCTGAAAGGCTCAAGTGTCCCTAAATCTTTCAGAACGATTAACCTATGTATGAAAACAGACAAGGGTTTACAGAATCAACTCTGTATGACTTACTCTAACGCTGCCCTAGATTTTGTTTAGGATTTAAAACATAAATAAATTAATTATGTTTATACATATAAGAGAGGACACATTAAACTAAAATTTAAATTTACCCTAATACCCTGACAAGTGAAGAGGCGATTTCGCTTTCCACTTTTAGTCAACTAGAAAACATTTAAACATTTAAAAAGATAGATGTGATATTAAATAAACAATTAATCAAAAGTTAAGCATCAACAGGGTCCAAGATAATATTTTTATAAACCACATACGATCCAATAGGCATAAGTTCAAGGATCGAATCCCTTGGAGTTAAATCCTCTGCTTTCAACGTTCGCAGGATTTTATACTTCAAACGCTGCACCCACTATTTGGCCAAGAGCCACGTTTCCCTTAATTAATTTATTTAAAACAATTTATTGAAATAGTTAGGTTAACGCCCAGACCTTTGTGAAATAATTAAACCAAGCAAAAGCTCCCAAAAGAATTGTTAAACCATACAGAGGCATAGCTGGCTTTTCAAGCGAAGAGCACCATTAACATTTAAACATAAACAAGATTGCAATTACAGAACCCTACCTAGGTTCTGACATGATTTCCTACATTCATATAAACAGATTTAATCATAATCCATTCGTATAAAACAACAGAACGACGAATTTGGAAATATGTTCCCATTTAAACATTTAAATTCCCATGGCACTAAAATAAATGTTAGTAGTCGATACATGGTTGTAGCATTTCTTTTAAAAACCATAAGAACTGAACTTAGCTTCTCTAGAATCGTTATTGACATCCGGGCTCTGCCCAGATAAAATTTTCTAAGAAGTAAAAACGTAAACTACAGAAGGGGACCAACATAAACTCTTAATCAATAGAACAGTATAAACTATGGATTAATCTACCCCGAGAGCGTTATCCATAGGGATGTACAGGTTACACCAAAATTTTCAAACGCAGGATTTTACAAACCCACGAATTACTTCTTTATTCACTCAGCTAAAGATATAAAAACCACTACTAAATATAGACCAGAGAACTATTATATAAAGTTGTATTTCCAGAAATAGGTATTAAATTTTATACAAGTCAAAGCGTATCCTACAAGATTGCTGAAACATTTACATCCTCGACCACGTGCTCTAAAACATGGGCTTTTTTTAAACAAAAATAGAGATCAAAATACATGTAAAACAATAAATACATCAACGAAGCCAGAGTCGAGGATCACACAATCTAGGAGAAAAACATAAGCATCCTCTATCCAACGCCTTCACAGGCGTTTAACTATTAACTTATACATTTTACTGGGAAAATTTTCACACACAGGAACTATTCCCACGAAATATCAAGTAAACCGAGCATTCCAAATTGTTATAGATAGAGTATACATTACTAAACCCTGAAGGTTAATCACTTCACAAACATACAGTAGGGAAAATTATTTGTAACCAACTCATACCATAGATCGACTCGCATGAAGGAGAGAGGGGTCGCAATGGACTTGGGCTTACCCAGGACATTCATGAAATTAAATTCCCTTTGCCTTAGCATCCCACCAAGGTAGACTTCGAAACTTCCAGCGCTAGCCTCCTGTCCAAAAACATTTACCTGGGCGTTAGCAAAACAAGATAATGGGTAAATTGATGCTATGCAAAATAGAAATACTATGATAAGCAAGAATTTGGACCAACATAGAGTATACACCTTAAATATAATTTCCAATGATGTCATGGTGTTAGGGTGAGTGTAGACCCTGAGCAATGCTCATGGTCAAGCGAAGGCTCCTGATGGCCATAGATACCGCCGAGAGCTCTGCTCTCCCTCCACAAAACCAATGAAAACCAAACTGAGCTCTTGAACCAAGGGTTTTTAGTGACCCTCCATATTGGCATAATGACCATGTGGCCATCACATGGGCTTGGCATTAAATGCCATATACCTCCACTACAAAGGCAATTCATACCCACTCTCTATAGTGGATGAGTTGCATTGTGTACAAGTTTTGTTTTCATTACAAAGACCATAGCTTAGGTTATTTTCACTAACCTTATCTTTTAAAAAGGGTTCTTTTATGTTTTGATACAAATTTAAGTTCTAGTTTAGGATCCATTCAGGGCACCTGCAAAACAAAGTATAAGATATGTTTTAGCATTTAGCTAAGTAAGCCTAAGACCATCGTCACCCTTCTACACCATTCAGGTTTATAATACTTACAAGATACATCTAAGTAAATTGCAAACACTTAAAAATTACACCGATAGAGTTTAGAAACCGAGCATACATTCAACCAGTAAGACAAGTAATTTAGATGTATAAACTATTGACACGACAAAGAGCGATAAGATCCCCTTTAAACAACCATAATGGAAACATTAGCATCAAATTAATCAAAACATAATAGAGTGATAAACACCTGTAAAGAATTACAAGACTTTACCATACACTTCAAACAATCAGAATATCATAAGTAAGATTACAAGATTCCAAACAAACTATAAATGAAAGATATTCCAATGAGATACCTATATCTCTCACAATAGTAATTTACAGTGTTGAAGTTAATTTTGAATAAAATTTAGATCCGAGTGACGATAATACCCCACATAAAAAAAAAAAAAAGTTGTTTTCGGATCTTAGGGACATTACAAGGGCTATTAGAGCCCAGTTACAACACTAAGAGACTTTTTGGCTCACTACAAAAACATCTGTTGGAGAACTGTATTTCAAGAATATACTTATGATTTTTACAAAGACTAATAGAATTATGTTTTACTAACTGAATGAACATTTCAGGTATTAAATACAGTCTAAATCATGGACGCAGAAGAGAATAGCAGTAGACATGGGAACTTGAATTCCCCACCTCGAGAAGAAGAACTCGTGGTGGAACTGAACTCAGACTTGATGAAGACAATACAGAGTTTACAATAATATTTAAAGAGTTGTAAAGATGACAATAGGAATGAAAGACGAGAACAACAAGCAATAAATGAGGCTCTACTTCAAAGCTTGACAGGGGTAAACCCCCATAGACAGTCCACCCACTCAGCCAACAGATCCAAAGAAAAATATTGTCATACAAAAAGGTCCAGCAGTCCTAATGAGAAGGGATGAGAGGAACACACACCTGACTTCATGGAAGAGGACTATAAAATCTCTTCCAGTGATCGTTCACCCTCCCCTTGCAAGAAAAGGCAGAAAAATGATGATAGTCTGTATGGAGAATTCTAAAGTATCAAAGCCCCAACATATGAAGGAGAAATGAATACAGGGGAAAAGGCTAAAGAGTGTTGTTGGGAATGAATAAATATTTCCGAGTGCACAATTATTCCAGTGAGATGAAGGCATGACTGGCCATTTATAACTTAAATAGAAATGCAGCAAGGTGGTGGAGAGACCTAAAGCATAATAAAAAGCATGAAGTAAAGATATCAGATGGAGTACTTTCAGCAAGTTGGTCCAAGACAAGTATATGTCAGAACGTTTCTTTTACAAAAATATCAAATAATTTCATGAACTAAGGATGGGCTCCCTAACCATGGATTCCTTCATCAACAAATTTTTGGAACTGCTACATTATGTACCATACATAAAAGATGAAAAGGTCAAGATACAAAAGTTTTTGGGATGTCTTCCTCCCAATTTTCGAGAGAAAATTGAGTTCGACATGCCCAAGACTCTTGACGCAACATTGCACAAAGCTAGACTCTGCTACAAACATGGAAAACCAAAAAATGATAACATAAACAAAATTCGGGACAGATTCAGGTCCTTTTCCGACAACCGAAGACCATGGTTTAGGCCACCACTATACCAGAAACATAATAATAGTTTCCCACCAAACAGAAATTTCAACTGACCTGGTGCATGACCAAATGTGCCTGCACCACATACCAATAGACCAACATTTAATAAAGGAGCCAATACTACCCCGCTACTAGTTAGTTGTTGAAAATTCCAAGGGCCCCACTACTTCGGAGATTGTCCCAACAAAACGGATGGAGTTTTACACAACCTATAAGAAAACCCAATAGTAGGGGACATGGTTGGGACACCAAGAATCTATGCAGTGCTCAATGGCCGACAAGCGGACCATCAGGCTACTATAGTCGAGATAGAAGGTAAAGTTTCAAACATAGCTATTTCAATTTTGATAGACCCTGGTGCTTCCTGAAGCTATGTTTCCCCCAAAATCGTTGACACTTGTAAACTAAACCGAGAGAAACATGGGAAACCGTGGATGGTACAACTAGCCACTGGTACTAAAAGGAAAGTCTCAGAACTAGTAAAGGAATGCGAGATAGATATGAACAGTTTTCCAACTATGGTAGATTTAAATATCTTACCTTTAGGTTTGTATGATGTACTTATAGGCATGGACTGGATGGAACAGCACCATGTCATGCTTGATTTTTTGAACGAGTCACTCCTATGCACGGATAGCCAAGGGAATCAAAGAAAGATCCAAGGCATACCCAAGAAGGTTTTTGTCAGACATATATCTGCCTTACAAGCAAAGAACTGCATAAGGAAGGGTTGTAAAAAACTTTCAGTCAACATTCAAAACATAGAAGCCGAGAGAGAACAGAAAATTGAGGACTTTCCAGTTCTTGTAGACTTCAAGGAAGTATTTCCCGAGGAAATACCGGGACTTCCACCCAAGAGAGACTTAGAATTATCCATAGAATTAACACCCAGATCCATACTGGATTCAAAGGCCCCATACCATATGAGCACACCATAGTTTGTGGAACTTAAACTACAATTGCAAGAGTTGATAGAAAAAGGTTATATCTGACCTAGTGTGTCTCCTTGGGGAGCACGTATATTGTTTGTAAATAAGAAGGATGGGACGATGCGAATGTGCATCAATTACCGGAGACTCAACAAGCTGACCATCAAGAACCGATATCCACTCCCTAGGATAGATGACTTGTCTGATCAAGTTGGAGGATGGAAGATCTTTTTGAAGATCAACTTCCGGTCCGGATACCACCAGGTAAGGATCTATGATGAAGACATTAGTAAAATCGCTTTTCGAAGCCGATACAGCCATTACGATTTTGTGGTGATGCTTTTCGGATTGACCAATGCACCCACCCATTTTATGTTCATGATGAATGATATCTTTAGTGAGTACTTGGATAAGTTCGTATTAGTCTTTATCGACGACATACTCATTTACTCCAAAAGTGAGGAGGAACATGAGGAACATTTTTGAATTGTACTACGGGTTTTACGATAACATCAACTTTACGCCAAGTTTAGCAAGTCTGATTTTTACAAACCACAAATATGTAATATTTCAGAAGTAGGATCACTCAGCAGTAGTAGACCTCATTAGAATTTACTCATGTAGTGTAGAAGGAAGAAGAAGAAATGTTGAATCAATAATCACTCATTACACAGAAAATGAAGAAAAATTGTTGTATCATACATCAGTTGTAAGTTGGCACTCTGTAATGTGAATAATAACTGAATACAAGGAATGAGATTCAAATGCCACTAAGGTCATTCGAATTATCCTCAATGTGTAGCTTGGATAGAATTGGAGACATCATCCAAACTAGTGGCAGTGGTCCTAAAAGTCAACTAATCAATCAAATGAGTCTGACTGAGTCTAACTGACTGCATGGGCAATGATGTAGGGAAGGAGACTCCAATGTGGGTGCATGAGGAGTTGTCAGTAGTCAGTAGAGCTCAACTAGCTCTCAGTAGGTTCCTATCAAAGTGCTTCAATAAGTTAACTGATCAATCATCCCCTGAATCAAGGAACTGAGTCACCAACCAACTAACTAACTGAAGTAAATCCTAAATAGGTGGAATAAGGCGCACTTGTTCTCCAGTGATGAAACGAAGGGCACATCAGTGGCTAGGAGGGCTAAAAATGAGCAGAAACAAGCTCCTGGGGGATGCAAAATAAGGACTAGGTGTTGGTAGACTGCCATACTGATGACTGGATGCATGCAAATGCATACAAATGACTGGATGCATGCAAAACTTCATGTAGGCATGCAAAATGAAAAAATGATGGTGAGAATATTCCAACAAAATACAATATTTGGGTCACATAATTTCAGAGAAGGGAATAGCAGTCGACCCAGAGAATATTAAATCCATTGAGGAATGGCCTACACCTACTTGCATTACTGACATAAGGTCATTCCTAGGATTAGCAAGTTCCTACCGGCAGTTCATTGAGAACTTCTCATGGATTTCTTGTCCTATGACCGACCGCCTTACAGAAAAAGGAAAACAAATTCCTTTGGACGACCAAATGAGAAGAAAGATTCCAGAAACTAAAACAAATTTTGACTAGCACACCTATACTACGGATTGCTGATCTCAATGGGGATTTCGTTGTTTGCACCAATGCAAGAAAAGAAGGACTCGGTTGAGTCCTCATGCAGAATGAGTTCACAATCTACTACGAGTCCAAGAAGTTCAAAGAACACAAACAAAACTACCCCATGCATGATCTTGAATTAGCAGCCATTATCCATGCTTTAAAGATGTGGAGACACTACCTTATGTGGAAGAAGTTCCTATTGAAGACAGATAATATGAGTTTGAAGTACTTATTTGATCAACATGACCTAAATTCTAGACATTCCAGATGGTTGGCCTTCGTCAGCGAGTACCACTTCAAGTTGAAACACATAAAAGGGAAGGAGAACAAGATCGTCGATGCTTTAAGTCGATGAGCTCATATGTTATATGAGGTAACTATGAGTCAAACCGATTCAAACTTGCACAACAGGATTAGAACGACAAGCAGTGATGAACGATTCTATGTCAAAATCCTTAAAAATATTAAGGAGGATAGGCTATTCCAACAACAAAAGCAATATAGGATTGATGAGTCAGGGTTGTTATGGTCGAAAGAAAGACTCTATGTCCCGGACGACGGAGACATAGGTTTAAAATTTTAATAGAGTTTTATCAGAAACCCTACTCAGGACATCTAGGATATCAAAAGATGATATCGACAGTAAAGAAACACTTCTTCAGGCCTAATTTAAAGGCCGACATAGCATTGTTCATGGACAAATGCCTAGAGTGCCAACTGGTCAAAGCGGAACACCAACACCCTTCAGGGTTGCTACAATCGCTACCCATTACAAAATGGAAATGGGAGGTTATTAGTATGGACTTCATTACAAGATTACCAAACAGAAAGACACAGAATGATTCCATTTTTGTAGTGGTTGACAAGTTATCCAAAGTGACACACTTCATACTAGTGAAGTCTACATACAAGGCTATACACATTGTAGACATTTTCCTAAAAGAAATCTTCCGATTGCATCGGATAACCAAGGAAATCATCTCGGATAGAGACACGAAATTCACCAATAATTTTTGGAGATCCTTGTTCTTTGGTTTGGAGACACAGTTAAAATTTAGTACATCTTACCATCTGCAGAAAAACGGACAAACATAGCAGGTAAACCAGATCTTAGAGGATATGCTTAGAATGTACGTAATGAACAATCCCACTAAATGGGAGGATTATTTTCACCTCACAGAGTTTGCATACAACAATGTGTACCACACCTCTGCCAATATGAGTCCCTTCGAGATACTCTATGGAAGAAAGTGTAGGACATCGGTGACTTGGGATAGCCCGGTAGATAGACTCATGTTAGGTCGAGACTTACTAAAATACCTAGAATGGTTAGTAACCAAACTACAACAAAACCTAAAGGAGGCACAGGACCGCTAGAAGAGTTATGCAGATAAGAAAAGAAAAGTCAAATATTACCAAGTTGGAAAACATGTCTTCTTAAAAGTGAATGCAAAGAGGATCTCTTTGAGCTTGGGGCGATGCAGAAAGTTGGCCCCCAGATTTTGTGAACCCTTTGAGATACTGGCCAAGGAAGGGCCAGTGGCTTATCAATTCACCTTGTCATCTCACGTAAAAGTTCATAATGTTTTTCATTCATCTTTATTAAAGAAATATGTTTATGATACTAAGCATGTTATTGATTGGTCTTTATTATAGGTAGAACCAGAGGGGGCGTTTATGCCAGAGCCCCTTCACATATTGGAAAAGAGGGAAGTACAGCTCAGGAGGTGAACTATCGTCCAACTAAAAGTCCAATTGAGGCACTTTGGGCCTGATGAGGCCACATGGGAAAATGAAGCCACCATGAAGGAGTCGTATCCTGCCTTATTTCCTGATTTCATTTCTAGTCCCTAGAACACCGAGACGGTGTTGTTCTAAGAGGGGATGGATTTAATATCCCGAATTTTGTTGATTATGGTTATCCTATATATTGGGCGTAAGCCCCGATGCACATGATTTATTTTGATGATATATATATACTAGGCATAATCCCTAATGCACATGTTTTACTTTTGTTATATATGTTGGGAGCAAGCCCCGATGAAAATGATTTACTTTTGTTATAGATATCTATATTTGGGCATGGACCTTGATGGACATGGATTATTTGTATGTACTGGGAACAAGCCCCAATGTACTTGGTTGATGTTATTATGTGATTGGGTACAAACCCTAATATACTAAGATGACTTTTGTTGTGTATTGTGCATAAGTTCTAGTATACATGATTTGAATTCTATGATGTGTTGGGCATAATCCCTGGAGCTGTAATATCCCTTGTTAGGAATTTTATTAAAATGGCAATTTTTCACTTTTTTCCCTAGTTAGACCTTTGACTAGTTTTGAGCACTAGGTGCCCAAATTGCTCCAATTGCACCCAAATATTATGAGAAGGTATATGGATGATGTTATAAAATAAATATGTGTTTCAGGGATTCTTTTGGACCTTTCAAATACTTTTGCAAATCCTCTTTCAATTATGGCCAATGTAGGGAATTTTACTAGTAAGTCCCTTTGACTAGTATTGGTCTCTAGGTCTCAAATTGACTCCAAATGCCTTCAAATATTCAAGGAAGGTGTATGAATGATATTAGGAATTGAATATGATTTTTAGGGATGATATATGGCCACCAAAATACCTCTGGAAACTTTCTTAATATTCTGGACCAAGTATGCAATTTTACTAGTAATTTGGGGTTCAAATCCCCTTGGGATAAGTACTGAAAATGGCTTCCCAAATGCCTCCAAACCCACTCAAATTTATGAATAGAGGTAGGAAATGTATTAAGTATTTTATTAAGGTCTCATTCAAACCATTAATTGATTATTATATATGTTCCAACCCTCTCCCATTCAGCTGCAAAAATCACCCATTCGACCCTTGGGGAAATGACACTATTTCTTCTCCCAATGCAATTAAACTGAGTAAAAATACTGCAAATGCTCAAGTAAAGTACATGAAACTTGTAAAATACATCCATGGAAGTATATTAATCACAAATGTATCATATAATCATCCATTCATTCGAAATCATCAGTAGTACATTTGTTCACAACAAGGTAGTGGGGAAATGGCACTATTCTTTCATTAAAAATGAGATTTACACATTTCTACTTGGAATTTAGACCTGAAAATTTTTGGAGATGAATAAAAGAGTATTTAATTCATATTAAAAAATAAATGGGGCATTAGAATATCCCCCAAAGAGTACAATAGCTCACCAAAAATGCCCTCCCTCAAGGATCAAGAATATGCCATCAAAACTAGAAATGGTTGAGGGAGTGAGCTGCAATAGAAGAAACCATGAGATTCCTTGTAGCTTACACCTGAAAATTAAGTCTCCATTAAATCTCCAAATGAAAGGTCTGAATGGCCTTTCCAATTACCAACTTGGATGGGAATCTTTCACCCTCAAAATTGGTTAAGGAAAGAAACGAGTCATCCACTAGCTCTCCCTCTTCACAAATGCAATTGCAAATTCTACAAATGATCAAAAGATATTCTCATAATTGATTTCTACATTTTATAACCAACATTAGCCTTCTAAGGGTCGAAATCCTCTCAATAGCTTCAAGAAATTTCCACTTAGGAAATATTCCACATTTGCCACTTGTCTCCTAGTTCCAACCTTCCATCTTCTCCCAAATTCGAATTTGAGTCTCTTTGGCTTCTTCCACTCCCATGAGCGCCTTCCTTGAGCCTATTCTTGGGGCTGACATGTCATAATGGTCAGATGTCAAAGGTCAGGTCTGCAATTTGTCATAGTTGTCATAGATTCTCCATCATTGGTGTCATAGGGGCTAGGGAATCTAGCCCAAGTGTCCACAAACTTCCAATTTGACTCTTTATCTTCCATGGAGGTTACTAATCCATCCCAATTCGACCTAAGATGATCAATGCCATGTGTTATGCCTTACCAAATCACCCAAGAGTGTTCACCTTCCCATGAATTCGAATTGGCAAGAGAGAGATGCCATGTGTCATTGAAAAATCAAGCTAGTGTGGGTCCCACTTCCTCCATGTGTCTTCATGATCAAATGCCACTTTGATTTTCACTTGTATATATTTATTTATCTCCTTTATTAAATATTTATGCCATCCTAATGTTCCAACATCATTTATTATCCCCATTATTCCAAATCCCAAAGCTTCCACCCCAAACCTAGGAAACTAGTAATTTTCCTCCTTGGCAATTATTTGACCTTTAGCATCAATTTGACAAACACTAATGAATATGGCCAATGTGATTATGCCATTGTGACCCAATGCCAAATTTGGGACATGACAGGAGCACATGGGTTAGAATACTATGTGTTGAGTGGAAGCTGTGGATCACATAGGTAACCCCAACAAATAAATCATTTAGTGTTGGGAATAAGCCCTCGAGCACTCCAACATGATGTTGAGCATAATCTATGGAACATTGTATCTTTGGCCATTTTATCCCTAGCTGTATCTTACAAATGCATCCTAGTGCTAGTGTTGAGCGAGGAGCTTTGGAATTATACTAGCCTAATTCCCATTTGAGAGTGTTGAGCATAAGCTCTGAATAGCACTCAGGGTTACTTTAATTAAAGGTGTTGAGCTAAAAAGGATTTGAATAGCACCCACAGTCAGAATACTTATTCAAATGATTAATTAGATAATTATTTATCTCTCATCACAGATAGAAAGATACTTCCACAAAATACTAGGTAATCTGACATGTAAGGAAATCTAGGGGTACCTATCCTAGTCGACCGACCAAACCCCCACATGAGGCCTTGTTAAAGAATTAACCTAAACGAAGGAAGCATCGAATAAACAATTATGTTAAATGATGCATGGGTATTTATAAGATGAATAAATTAAATAAGTCAGTCTATATACATATATGAATATATATATATATATATATATATATATATATAAATTTATGTTGAATAAATAAAGATAAAAGATCTAAGTGGAGTCATATATTAGAATAATATATTTATATATATTTGTGTGTAGTAATTAAAAAGAAATAAACGATAACAAAAAGATTACTAAGCAAAGGTCTACATATATTATTTTCTAAACTAAATAAATAAATTAAAATTATGTCCTCAAAATAAGGAGGAACTAGTAAAAAGTTGTTAGTTATAAAAAATGACTAACTTCTAAATATATTACATAAAATTCCAACTAAGAGTTATTTTCAAGAAAAGGTATTAAAATATTGAGATAACTCAAGATAACCAAACTGCCCCTTTCCAATGAAATCTATTTAAAGGAAAAATCCAAGAGAGGGAAGATATCTGATCATTATTTCTATATGGGATTGGAGAGAATTCTAAGTCTTGTATTGAAGTTACAGACATTAGACTCAAGCTACTAGTAGCCATATCATTAGGTGTTCTAGATCTTGTTTCATGTTGGAACCAGCTCGAAGGGATCCGATTTAGATCTAGGAACGGTTCTGGATCAAGGTGGGGAGGAACATGGCAGTTTTGAGGTTATCCAATTATCATTCTACATGTCAGAAACAAAGTATTTCCATTAACTACTGTTTGAAGTGTGCAGGGTTATAAATCTATTGTAAACAACACCACATCAGGGAAAAAGGGGTGATCACCAAAGCACATTCCAGGTAAGAATTTAATGTTCATTATATAATATGCCTCCATAGGATTATAGTCTGAAATTTATAAACAAGGTAATCTCTTTATTAAACTGTAATCTTTCTCTTTTCTAGTTATTATCCTTTACTTCATGAGCAAGGGCCATATGCATTGGCTCCCTTAGTTAGACCTTAATTAAATCTTAATACTGAAATTTTAAATTATGCTTATTTGAATTTTTAAGCATCAAATCTTTTCCATTCTCAAGTTCCAATCTAGCAAAGCTAGCGTAGCTATCCTGCGCTATATCTCCACTCCTTAAGTGATGGATTAAATACCTCACATTAAAACAAGATCTCGTTTAAACTTTTCAAACCTGAAAGGCTCATGGGTCCCTAAATCTTTCAGAACGATTGTATGAAAACAGACAAGGGTTTACAGAATCATCTCTGTATGAATTCCTCTAATGTTGCCCTAGATTTTGTGTAGTATTTAAAACATAAATAAATTACTTAGGTTTATATGTATAATAGAGGACACATTAAACTGAAATTTAAATTTACCCTAATACCCTGACAACTAAAGAGGCAATTTCGCTTTCCACTTTTAGTCAACCAACAAACATTTAAACATTTTAAAAGACATATGCGATATTAAATAAACAATTAATCAAAAGTTAAGCATCAACAGGGTCCACAATAATATTTTTATAAACCACATAGGATCCAACATGAATAAGTTCAGGGATCGAATCCCTTGGAGTTAAATCCTCTGCTATCAACGTACCCAGGATTTTATACCTCAAACACTACAGCCAGCGTTTGGCCAAGAGCCATGCTTCCCTTAATTAATTTATTTAAACTAATTTATTGATAACGTTAGGGTAACGCCTAGACCTCTGGGAAATAATTAAACCAAGCAAAAGCTCCCAAAATAATTGTTAAACCATACAGAGCCATCACGAGATTTTCAAGCGAAGAGCACCATTAACATTTAAACATAAACAAGATTGCAATTACAGAACCCTACCTAGGTTCTGACACGATCTCCTACATTCATATAAATAGAGTTAATCACAATCCATTTGTATAAAACAATAGAACGACGAATCTGGAAATATGTTCCCATTTAAACATTTAAATTCCCACAGCACCGAAATAAATGGAAGTAGCATAGACAGATTTATAACATTTCTTTTAAAAACCATAAGAACTAAAATTTGCTTCTCCAGAATCGTTATCGACATCCAGCCTCTTCCTAGATAAATTTTCAAAGAAGTAAAAACGTAAACTACAGAAAAGGACCAACATAAACCCTTAATCAACAGAACAATATAAACTATGGATTAATCTACCTTGACAGCATTATCCAGAGGGATGTACAGGTTACAACAAATATTTAAAACGCAACATTATACAAACCCGTGAATTGCTTCTTTATTCACCCAGCTAAAGATATAAAAACCACTAGTAAGTATAAACCAGAGAACGATTATATAAATTTGCATTTCCAGAAATAAGTATAAAAATTTATACAGGTCAAAGCGCATCCTACAGGATCGCTGAAACATTTACATCCTCGACCATGCCCTCTAAAACATGGGCTTATTCATTAACAAAAACTGAGATCAAAATCCATGCAAAACAATAAATACATCAACAAAGCTAGAGCCGAGGATCACACAGTCTAGGATCCAAACATAAGCATCCTCTATCCAATGCCTTCACAAGCTCTTAACTATTAACTTATACATTTTACTGGGAAAATTTTCCCACACAACAAGTCTGTCCACAAAATATAAAGTAAACTGAGTGTGCCAAATTGTTACAGACAGAGTATACATTACTAAACCCCGATGGTTAATCACTTCACAAACATACAGTAGGGAAATCTCTCTATAACTAACTCAAACCATACATCGACTCGCATGAAGGAGAAAGGGGTCGCAATGGAACTGGGCTTACCTGGGACATTCATGCCATTAAATTCCCTCTTCCTTAGCATCCCACCAAGGGAGACTTCAAAACTTCCAGCGCTAGGCTCCTGTCCAGAAAAATTTACTTTGGTGTTAGCAAAAGAAGATAATGGGTAAACTGATCTATGCAAAAGAGCAATACTATGATAAGAAAGAATTTGGACCAACGTAGAGTATACACCTTAAAGATAATTTCAAACTCTATCCTATAATTTTGGTCAATGCAAACCCTGAGCAATGATCATGGTAAAGCGCGGGCTCCCCATGGCCATAGAGACCACCAAGAGCTATGCTCTCTCTCCACAAAACCAACAAAAACGAAATTGAGCGCTTCAACCTAGGTTTTTTACTGACCCTCCAGCTTAGCATAATGACCATGTGTCCATCACATGGGCCACAATAAATGCCATCTACCTCCACTACAAACGCAATTCATACCCACTCTCTATAGTGGATGAGTTGCATTGTTTACAAGTTTCGTTTTCATTACAAAGACCATAGCTTAGGTTATATTCCCTCACCTTCTCTTTTAAAAATGGTTCTTTTAGGTTTTGATACAAATTTAAGTGCTAGTTTAGGATCCATTCAAGGCACCTACAAAACAAATTATAATATATGTTTTATAATTTAGCTAAGTAATCCCGAGACCATCATCACCCTTCTACACCATTCAGGTTTATAATACTTACAAGATACATCTAAGTAAATTAAAGACACTTAAAAATTAAACCTACGGAGTTTAGAAACCGAGCATACATTCAACTAGTAAGACAAGTACTTTAGATGTATAGACTATTGAAACGACACAGAGCGATAAGATCACCTTTAAAAAAACATAATGGAAACATTATCATCAAACTAATAAAAAAAAAATAGAGTGATAAACACCTGTGAATAATTAAAAAACTTTACCATACACTTTAAACCATCAAAATATCATAAGTAATATTACAAGATTCCAAACAAATTATAAATGAAATATCTTTCAACGAGATACCTATATCTCTCACAGCAGTAATTTACAGTGTTGAAGTTAATTTTGAATAAAATTTAGATCCGAGTGACGTTAATACCCCACATAAAAAAAAAAAAAACTTGTTTTCATATTTTAGGGACATTACAGGATCTCGCACCATTTCTCAATGTCCTTGTTTTCTTTCTCATTCCCCTTCTTTGCTTGTGGCTTGGAAATGTTTTCCTAGGATGGTTTTTCTTACTGTGTCCTTTGTTCTATGAGCTAGGGTTACCATTTCCATACTTCCACGCTAGATTCATAGGCCCCAACTCTCACTTTTTCTTCTGCTTGAAATTTTGCTCGATTTTGACAACACATCGATAAGAGGCTCCTAGTGAGGAGATGTCCAAAAAGTCCATTTTGGTTTGGATGTACCTATGCAGTACCCCACTATATTTGAGAACCAGATTCCACTTAAAGTCTTTGATACCCATCTTGGTGCGCATGGCATGGAAGGTATTTGTTAACTCCAACATTGTTTGGTCCCTTTCTTGATGTAGTGTGGTCCATCTCATGTACTGGTTGTCATATTTTCCCACGAGGTAATATTGTTCATTAACAACATTTGTATATGAGGCCCAAGTGGGCTTGGCTTGAAACATTTCAGAATCTTGTGTTAAGGTTTGGTCACAATATGTTTCCCACCAATTTTTCACATGGGGGACAACTTTAAGGAGCACAAAGGTAATCTTTTCCCTATCGGAGAAATTGTAGACAAAGAAATATGCTTCTAGGAGACTCAACCATTTATATAGCGACTCAAAATTGATTTGGCGTTTAAATAAAGGAATATCAAATTTAACTTGTACCTTTAAGGGTGTGGCTACTCCAAAGTGACTGCTCGATGATCCCTTCATTGCTGCTGGCATACATTGAAGTATCGAGGTGAAATTTTCTATCATACCGTTCCTCTATCACACAAGGGATTCATCAAGAAATAGCTTGATAGGATATCTTAATCCATCATCTCTATTTTCCTCAGTCATGTGAAGCGGTTTGGGCCAATGAGGGTGGTTTTCCCTAAGCTCAGCTAGTTCAAGAGCCAACTCTCGATATCCAGATCTCATTGGGGACATGCATTGAGAGATGATAGAGAGAAGGTAGGTTTGATACCACTGATCCATATTTATGTGAGAATGAAATGAAATAGCATATATAGAAAAAAAATACACAAATATATTGCAAGGAACATAATGATACATCAAACTCAAATTCTATTAATTGGATGAAATATAACAAAATTTAAAATAAAATCAGCTAGAATGGTGGTAGCTTTATCTTTGAGAAGAGATGTGGTATCTACGCTTATTCATCACAAGATGATTACAAAAGGAGGCCAAAGCATATTTTTATCATAAACATGAGGCAAAAAATAAAAAGCCTAACCCTAGGAGATGATCCGTAAAAAGGTGTGTGGGACCCGAGGTGGTTAGGTTAGGTGTCAACTTCTTGATTGCATAAATTTTGCGTACAATCTTCGTTTAGGGTGCTCGGTAACCCATTGGAGAGGTCTATCTAAGAAATACACATTTCTCCCATCCAATCTTGTATTTAGGTATGAATGGTCTATGGAATCACCAAAAATATCATTTAGGGCCTCAAAATTTTTGGACATGGAAATCCATAAAAAAAAGTTCCAGACTAGAAATATTGGCAAACTGGAAAACTACGAAACTCGAAAAACTGCCAAATTGGAAAAGTTGTTTTGAGCCAATGGAATAGGTGATTGGCCAACGATATCCATCTGAATCAAGTAGTAATTTTTAATTGATGTATCTATTCTATTAATCATGTGTACACAATCTACACCAGAAGAACACAAATATCCTTCAGTCCCTCGCAATGTCTTGATCTAGAATTCTCTCATGTTACAATAGAGTACAATGAAGTCCCTTATATAATGATAGGTGAGCATAACAAAAATCCCTTGATAGGATTTCTTGTTCAACCATAGGATAACTATATCTACAAATACTTCCATGAGTATCTCCATAAATCTCTCAAGTGATATTCATGAGATCCTCATCCCAAATTTTCTCATTGTCCTCATATTTGAATCATATGTACATTTTGTGCATTATATCCATTTTCACATATTATAATGTCAGTATTAAATATCACAACTATGAATTATTTCATCATGAATTAAATGTTATACTTGTGATTCAATCTATATGTATGAGTTCTCTTCATCTTCATTCTTCTGCTTCTTCATCTTCAGTCTTTTGTGCTTATCTTAAATCTTCTCCATCTTCATTTGCATATTCAACTATTGTGACAGTCTTATATAATGCACGAGTTGCACCATTCATATTCATATCAAGGGTTTATTTGGCTAAACCTCAACCATCTCAGGGGTTTTCTTTGGACTACCCTCAACCAATACATCATATCTATAGTTTTCCTTGTCTTACCCATAACCATTACAACCTCTAGGTTTTACATTGGTTTGCCCTTAACCATTACAAGTGGGCGTTAGATTACCACAAACTATTACAAGAAAATCACTCATGATTTGATATACTCAAATAAATGACTCAAGTAGAATAGATTGACAAGGCTTTCCTAAGCATGTGACTCTTTTGATTTCTCTGTAGTAAAAACATGAATTTTCAAGACCAACTAACCCATGGAACGTTTTATGTGATATTTATTGTTGTACTTAAAAAAAAAATCACCTTGTAGTATCCTTTGAAGATAGAAGTATCTTTTTGCCATTCCTTCACATCTATCTAACCACACCATACCTATATCTGAGGATTTGTATTTCTTTATTCCAACTTCTATGCTGATCGTGATTGGTAAAGCAACAAATTCTACAAGGATCTAAGTTCCAAATTTTTTGTCTACATGTCTTGTTTTGAAATGATGACTACAACTTTTTGGTTTGTGCTTATGGTTCATTGCACTATTACATGTAGATGTTTCACCTCCTATTGATGTTTTTTATTTAACAAATTTGATGTCATGATTGCTTGTGTGACCTGCATAACCAACATGGCATTGATTTCTTATCCTTGTACATATCTCTATGGGATTTTGGATATGTTGATGGTCAAAAGGACCAGGAAAATACAATGAAGGAAACCCCTGGAGGGTCAGTCCTTGGAAATATGGAAATGGAAACCTGGATATTTTTTATAACGCTTTGTTTATTATCACTTGTGAATGTTAGTCGAATACATATATACAAAAAACAAATTGTACTAAAATTATGAAAATGAAATCAAACAAGTTAAAAGCGATTAACAAAAAACTAATGACAACAATTGAAGTATTAGTTATAATGAAATGAAATGAACAATGTTAATAAGAAACTAACTAGGGAAATCAAATAAATATAAAGGTAATGTTAACCCTTTTTAAGTGAAGCAAAGTTATAAAATAATTAGAATGGAAATTTTTTCCATTAGATTATTAATCTGAATAATAAATACAAATTATTATGTAATTTAAGCCCAAAATTAGATTCATTAAATTGCAAAATGTTATGTTGATTACATAAGAAATCTGAAATATTAAATTGCAGAATGTACCTCCAATGGAAAGATGCTCTACTTTCACCCTAGTTGATGGACCTTGAAGTATGCTTAGATGCCATCACTACACCGTTAGACTCTTGGATGACTATGTATGAGAGGGAAGTAAGAAAAACCAGACTATGGAAACAAGTGATAAATTCTCCTTATCTTCAATGATCTTTTGTTTTGTTAGTGAATGGTAATTACTCCCGCCATGCAAGCAGTCAAATGAGTCTTAGTTCAATAGTTGTAGTTGTATGTAATTACCTACAATATGAGCTAGTTCTGTCTAGGCTTAAGAGTCTAGTTTTTGCATGTTAGAATTGTTTAAATACACACGTTTGGGTCAATTGTAAAGCATCAAGCATGATCATTTTTATTATGAATAATGAGAATCACCAAAGGCTTTACCCCCCTTGTAGTCATAATTACTTTGTTCCATAAAATTCATCATGGTATTAGAGCAAGCTTAAGTCTCTTGGAGAGGACATTCATCCAAGAGAAGATCCATTGAAAGAGATCACATTCTTTGTAGTTGCTTGGCCAGTTGCATCTTACAATCTACATAAAATACTACAGTCAAGAAGTAAATATTTGTTGTGTTGTGAAGTATTCTTCCATCGTGAATAAGGTAGAGAACGTAGAAGAAATTCAATCCAAACCATTTAGAGATACCGTTGACCAATCAAGTGAAATATATGAGAGAGCGTAAAGTTGGACAAAGATCCGAGTTGAAGTCTGAAGAACAAGATGGAAACAAAATTTATGTCCATAAAAAAAAGGATTGATATAACGTCCTTAGAAATTTTCTTTTTTTTTATATCGCCAAACATTTAATGGTTCCAAATTTAAGAATCCTTTGAGAAAATTATGGATCCTTAAAATTTTCCCTAACCAATAGGCATTCACATTTTTGTTTTTTGATGAAATCCCTTAGAGGGAGTATGTTCTAGTAGCACTTTGATAATGTGTTTAGCAGTCATAATTAAGGGGAATGTTAGAGAAAGATAAGTATTCCCATCATACAAGTAGTTAATTGAGTCTTAGTTCAGTGGTCATAGTTGCAAGTAGGCATATACAATATGAGCAATTTTAGTCTAATTTTTGTTGGAAGATAATTCAAACAGGAAAACTATATGTATTGAATGAAGTAGCTGCATGAGTAATTGTGATAGGTGTAGAAACCGGGAGTTGCATGAGTAATTGTGGTAGGTGTGGAAATTGGGAAACAACTCGTAGTAGGTAAAGAAGGAACTGGAAACCGGGAAACAACTCGAAACGTCTAGAATCTCTAGAGCACTCTAGAATCCCAGTGAAATTGCTATAAATATGTATGCATGTAATGTATTCTGTAGGGTAACTTGTTCTAGGTTGAAGGCTCCTTAATATAATAGTGTTTTTTATGTTAGTTCTTCTCCTCCTCCATTTTCGTCATGGTATCAGAGCATTAGGTCTGGGAATAACTCCCTCACAGGAGGCCCAAGGTCATGAAGAAGTTGTTTAGTAATCTACTGTAGGTGTAGATTAGTGTAGGATTTGGGAGTAACTAAGTTCAGTGTCTTGTGTCTGAGCGTGAGTCTGAGCATGAGGGTTTTTTTTGTGAGCATAGTTGTTCAATGCATTTGCTGCTCCATATGATGTGTTAGTTTGTTGAGAAGGAGATGGTTGTATCCCATAGACATTTTTTGTGTGAGCTAATTTTTGGAAGAAGCCACTGGAAGAGAGAAGGAGCTCCCTCTGTATTCTCTTTAATGTGAAGCTATTATAGCCAATGTTGAGTGAGGCAGTCCTGTGAAACTTCTGTGTGAGTCGTATGTGTTTCGTGAAGGGCGTAAGACCCGTGAGCTGCATGAGAGGAGGTGTAGCAAGTAGCCGTAGTTGAAAGGATTAAGGAGCCGTTGTCACATGGAGAGAGAGTTCTTCTTTTCTTTTCATTTGAATGAGAATGTAGAACCCTAGAGGAAATCGAGTGAAGAAGAGAGTCGACGCCTTCATGAAGGATATTTTCCAAAGGGAGCTGCCACGAAACGGAGCTACCCATCGAAGGAGGAGCTACTGTAGCAAATATGGAAGGCAGGTATGACCCAGTCATAAGAGACCTAGCAAGGGATCTGTATATCTACAAAGAGATCTATCGTTGGGCATGCCAGAAGAGCCACATGCAAAGAGATCTGTCCTCTATAAAAGAAATATAGAACTGGAGAAGGATTTCTAGTTTCTGGTCTCTGCGTTTTGTTTTGAATGTTTATTTCTCTGTTTTGTTTTTTTTCCTATCCTGTGATTCTTCATCATGATATGGATTTGTTTTCTAGTGAGGGGGTGGAAATATTTTGTCATAATAACCCCAAGAGCGTTGATGAAGACTAAAATCAAATCAGATTTGCTTTGAGCCATGTGTCCGTTGCTGTATTTGCAAGTTTGCAGTGATGATTTACCTTCTGTGTGCAGTAGATTTGAGCAAGATGTTGCATCACTTGATGGGAATATCATTATGAATAGGAGCAGTAGCAAGTATTAATGTGTGCTAACTGCATTCAGTCCGTCTTGACGAGAAAAGAGAAAAGGTTGTAATATTGTGGAGCATAAAGGATGTATGAAACGTGCCATTGCCAGAGAACCCGAAATATAATTCCCTCGTGTAGTTGCTCACGGAATCAAATCCAAGTGAAGCTGTAATAAAATATTTGGTTAAACAATTTGTTTTCCTGTATCTGCAATGAAATTATGCAATGTAATTATGGGCATTATGGGTATATAATTTTTTTGAGGTGCATGATCGGTTGTAACCGACACCTCAGTGTTTTTGGTCCAAAATCCTTAGTCATAGGCTGGCCTTAGTCACATCTTGTTTCCCGAAGGTTGTTGTAAGCCCTCTTTTGGAGGCATAGTTGTAGTGCAGCAACACTGTATGAATCTGTCATAGACAAAGATCAGTCCAAAGATATGAAATCTTGGATTAAGGGGGAATAGTTACTTGGACGAGTTGTAATAGGATTTTTGAAAGTCCAAAGAAGAAATCAGAAGCAATCCCAAAGAAAAAAATAATGGAATAGCATAGCACAAAACAAAATAACAAATTATTTTGAGATGTAATTGATGGTAAGAGGATTGTTGGAACTATTGGGGAGTGTTGGAAGATAATTCCAACAAGAAACCTATATGTATTGAATGCAGTAGCTACATGAGTAATTGCGGTTGGTGCGGAAACTGGGAAACAACTCGCAGTAGGTAAAGAAGGAACTGGAAACCAGGAAACAACTTGAAACGTCTATAAGCTCTAGATCTCTCTAGAAGCCTAGTGAAATTGCTATAAATATGTATGCCTGTAATGTATTATGTAGGGTAACCGGTAATGTATTATTAGGGTAATCAGTTCTGGGCTAAAGGCTCCTTCATATAATAGTGTTTTTCTGTTAGTTTTGCTTCTCCTCCATTTTCGTCAATTTTAAGAGTCTAGGTTTTGCATGTCAAAAGTGTTTAAGTACACACCTTCAGGTTAATTATAATGCATCAACAATGATCATGTTTATTATGAATAATGAGAAGCACCAAAGGTTTTACTCCCCATGTAGTCATAATGCATTTGTTCCATAAAATTCATCATCCTTTGCCTTGTATTTGAAGACATCTTGGAGGGTATCAGAAGTGCTTAGTTTTTCGATGAAAAACACAAATGTCTCAGAATGCTTTCCAATTAGTAATTGAGTGGAAATTAAAACCCTTGGCCTCATGGTTTGTAAATTTGTAATGTGTCATAGGTTACAAAATGTTAATCTAGTCGGATATACTTGAACAAAATAATACAGCTAGAAGACTGAGAAAAAACTAAGATTAAGATTTCAAGTGCAGTCGACGTTTGCATTCTCTCAACACCTTTTCATCTAGAGAAGAAGCATGGAGTGGAAAGCTTATATTTTTTAGCTAATATTGACTAAAGTGAAATATTTGCATGTTGAAAAATTCCTTGCAGTTCTAAAAACTATTATTCATAGATGTCTAATCCATTTCCAAGGACTGTGTGAGCACCAGTAATAGTTCTTCCTTTGAGTCAATGAGCTTGTTTAATTCTGTTTGAGTTCCTTTATAAAATTTGTAATGAACCATTGTGAGCGGCGGGCAAGATTCAAAGCTTCTCTGGTAAGGTTATAGTATGAACCAATCCTAATAGTTCCTTTCTATTTGGCCAATGGCCAGCGGCCCCTAAGTCACCGAACTTTCTCAACTAATGAGCATAATGCTTCTTCAATAATCAAAAACATCATTGGAGAGTGCTGATACTTAATAAACTTTTCAATGACGGATTGAAAGCCATCATCCCTATGTCAAGAAGGCCTCGAAAGTATATGAAAATACGGCCTTACAAACACTTAAAGGATGGGCCTGTATGTACTAAACCCTTCCCTCTTTGTTCCCAACGCATGCCGTGAAACCAGGCGATGCGTTATTTGTCAATCACCAACCCTAGCCAAGCTATATTTGAGAATGTATTAGACCATGCAGTCATAGGAAGCTCTGGTGAGTGATGTTATGTGATCGATAAGATAATACACATACGAGCACTCTTGACATAGGTATGGCAGAGGATGTGGTAAGCATTATGAGACTCTCCAATCATGTGTGTGGCCTGCATCAACCTTATGAGAATAATGAATCAGTCAGCTTGTTTAATTCGACTCATCATACTGGAAACCAGATCTCCATGCTCCAATGTAACTCTATATGGAACGCATCGACAACAACGTTTATTTCAGCACACATATCTCTTGCTTACAAAACTACTCCCATGTCAGTCCATAGCCATATTGTTAACTCTTTAGAATTCATATGAAGACTTTAAGTGCCCCTTGTATTTATGAAGAGGTCTATATTGAGGCTTAATGAAGCGTCTCCTCATATGCTTGGCATGAGTGGGAATTTTTATCAATTTTCTCGATGATCTATCACTGTAATGAAAATAATACAAACAAAATCTAATAAAGAACAAAGGAAACCCATCACGTCCTGCCTATGCATTTTACCATGGTCTCGTCCCTAACATCCTCATGAAAATTTGTTGATGCAACCCTAACTGTTCTCGGGAACCCACCTGTTGTATCTCACAGTTGAATGCATGACCTCTCGTGCAACCCATCATTTCAGCTAGTAGCATCTATGACCATTCTAGGTGACTACACATGCCATGCCTTCCTTCGTTAGAAGAAATGTTGCCACCTCCTTCCTGATGTGCTCATATATACTCTGTGTGTCTAGGTCTGCATTTGTGCATTTTCAAAACATTAGCAGTTCTTGCTACACCACAACGTTGTATGAAATGGTAGGTTTATTTGTCCATTGACTGGTTCTGAGGGAATCCTACTTGGGGACCCATTTATATGATGATGGGAATTCCCATCAGGATGCACTTCTTCCATGTGGGAACGAGTCATATAACCCTTTCCAGCCACCGCACCACCCTGCTATTAATTTCTACCCGTTGTTGTGAAGGGTGTGTTGTTTTTACTTTTCTTTGGGAAATTACTTTGTTTCATTTGGGAGATAAATGACAAAATAGGAATATGAAGCTTAGTCAAAAAAGGAGGAAACTTATACTGAGTGGGGTCTAGGGAATAAGCTCTTTTGGGAATTTTGAAATGGGACTTAAAATAAGGGGGTTTTTCTTTATAATAATGAATAATTGGAAAGGAAATGTTTTTAAAAGGGGGAAGTATTTTTTCATTTTATGATAATCCTGGGGATAATGAAAATTTGGGATGGCAAGGTGTTGTAAAAAGGGGTGTTTTGTTTTTTTCTTTTCTTTTTGGGATGTAGGAGTTAGTGTGACGACCAAGTGGATAAAAGAACTTATGAATTTAACTCAAAAACTTATAACTAAAAGAAATTGACAAAATTCGACCAACAAGATGGACATGGTGAAAGTTGCAAAATCTCCCAAGGGAAATGTGAGTAGAAAACGATGACGCTTGCGGTGGAAATGAATATGAGCATGAAGAGTGTTTTGGTTGTGAATCCATGATATATAAATGATAGCATAGCGAAAATAATGGGAAGAACTAGTGAATTTTAAAACTTGACTTAATTTTATGGGCAAGACGCACATGACAAAACTTCCCACAAAAGGCATGAAATACAAATGACAACATATATGATGAAAATGAGTATAGTGGGGAAGAGGAATTCACTCTTAACTCCATGGTAGAGATGGAATGGGTTGATGACATCGTTCAGGGTGTTCACCTGTGACATAATATGTTGCAATGCTTCGTAATCATGTCGATGTTGGACATCAACATCTAGCAAACAAACGACAAAAGATGAGACATGATGACATATGATAACTCAATAGCGACAAACACACATGATGTATAAATGAGAAAATGACAAGTAGCAAGTAGAGGTACCCATATTCATTCTCGAAAAGGGAAAGGATTGAATCGAGTAAGGATGGTGTTCCACAGTGGGAGAACTAGAGGGATAAGAAGAAGTGATGGGAAAACCAATAACATAAAGCAATAATAGTTCAACATACCTAGCTTGATCAATAATAACTTCCCAATAGTTATGCTTCCTCCACTTCATGTACTCCCCTGCATATCATGGATAAACAACATCAAATTAAAGAGATTAACATCTAAACAATATGGAGAAAGAGCACAGTGGCATATAGTTCTGAAAGAAGTCAAAATCCATGAAAAATAATTGGGTAACCTTACATATAGACAATACAAATAACTACACAAGCAAAATAAAATAACACAATATGTAAGAATCAAACCAAAATGACGAAATGACATTTTAAAAACAAAAAAAAACAAGAAGTAAGCATTTTTTAATTTTTTTGGTATTTTCATGATTATTTTAGTCTTGGTTGTATGTTATGTGAGTTGGTTAGTGTTCAGAGGGATATGAACAATAGTAGCACTACTACATAGAGGGGGGCTTTGAGACAATATTTGTGTCAATTGTCTTAACATGAGACAACAACAAAAAGTTATGTATTGTCTTAAATATTGTCTTAAATTATTGTCTTAAACTATTGTCCCTCCAGAGACAATATAGAATATATGTCAATTATAGACCATATTGTCTCTATAAATAATCAAATTTTCTTAAATTGAGACAAAATTTGTGTCAATTGTCTTAACTTTAGACAAAAAAAAGTTATGTATTCTCTCAAATATTGTCTTTAAATGAACGAGACAATATTATTTTCTTAAAAGTAAAATACAGTATTATCTCTTAATTTATTCTAGGGCACAGTGGAATCAAACCACCAACCTCCTGCTTGTGTTGCGGATGCTCTTCCATTGAGCTATAACCCTCTCGAAAATCAAAGAAGAGGGACAAGTAATTGTACAATTAATAATAATTCCGAATTGTAGATTTGTGGAATACATCTACATACAAGATTGACAAATCTCAATTTCATTTGAAATATTAAAAATAATAACATATGCAAAACCTAAAACATAATATTTATAAAATAGATTCAGTTTTGGTATTCAAAGTATAACACTTTAGTTTTTTGGTTTTCGTCATGTAAAGTTGTTGTAAAAATAGTGCAAAAAATGTTAAATCCACAAACTAATCAATAGAAAATAAAAGGGCCTTGCAACAGATCAATTTGTTGGTGGAACCCTAGCTATTCTTGGGAACCCACCTGTTGTATCTCACAGTTGAATGCATGAACGCTCCTGCAACCCATCATTTCAGCTGGTAGCATCTATAACCATTATGGGTGACTACTCATGTCGTGCATTGCTTCGTTAGGAGAAATGCTACCACCTCCTTCCTTATGTGCTCATATATGCTCTGTGTGTCTAGGTCTGTATTTGTGCATTTTAAAAACATTAGCAAGTTCCTGCTGCATGCAATGGTAGGTTGATTCTCCATTGACTGATTCTGAGGGAATCCTACTTGGGGACGCGTTGATATGATGGAGGGAAAGTCAGGATGCACTTTCTCCGTGTGGTGAATGACTCGTATATCCAATGCTGATTGTGGTAGTTTCATTTATGAAAGAAATAGTAACCTTTTCTAGCCACTGCACCACACTGCTAGTTCTACCAGTTGTTATGATGTGTGTGTTGTTGTTTTACATAATGAATCCTACGAAAAACATGTTTGATACACCCACATGGATAAAAAATGCATTAAGGTTTGATCTGGTATGGTTGAGCTACATCTCCCCTTTCAATTGGCTAGTAGAAACGAGAAGCGAGGACTGATAACGAAAGAGCCCTTTTTGTTTGCCAGTTGTCAAAGCGCCCTTTAGAGGTCCCTTTTCAAGGAAATGATGACGAGAAGCTTTAGTTTTGAGGAAATAACAATTAACTTTTCTTTGGGAAATTCTTTGTTTCATTTGGGAGATAAATGACAAAATAGGAATATGAAGCTCAACAAACAAACAGAAAGAGGGAACTTATAGTTAGTGAGGTCTATGGAATAATCTCTTTTTGGAATTTTGAAATGAGACTTAAGAAGGGGATTTTTCTTTAGAATAATAAATAAATAGAAAGGAAAAAAAAATTAAAGGGGGAAAGGATTTTTTCATTTTATGAAAATCATGGAGATAATGAAAAATTGGGATGGCGATATTTGGTAAAAAGGGGTGTTTTTGTTTTTGTTTTTGTTTTGCTTTTGCTTTGTTTTTTTATTTTTAGTATGTATCAGTGTGACAACTAAATGGATAAAAGGAACTTATGAATTTAAACCAACAAACTTATGATTAAACAAAATTAACAAAATTCAACCAACAAGGTGGACATGGTGAAAGTTGACAAAATTTCCCAAGGGAAATGTAAGTAGCAAATGATGATGCATATGGTGGAAATGAATATGAGTGTGAAGAGAGTTTTGGGTGAGAATACATTATATATAAATGATAGCATGACAACACTAATGGGAACAACCATTGCATTTTAAAACTTGACTTAATTTTATGGGCAAGACGCACATGGTGAAACTTCCCACAAAAGGGGTGAAATCCAAATGACATCATATATGACGAAAATAATTATAGAGGGGAAGAGGACTTCACTCTTTACTCCATGGTAGAGATGGAATTGGTAGATGACATCATTAAGGGTGTTCACGTATGACATTATGTTACAATGCTTCATAATCATGGCAATGTTGGATATCAACATCTAGCAAACAAATGACAAAGGATGAGGTGTGATGACATATGACAACTCAATAACGACAAACAAACATGATGTATAAATGAAAAAATGACCAAGAAGCAAGTAGAGGTACCCATATTCATTCTTGAAAAGGACAAGTAATGAATCGAGTAAGGCTAGTGTTCAACATTGGGTGAAGCAGAGGGATAACAAGAAATGATGGGAAAACCAAAAAAATAAAGCAATAATAGTTCAACATACGCAATTTGATCAATAATAACTACCTAATGGTTATGCTTCATCCACGTCATGTACTCTCATGCATATCATCGCTAAACATCGTCTTTTTAGAGATATTAAGATCTAAACGATATGTAGAAAAAGCATAGCGGCGTATAGTTCTGGAAGAAGTCAAACTCCATGAAAAATATTTTGGAAACCTTATATATAGACAATACAAATAAATTCACAAGAAAAAAGAAAGTAACACACTATGAAAGAATGAAACCAAAATGACAGAAATAAATTTTAAAAACAAGAAAAACAAGAAGCAAGCCTTTTATTTTTATTTTTTTTGAATTTTTGTGATTGTTTTAGTCTTTATTTTTTGTTGTGTGAGTTGGTTAGTGTTTAGAGGGAATTGAACAATAGCAAGGCTTCAGTACTTATCCATTTACGGAATTAGAAAATAATCTCTCCTAGAAGTCCTTCAAATGATAAACATTGTTCCTAATATTTTGGGCGACAATAAAAGGGCCAAACAAGAATTTATGAAACTTCATATTCTTACCCTTATCCTCATGAGTTGAGTCCCATAAGAGTACTCTCTCACTAACATGAAAATTTCTCACCTTTTATTTCTTATCGTGGCTTTTCCTAACCATAGCTTGCCCCTTCTTAATATTTTCTATCACAAATTTGCTATGTTTCATAGAGCTAAGAAAATGTTAAATTTTTAGACGGTAGGGTTACTATCCAACTCCTCAGTTTAGAACACTAAGAAGTATGTTGCAATATCAAACTCAAGTGGCATAATAACTTATTTTCCGTAAACAACCATGAAATGGGCCGTTCCATGAATGGTCTTGGAAGTGGTACGATTATCCCATATAACATAAGTCAAATGTAGGTGCCACTCGCTAGGATTTTCCCCAATCATTCACTTGATAAGATTGATCCATTTCTTATTTGTTAACTCATCTAATTTAATCCCACGAGGATAATAAGGACAAGAAGAACAAAAAATGATAGTGTACATTTGACATCAGCAAAGAATCTTTTTTGACACAAAATCACTCCCATTGTCGCTGAAAATATCAATCGGTAATCTGGAAGGGTGAAAGCCATTCTCTTGAAGGAAATCTACCACATTCTTGGCTTTAGCATTCTTTAACGGAAAAATCTAAGACCACTGAGTAAAGTAATTTGCTGTAGTTAAGATAAAAATATGTCTAGTGTATAAAGGAAAAAACATAGGTCCAATGAAATCTAAACCCCACTTTGACAGGGGAATAAGTCCAATTACTCTTTGTAATGGAAAAGCCGTGAGTTTTTGATGACTTGTGGCACGTTGAAAACAATCACATTTTCGTACATATTTGAAAGCGTCACAGAATATAGAAGGCCAAAAGAATCCATAATGCATGATATTGTGGGCAGTTTCCTTAGCAGTGAAGTGTCCACCTAAATGAAAATGGAGATGGGCTCTATCATGAAACTCGTGAATGATGGTATGAGATTGAAACTTACCAAGAAATTGAAGTGGCATTCCACTAGCATGTCGATGGAAAAGGAAATTCTTGAGCATGACATACTCTCCATTTTTTAGACTTAGATTCCTTCTCTCGTTGGGTTTCATCTCAGAAGGGAAGGTTTGTTTATCAAGATAGCGAATGATATCCTTGTACCAAAAATGATCATCCACATTATAAAACATTTCATCATAGTCAATGGAAAGTACATAAAATAAGGATCTATAGTCCTCTTCATTGTCTGCAGAATCAAGCTTAGGGTGCTTAGCTAGAAGGCGGGATATGTATTGACCTTTAGAAATCTTGGAAATAGTGAAATCAAAATTGAACTGTTGGATTTTTTCCAACCAATTTGATATATTTCCTTGTAGGTAAGTTTGGGACAAAAGGTACTTCATGACAGGAGAGGGACGTGTACAGCTATATGCCTTCCAAGGACATAGTAGAGAAATTTCTTCATGGTGATGACTAAGGCCAATGCATGCTTTTATACCAAAGGAAACTTGACCTCGGCCTCAAATAATATTTGAAAAATAGATGAAATAGTATTCACATGATCATTAGAGTCACGATGGATAAGGATGGGGGAAATAGCATGTTCGATTGCATTAATATATAGCTAGAACTCATGACCAAAATTAGACTTGTCTAAGACGGGAGAAGAGATAATGGCCTCCTTGATGGCCTGGAAGGTGGATTATCCTTCTTCATTCCAATTGAATGCCATGCCATTTCACAATAGCACATGGATAGGGTTGGTGATTTGAGCGAAATTGGGCGCAAACCATTGTTTGGAAATGGTTTTACCTATGAATGATTTGACAACTTTCTTGGATGTAGGAGGAGGGAGGATTTGAATAGGATATATTCTTGTAGGATAAATAATCATACCCTACTAAAAAATGGTGTTCCCTAATAGCTTCCCCTCGATAGTGTAAAATATAGACTTGTTGCGGTTCAAGGAAATGCTTAGTTTCCTACATCTGAGGAAAACCTATTGAAGGTGGTTGAAATTGTCAATTAGATTTTATGAATGGATAATCAGTTAATCAATAAAATGTGGATAATGAACACTATCAAGTCATCAAAATATATATACATCACCCTTTTGAAGGTCATAACGACGTTTATCAAGTAGAAAGGCAAATGGTGGTAAGAGAATGTACCCCATCTAGTGGTAAATGTAGTCTTCTATCAATCCTTGGGATTTATCTTAATCTGTTTGTATCTTGAAAATCCATTTAGCTATGGCATCATCGAGGAAGCAACAACTTGCTACAAGATAACACCCATGAAGGTAAGGGAAAATTGTCTTTGACACTAAATTTATTGAGGTATTTGAGGTCAATGCAAAGGAAAATGTGACAATTCATTTTCCAAAATAGAACAAGATTGGAGACCCATTTAGAATAGTGTACTAGAAAGATAATGTTGGCCTCGAGCATTTTATTAATCTCTTTTCATATGATGGCATCAAGATTTAGATTCACTTGTTGTTTTTTTGTAGAGGAGTAGCTCCATATTCTAGAGGAATAGAGTGCTATATGATAACTGGATCAGATCCCCAAATGTCTTTGTATGACCATGCAACGATCTGTTTGAATTCGAGGGAAATGGAGAGAATATTTTCTTTCCCCTCCTAGGTACACTTGGATCCTATGTATAAGAATTATTTTTCTTTAGAACCAATGTTCACATGAACAACACGGCCAATATTGCGCTTTGGGGGCTCAAGATTTGGACTTCGATTCTTAGGAATTCCCTCTGATGAAAACATACCAACAAGCGACACTAAACCTTTAGGATAAACATTATTCTTGAGATTGATAATTCCAAGAGGAGGAATTTTATCTCCCTGATTAGTCATAAACCAAAAAATATAATCATCATCCTTAAAGGCTTTCCATGACTCATCGTTGTCTGGATCAAAGGTGTGGTATATAGAAATCACATAGAAACTAGGATTATTATTTTAATGTTGTAGGGAATGGTGGTAGTTCTATGATATGATAACAATTAAATGCTACAAATCAGTTTTCCTACTTTATTCATAAGTCCAAGAATGTACAAACTCAAGAGGTACTGGCATTGTATGTGCAATTTCTAAGAGATTCTATTCTACTGCAAAATGAAATGGTTCCCATTTGAAAAACGGAATACTAATTTAATCATACCATGCATAAACGAAACTGAAATAAACAAGAAAGGTAGCTATATGAATTAATCTACCACTTATCTATTAATCACTAATTCAAAACTATGCATTTAAGTTAAAGCTGCTACAAGAAATTCCTATTGATAAAGTGTATAATAATATCTAAGCATTACTCAAAAAGACATCAAGGACTTAACTACCATAATTTGCATTGGCATGAAATGGATCTAAGAAATCATGTAAAGAACTATAACTACTCTAACTCACATAAACTAAACATTGGAAAACATCAAGATAATGTGTGCCTAACTAATTTGTAGAAAGTAACCTACATGAAACTACATGAAAGATTAAAAACACTACAACATCCATGGTTCTATACTACAGGAAATAGAGCATGAATAGAAATTGAATCTTATTTCTAACAAAAATTCTTTAAATGTAATATAAAATGCATATAAACTACTTAAGCTACCAATAAGATCATGTATTTCCTTGAGAGGGACCTCTCCCAAAGAAATAATAGGAGCATAATGAAACTAAGTACTCAGAAGATGTAAGAAATATGCAATTGTCATTAAATCGGTTCATTGTTCATCATCATCATAAATGTGTCCCAAATAAATAAAAAGAATGAAATTGTGCTGTATCTATCTACCATAATACTCGAAGGGTGAACCCACGTTTATGTTCCCAAGGAATTATTTATTACAAAAACCATAAAGACCTAAAAATTGATACAATATCTAACTAGAGTATAAAGTTTGGTTACAAGTGATCCTTTGCTCCTAAAATATTGAAGGTGACTAGTAGTCATCAGGATCTCGAAGACTCGATGCGTTGGTAACCTGCTTGAGTGCCCTGCTCAGCTATATAGGTTCTCCTCATTAATCTCTGGAATTCCTAATACTGATTTCCCTATGTTGGTTGACTCAGTTGGAACCCCGTCTTCTCATCATAACTGGGACTTGTCTTCAATTGTAACTTTATCTTTCTTGCAGTTGGAATTCACACACTAATTCCATAAATTAGATTGTTTTTAAACAAAAACTAAAGTAAATTAAAAAATAAAAGGTTAAGAACATCAATCACCATCATTTTGTTTGTTAAACACATAAACAAATTCAAAATATGTAAACCATCCTTGAAATAGTGTTCCTTTGCCCCCATTGTTATGCTTAGGATATGACTTTTACCTACCAAAACTGGGGCTCATCACTCTCCCCAACTAAAGGGATTGCAGGTCCCTGCGTAATCTATCATTCTGGAACTATGGAATTTTCCTACTCTGCCTATATATCCCTTCCATAATAAGCAATATTCTCATAACTTATTGTTGATGTATATGTAACTTCCGAATGTATTTCACATATCTGTATATTGTATTCCTATAAAAATGTTATTATTCCTCTATACGGAAGTGGTTGTATTCCTATAGAGATGTTATTATTCCTCTATACAAAAGTGTCGTCATTTATATTGTAAGTGTCGTAACTTATACTTGATGGGTTATTAGACCACCTTGTTGGGGTCGGCCCTGTATAAGTTATGTGGGTCAAAGGGTTATTAGACCACCCTATTGGGGGTCGGCCATGTGGGTCAAAGGGTTATTAGACCACCTTAGTGGGCGTCAGCCCATTCAGCATTATGTTAAGTGGTTAAGTTGAGGCCGACCTAGTTGAGTAAAGGTCAAGTCAAGTTAGTGTATAAATAGAGAGTGTGTCTCTCTCATTTTACACATTCTATTCTCACACTTCTCTCATTCAGAAAGTGGCGCACTTATGAGGAGGAGGCTCTGCTGCTAGGAGAATACTATCTCTTGTATTCTGGTTGTATCATTGCTCTATCTATCTTTGAGGAAGTTATTGGGGTTTTTCACCTTTATGGTTTTCCCCAAGTAAACTCTGTGTCTCTTATGTGCTTACATTATTGTGTCCATGATTGATATGATGTAGATTTGCTATACATGTTGTTCTCTCAGTTAAGATCCTAGATCAGATTGAAGTAAATTCTGAAAATTTAACATGGAATTAGGGCTAGCCTGAAAGAAGGCATGATATGGCATGTATGACACTTGTTGCACTTACGATGCTAGGGCTTGATATAGCAAAAACCAATCATCGTAGATCTTTCGCTATAAATCCATTTTGGCGATGTTTTCGGATCTTAAACTTTTACAGGTCGAATATTAGATCCCCATGTACCTTGTGTCCAAAGTACAACCTCTAATTCGTTGTACTTTGTGATTTATGATCTGTACAATATAGGGTTTCTGCCTCTTCCAGATCTGAGTCAAAAACAAGTGACCTTGGAAAAAAGGTCATAACATGGGCTAGGAAGCTCCAAATGAAATTTCATAAAAAGTGACAGGTAGCACACAGACTATACTATCTCAAGAGAAATTTTCAGAGGCCAAAGTTGAACCAGTGACACGTGGCACTCCGTACAAGTTCGCTCTCCTGTTTTATCCCATAAATAGGTCACATTACGACACTTGGTATAACTCTCTCTCAAAGAATCCAATTGGATGGAAAGATGACAGGTCAGGCTATCTCAAGAAAAATTTTCAGACCTTGTGGATTGAAAAGTTCAGAGTTACACCAAAAACAATCAGGTACATATTTATGTCATAACGGAATTATTTTTGAGCACCTTCATTCATGGATTCCGGAATTTAGGGTTTTGGAGAAAGTTGGAATTCTTGTAATCAGAGAACACGGCTGAATGCTACTCATCAAAATCGAAATTTAGAGACCAATATCAGAATTTTTGGTTGGGCAGAAGGCCGGGCTTGTTCAGACACCATTTCAGGACCTTGATCAGAAAAGTGCAAAATTAGGGCTTCTGTAAAAATGGGAATTTTTTAAATCTGTGACGACGGCTGGAAGCTCCTCAGAAAAATAGAAGCTTAGAGATTTGGATCAAAACTTTTTATTGGGAAGAAGAGTGGGCTTCATCAAAACCCAGTTCAGGGTCACGTCCAGTGAATCCAGAAGTTTCAAAGGCAAAATTAAGGAGTGAAACTTTGCAGTTTTCAAATTCTGGATATACCAGCTTCATTAGCTCATCAAGGTGCATATTTCTATCCTTTCGGAAGTTTGAAATTTTGGGGTTTCTCTCACAAACCCTAATCCAGCTCCAGATCCAGTTCTTGCAAGTCAAGTGGATTGGGTTAATCCTAGAAGAAGATGGATTGGTCACCTGCATAAGTGAAGGAGTTCCTATTTCAGAGGGAGATGAGGCTAAGGCCTTACATAAGAAGATTACAAGTAATCTCGATAGGTATGACTCATCCAGGTATGTTTTGAGATTTGTTCATGATTAAGTTTATGGTATGTTTGTCTTCATGTTATTACAGTTAGTACAATCTTGATTAAATTTAGACTTGTCGTATCACCTTAATAAAATTATGAATGCTTGATAGAAGATATTCATTGATTAGGGTGTTGACACTTATGATTGTACTAGTGCATTATGGTTTTGTATGAGGTTTATGTTGTCCGCTAACATGAAAGGTACACCAAGAAAGACAAATCATGTTCTGGTTCAAGAACATATGATCATGATGACATGAGGACAAAGATTCATCCATTGTCATGGATCACTTAGAAGATCTACTTACGAGGTATGTATAACTTGGTTCTACAATGGTTAACTTATGAGACATACAGGTTACTAGCAGAAGTCATTGAAGAGAACTAGAAGATATTATGCGGGTATGTTAGACATAACTAGCTAGCATGCTAATCCAGGTATGTTTTTCCTATATCAAGCTAGAATCCTACCTTGTGTTAGGATCTTATACTATTGTGTTGTTGATAATGATTATTCATGAAGTCATAGGTTTGAATAGTCATGGTTGTATGCATATTATGTTTCCTACCATAATTGATGATATGAGTAACGAGAAGAATCATGAAGGTATAGGTTGGAGTAATCACGAGTTTATGCTTTGATGATTTAACTAATCAGAAAAGTCCTATGATCAAATAACAATAGGCATGAGTAAAAGAAGACTTCCCTGAAACCTTGAATACTAATGTTTATTTGAAATGATCATGACTATGGATGCTTAATATTATTGTGTTTTGATAGTATTAAGAATTTACTAATGAATGTATGATTATGTATGAGACCTCAAAGATAATACAATGTTGATACTAATAAGCATGCATAGGGATCTAGAATGAATATAAGTTCAGAACAGGTAATCTAGGAAGCAAAATCAAGAGGGAGCACACTCCAGTGGTTTCTGCAAGGATGCATATATTCAGAGGGAGTTGACCATCTCTCTACATTCCACAATAGAAAGGTGTAGAAGAGGCTACTTTAGATTAGCTCCTGCAAGGAAGCAAAGACTCAAAGGGAGTCCACCCAACAAACAAACAAAGATAAGTATTTTCATTTTCATTTCTTGCATATTTGTTTGTTTAAATAATATTATTCAATGATGTATATGCTTATGTTCCTAGAATTAGGTTTTGTATTATGCATATTAGAATAGTTGCATTGATGAATAGTATACTACTAATATACATGGGTAAGTGGCCTATGGCACTGTAAAACATTCCATTGCCACTTATCTAGAATGAAACCTCTTTACTGACATGTTAGGAGTTGTGCACACTCTTAACAATGTTTTGGTAGAGATTGGAAGGCATCTAGAAAGTTACGGAATATGGATAAATGTTTTATTGAAGCATTGGCTAAGATAATTGCATGACTGTATGACATATTTCTTTATGTATAAGAATTTGTTCTGAAAACTATGAGATGTTTTCTAATCATGCAATTTAACTTGTTGTGTAGGAAAGATCGTATACCATCACCTACAAAAGAAGAACTACAACATTTGTTCAGCAACAAAATTATCTATTGAAGATATTGAAGTTCCCAGGATATGGGAAGAATGCCATGATCCGTCGATCATGAAGAATGATGCTCGGGATGTGGTCCCAAGACCTGAAGGGAAGTTTGTTATGACTTCCATATGGATCTATCAAGATCAATCATGCTGCAGATGGCAGCATAGAAAAATATAAAAGTGATGAAGTGGAAGATACACCAAATGGATTTCAAGGCAGCCTTCTTGAATGGTGTAGTTGAAGAAGAAGTGTATGAAGAGAAGCCAATTGGTTCAGAGACACATGACAGAGAGTCATATATGTGCAGAACTTGGTATGGTAGACAGCTTCCTATCCAGTTTGGGCTTTACCAAGAGTAAAGCGGATTCCAACCTTTACTACAAGGTTGAGGAAGGCAATCCAGTGATACTACTTTTGTATGTGGATGACCTGTTTGTTACATGTGAGGATAGATTGATTGTCGACACGCAGTGGAAGCTTGCTGCCAAGTTAGAGATGAAGAACTTGGGTATGATGCACTACTTTCTTGGTATGGAGGTGTGGCAGAGTGCAGATGGAATCTTCCTTGGAGAAGGGAAGTATGCAGTAGAGATCCTGAAGAGGTTCGGGATGATGGACTACGAGGCTATGGCATCGAACCTGAAGCTTATGTGTGATGCTTCATCTGAACCGATTGATGTCACTATGTATCGCCAGATGATTGGGTCCTTGATGTACCTTACGAACACAAGACCAGATATTTGCTTTGCGGTGAACACATTGAGCCAGTTCCTGACGGATCCGAGAGATGTTCACCTGGTTGCTGTAAAGCATATTCTGAGGTACCTGAAGGGTACGATTGATTATGGGCTCAAGTATGATGCGAATCAAAATTTTAACCTACAGGGTTATGTTGATTGAGATTGGGCAGGTAGTGCTGCAGATAGGAAGAGCACTTCTGGGTGTTGCTTCAGTATGGGATCAGGTGTGATCTCTTGGTTTAGCAGGAAGCATTCCTGCGTAACACTGAGTACAGCCGACGCAGAGTATGTTGCGATGGATGAGCAGGTTGCAGATGTATTGACCAATCCGTTGGTGAGAGTGCAGTTTGAGTACTTCAGAGAGAGGCTTGGTGCACTCCAGATCGAGGTTCCGTCGAAAAGGAAGTGATGAGTCTGAAAGATGCAGATGCACATGAGCTCTTCTAACATGGTTGATGTGTTCTCCCATGGTCATGATTTAATTGCTGATCCATTCTCACATGGTGGTAGATGTGTTCTCCCATGGTGTAGATGTAAGGGCTAAAGCCATTTTTCACATGGTGGTAGATGTGTTCTCCCATGGTGAAAAAGTAAGGGCTGGAGCCTTCCCTGAATGGCGGTAGATGTGTTCTCCCATTTCGGTGGTGTAAGTGCTGGATCATGTGCATCTGGGATGTGCTTCGTGGATAATGACATGATCTAAAGAGGACGATGCTCCAATTACTGCTTTGTATGTATGCATCATGTTGGATGTTGGATATGATCAGTTGGATCATTTATATGTATGTATGTACGCATCATGTTGGATGCTGGATATGATTACGTGGATCATGTATATGTATACACATCATGTTGGATGCTGGATATGATCAGGTGGATCATGTATATGTATATGCATCATGTTGGATGCTTGGACTATGTATCTGTGTATGTATTAGGTGGATACATTGTATGATCAAGTAGATCATATATGTTGATATGTATCATGTATTTGTATTTGTATCGGGTGGATACACTGTATGATCAGGTGGATCATGTATGATGATATGTATCAGGTAGATACTTGGTATGCATCAGGTGGATGCATTGTATGATCAGGATGATCATGATGATGAGCTTTAGGATGTTGCTCCAGATGATATGTATTAGGATGGTATAGTGATGATGATCAGTGTGATCATGAGCATCACGATGATGCTTTGTGCGATGAAGATTCCTTTGGATCATGAGTATCAGGTTGATACTTGGAGGTTAGAGATGATATGTGGCAGGTTGTGCAAATAACATGTAATCAGTCCTCGGAGATCTTGCCGGTCATGCTACGGCACATAAATGTTCCTGGGATACTCTTTCCGGTATTTCTATGTAGTATGTAATCAGTCCTCGGATATCTGATAGGTTGAGCTGTGTGCTCGTAATCAGTCCTGGGATGAGGTATTACTACGGAGACATGTAAAAAGTCTTGGAGATCCGAGAGGTTGAGTTGTGTGCTCGTAATTAGTCCTAGGATGCTCTTCAGAGATCTTGTCGGTCGTGCTGTGGCACATAAATGTTCCTAGGATGCTCTTTAAAGGTTTTGTCTATCCACATGTAATTAGTCCTGGAGATCCGAGAGGCTGAGTTGTGTGCTCGTAATAAGTCCTGGGATGCTCTTTAGAGATATTGTTGGATGTGCTGCGGCACATAAATTTTCCTGGGATGCTCTTTAAAGGTATTGTGGAGGAGATGCATGTAATCAGTCCTGGGAGATCTTGTCGGTCATGCTTAGGCACATAAATGTTCCTGGGATACTCTTTCTGGTATTGCATCCGCACATAAAATTAGTCCTGAGAGGCCACCTCTATCAGAACGTTCGCACATATGATGAAGACCTGCAGGTGGTGGGCCTACATCCAGTATGAAAAAGGACTAGCTCTGTAGAACTTCCTATGACGAGTAGATTCAGAGATTGATTGAGATAGCAGCAGTAGTGATGATGATGATGATTCGAGGATGATGATTTGCTGATGATGATCCAGAGAAGAAGACTTGTACTAGAAGACCTATGTCGAGAAATACCTTCCTAGTTAAGAGGGAGTGTTGATGTATATGTAACTTCGGAATGTATTTCACATATATGTATATTGTATTCCTATAGAGATGTTATTATTCCTCTATTAAGTGGTTGTATTCCTATAAAGATGTTATTATTCCTCTATACGGAAGTGTCGTCATTTATATTGTAAGTGTCGTAACTTATACTTGATGGGTTATTAGACCACCTTGTTGGGGTCGGCCCTATATAAGTCATGTGGGTCAAAGGGTTATTAGACCACCCTATTGGGGGTCGGCCATGTGGGTCAAAGGGTTATTAGACCACCCTAGTGGGGGTCGGCCCAGTCAGCATTATGTTAAGTGGTTACGTTGAGGCCAACCTAGTTGAATAAAGGTCAAGTCAAGTTAGTGTATAAATAGAGAGTGCGTCTCTCTCATTTTACACATTCTATTCTCACACTTCTCTCATTCGGAAAGTGGCGCACTTATGAGGAGGAGGCTCTGTTGCTAGGAGAAGACTATCTCTTGTATTCTGGTTGTAACATTGCTCTATCTATCTCTGAGGAAGTTATTGGGGTTTTTCACCTTTATGGTTTTCCCCAAGTAAACTCTGTGTCTCTTGTGTGCTTGCGTTATTGTGTCCATGATTGATATGTTGTAGATTTGCTATACATTTTGTTCTCTCAGTTAAGATCCTAGATCAGATTGAAGTAAATTCTGAAAATTTAACACTTATCCTTGCTTATAGTATCCCAAACTCTATTCCAGTTGCTCCCAATTGGATTTTTCTTCTTCTACATCAATTTCCTGGGTGCTACTAAGAGGGAGAAACAATAGTGGATTCACCTTGAGTACAAGGTCTATTTATATAACTAACCTCTAAATAGGGAAATTTTTAAATTTTATAGGGAGTGAGGCTCCCTACATTTCAGTTCTTGTGATAAACCCACCCATCTCACTGCACTTTCTTTGATGGCACCTTCTTTTTTCCCCTCCAGAAATTGATCACAATGAATGATGGATTCCTGTTGTTTTTCCTTTAGAATTAGAATCAATTCCTAATCAACGGTTAGGGTTTTATGGCCCTATATGATCATTTCAAGGTTGGGAGTATCAACCCATATCCATAATCCATTTTTCTACTCCTCTGGGTGATAGAGATCTGCATCCTGATCCCTTTCAATGTTAGTGTTCAACCAAGAGTAAAGAGATCTCAACTAAACATCCTCTACATATGTATTCGGGGACTATCTATAAGGGTGAGTGAGAATAAATTTCTGCATGTAGAATTGACTTAGCAAATATTTATTTTCTTCATAACTATCTTGACAAGCTTCCATGAAGTCTTTTGGATTTATGATGTTATAGGGAATTTTTTTCTTAATCTAGTACAATTGATACTTACACCATATTTCTCTTAGGAAAACTGCATATACTTTGGACGGATATCTACAATCAATGATTTTAGCATAGAGTTGGGTGTTTTTGTTCATAGTGCCCTCCAAATCCTCTATTTATTGATTTTTCTTTTCTATTTCCCCTTTAAAGTTCTCCACGTCTTGATGAAGTTCCTTATTTCTCTACTCAAGTTTTTTTTATTATCTGAGTACTAGACCTTCAGAATTTGCACTTTCTCTTGTAGCAAAACTACTTTGGCTGATATTGTCTCTTTGTCATTCTATAGGTTAGCTAGAGAGGACTATGCCATGGATTTTAGTTGTGCCAACTCTTCTCTAACTTGTTTCATCTTCATCATTGTGCTCTATAGTCAAGGATATATTGTTGGCATTGCTTCTACCTTCCCTGATGGATGTTCATAACCCTCATTATCATCAATATCGATTGTGGATGGGTCTACAGAGTTGACCTTACCATTTTCCTCTTCATATTCACTATGTCGTGCTTCTCAGGCTCGATCCTATGCTTTCAGTTTTTGTTGAAGCCTTCGAAACTCATACCCCTAGGAAGAGGAGTTCTTCTTTTCCTTGGATGAGGTGGAACCAAACTTCCTCATCCTAACTAAGGTGCCAATGACTAGGTCATCATCATTGTCACGATGCCAAAAAGTGGTGGTTCTCTAATATGATAACCATTGAAGGATACAAATCAAGGTTCCTACTTTATTTATCAATCCAAGAATGTACAAACTTAATAGGTACTGGCACTGTATGTGCAACTGCTAAGACCTTCTATTCTACTGCAAAATGAAATGGCTCCCATTTGAAAATACAATACGAATTTAATCACAACATGCACAAAATAAACTGAGATAAACAAGACAAACATCTATATGAATTAATCTACAACTTATCTACTAATCACTAATTCAAAACTCTACAATTAAGCTAAAAATGCTACAAGAAATTCCTATTGATAAATCATATTATAAATCTAAGAATTACTCAAAAAGACATCAAGGAGCTAACTACCATAATTCACATTGGCATGAAATCGATCTACGAAAGGATGTAAAGAAATGTAACTACTCTAACTCACATAAACTAAACATTGGAAAACATCAACATAACTTATGCCTAACTAATTTGCAGAAAGTAACATATAGGAAACTACATGAAATATTAAAGAACACTACAACATCCATAGTTCTACATGATTTCTAACAACAATGATTTAAATGTAATCAAACATGCATCTAAACTACTTAAACTACCAATAATATCTTATATTTCCTTCATGGAGGCCTTCCCCAAATCAAGCACATGAGCATAATGAAACTAAGTACTCACAAGATGTAAGAAATACGCAATTGTCATTAAACTAGTTTGTTGTTCACCATCTTCAGAAATGTGTCACAAATCAAAAACTTACGAAAGTATAATATGTCCGTATACCATAATAATCAAATCTTGAACCCTGGTTTATGTTCCCAAGGGATTCTTTATTACAAAAAGTTAAAAACCATAAATACCTAAAAACTAATACATGATCTAACTGGAATATAAAGCTTGGTTACAACTGAACCTTTGCTCCTAAAATATTGGAGGCGACCATTAGTGGTTAGATATCAGAGATTCGATGTGTTGGTGACCTGCTTGAGTGCCCTTCTTAGTAGCATAGGTTCTCATTAATCTATGGATTTACCAATATAGATTTCCCTCTATTGGTAGACTCAGTTGCCACCCTGTGTTCTCATAAAAACCGGGACTTGTCCTCAATTGTAACTCTATGTTTCATGCAATTGGCATTCACACACTAATTCCATACATTAGATTGTTTTTAAACAAAAAAAAAATCAAACAGGAAAAAGGTTAAGCACTTCAGTCAGCATGATTCTATTTTCTAAACACATAAACAAGCTCAAAATATGTAAACCATCCTTTAAACATTGCTCCTTTGTCCCCATTGTTATGCTTAGGATATGACTTTTACCTACAAAAAATGGGGCTCATCAAAGGGATAGAAGCAAATAGGGATAATTTGCTAGCTGCAATGTTCTTCTCACAATGGCTGTAAGTCATATTAACAAAAAATAATCCCTTGATTAGGTGATCGATAACATAAATATACCTTTAGAAATGTCTTTTGGATGGTCGATAAATATTCTTAATCATGTCAATGAACAACTCAAAGTCTCCAAAAACTTGCAAGTGTTGACACCCTAATTGTGATGCTTTTTGGAGACCTAAGGAAAGGGATTCAAATTACGTGACATTTTTCATGCATTGAAAGTTTGAGCAGAAGGAAAATTGATAAGGTTTGGAAGAAGTTGAAAAGAAAAATATACCATCACCGTTTCCTTCACTAGAGGAGGATCCATCAAACTGCATATGCCAAACTTGATCTCTTCAATTTTTTGATGGGAAAATGCTTCTTCTTCTTCTTCTTCCTTTGTGAAGACAAAGTAAGTACCACTACAACTCTTAATATAATCATCTCTAGACAAGAGAATTTTTAATGTAAGGCACAGTTCAAGGTTCTCTTATGACGAATATTTTATCCATCACAATGCACAAGAATATGAGTTCCATTAAGGCTAATGTATCCCCTGATCAACCGTTTCCATTCATAGCCTAGGATCATGGAAAATTTTCCAACCTCCATATCGATGACTAGAAAAATACACATAGTTTTGACCTAATGATGAGAACACATGATTAAGGTGGAGTCTTTAATTTAATCAATAGTGGGTTGGAGTTTCTTATTAAACGTAAGAACACTCCTAGCTTCACTTGTGCAAGTTAGGCCAAGCTACTCCATGATCAATTTGGGCATGATATTGGGAGAAGATCCCCCATCGATAAGGAATGAATGAGCGATCCTACCCATAATTTTCATCAAGAGTTAAAAGGGCATGTATTTGGACATGGGTCTCACAATCACCATCACATTGAATTCTTTCTCAAATTGATCATCAAGATTGACCATATCGATATTATATTGCATGGTTTCTTCAGAAGAATTCATGAATGCAAGAGGGGAAAAAAGAACTCTATTAAAGTTTTATTGTTGCTCAGGTGATCTAAGGATGTGTAAGAAGCTAATATTGGCCTTGAAGGTTTCTAAATCGGTGGCCACATTACAATATTTTTGGGGAAAGAGAGGCGCAGACAAGGATTTGATGCTAGAATGATTGCCTTGATTGATCAATGGAGGTCTAGTCTTCGGGATAGAAGGCATTGTTAAAGTTACAACATCATGAGTCATTCTCCAAGTCGATCTTCTGCTCTAGGATTGAGCCTCGTGTGTTGAGGTAGTGTGTTAGGGAGCTTGAGTTGGAATCAGAAAACTTGGAGTCGGGGAAAATTTTAAGGATCCATAATTTTTTCAAAGTGTCAAAACCTTGGCGAATCTTACTAATTCTTAAAGTGGCAACCATGAAATGTTTGGCAATTTAAAAAAAAATGTTCAAATTTGTAAGGAAGTTATATAGTTTTGGACAATTTTGGTGGTTTTAAGAGTAAAAAAAACTATCCCATGGAATTTGGGCGAATCATCTTTGAAAAAAAGGAAAATTGGCGAATCATTTTTTGAAAAAAATGGTCGAAAAATAGTCCATGGGATAAATTTAGCCCCTAAAATATTCCTTGCTTGGACTAGATTTTAGAGTTGGACTCAAGAATAACTAATCCTTATGTGTAAAGGTTAAGCCTCATATGTTTAGGTAAGTGCTTTGTATGTCAAAGTGATGATGTTGTACAGTCTTGCTTGTCAAGGCCAAGGTGGTGTGTATCAAGACAGATCCTCATGCGTTGAGTTGGTGCCTCATGTGTTGAGGTAATGATTTGCATATTAAAGCATGAATGGTGAGTGATGTACTACTAACCATGGTTGAGCTATTAAGTCTCCTCTAGAGACTAGTTTCCTCTACAGTGAATTACTTTAGCATATGACCACTTCGAACAATAGTAGAACAAGATGATCACATCATTGGAAAAATATCCTTAGTATATTTGATATGATAAATAAAGTAAAGATGGCACACATGGATCATGCAGATAAGACAAGATATAAAGATAAGATATGTTAATGTCGTGATGCAGGGAACTAGGGTGTTATAGGGCTAAAAAATAACTGGTTTGGTATTCAAAAAACAACATATGTTGGGGAATGCCTTCATTCCATTCGCTCCACTTCCAGTTGTCGATGCTGATTGGAATCAAGCTTTCGCTATATAACCTTGAAGTTTTTGAATGGGTGTAGTGAAAATATTCAGGATTTCATTCCATTGTGGAGCTTCGATAGTGCATGGATTAGATGAAAGATGTTATTCCATTGGTAATCCTTTATGAAATAAATTGGAAGTGATTGGGTCTAGCTCGGTAGACAAGGCCGCAAGATGTACCCTCATTTCTACATCTTGGCATTGCATAGATATTGTTTAGAATACATTCCACTTACTACATGTTATCAAAAACTTTCATCGAAATATCTATTGGAACCTTGGTCGGGCACTATGCTTGTGCTTGTGCTTATCCTTTGTGTTGCCAATACATATCAACCACCATTGTATGGAATGAAACACTATTAAGAGGATCTCTTTCTTGAGCCATATATTTTCATTATGCTTGGATGCTTACAAAATCAATTGAAGTGCTTTACATTTTATTGAAGTTTCATTTGATAAGATAGAGACCCTTCACAAACTTTATGGGGGATTCATGTCACACTAGTATATTTGAGCTTGTTCTTACATAGTTTAGTACAAGTGTAGAAGATTATATGGAAATACCCCATTTATAGGGATTGCTTGAGTTTTGTGGTGGGACCTATACCCCCCTCATATTGCACGAGAATTGCATGTGTGATTCTTATCATACAATGTAGAGATTTGTAGATTGATAACTTTATGAGGATGGCACTTACATTAGATTGCAGGATATTTATTTCTCCTTAGTAATAGGTTACCATGGTTGGGTTATCTCTTCATGGTTCCATATTGTTGGTAATGTTTGATGTTGTCTTTGATATATTGTTTATCATGTCTAGATGATATTATTCATTTTACATTAATTGTGATGGTGTTATGGTGCATAGGCATGTATGATTGTTGCTTGGTGGATGGATTCGCATACAAAGTCCCTAGCACATGATCATGTGCTATGTTTTTTTGTTACTTGGAGATGGTGCACCTAGCCGCTTTGTGACTTTATTCACATATTTCTACCATGTTTTTTGATGTGTTTTTATGGTTGGAGACCTCTTAATATGAACACTTTAGAAGATATTGGAGTATTTCATACATATGTCATATGCCACTTTAATGCCCTCGCCAATTTTGGTAATGTTCACACTTGGTTGGTTGGGTTTATGATATTTCCTATGTGACTCATCATCTTGTTGGGAACACATTTTTATGCATCCATCACATTTACTTCTTAATATTTTATTCTTCAATATGGAGGGTTCCTTTACATATTTCACATTAGAGTTCACACATGCCATTTGGGAGGTTCATTACAAAGTGTGAGGAATTTTGATTGTTTTCAAAATCAGTTGATGGTATTTGCACATGGTATTCCCTTCCAACACTTGTTTTTATTTCCAACCCATGTTATTTCCTTCGAACCCATGGTATTTCATTGATGGAGGGAATTTATTATTTACTATTTACTTATCTTTTTGGTTAACCATGTGTGTTTCTTGGCCTCGTGGTTTGAAGAAAAAAAAATTGTTTATGAAGTTAACGACCTTTACATATTTATCTAGGGCACGCTTGTGAAAAATTATTATTTTTATTGCTTGTTGACAACTAAAAGTGGCTACAATGTACATTCATCAAGGGTGTGCCTGATATTTCATACTCAAATAAGGTTATTTCTTTGGAGTAAGATAAACTCTAGACGAGTTGCACCTTTCTGGTGAGTTTTGTCAAAATCCACGGTCTTGATTATTTGCTGAAATTGTGATTTTGATTGTTCAAATTGAAATTTTGATTGCAGAAATGGATTCAATGCCCTTGATTACCCCTAGGGGACCCCAATTATGGAATTCCAACAACCCAAAGCTGTCATTTCAACAATTCCTACATGATTTTATCCAGAAAACCCGCCGGATATTCGGTGCAAATCGTCAAGAGTTTAACTTATTCATATTTATTCAGCTACACTTGGAATTATTGGAGGGCTCACTCACCCTGGCTTGGTGATGATGGAGTAGTCCTCTTGAAGAAGGCTTGGAACACTTTTTTAGACACCTTGTGGACCATTTTTACTATTTTGAGGAGTTAGGTTATGAGTGTTCTTCTAGGACGAGTTATCATATTATTATATTATCTCGTGGATTTTGGAGGGTGCACTTTATGAATTCTTCTATGTGGACATTGATCAAAGTATCCTATGTCAATGAATATTATATAATAGTTTGTATGTAAAAATCTTGGAAGGCACACTAGTTATGGGTGTCTTAACTTGCTGACTTCTTAATGAGTTTATCTTTAGGGATGCTCTCTCTCTCACTTGAGGTTTCTCTTTCTCATTTTCCCCTCAAATCCATTTAGCTCCTCAACTTGAAAGGTAAGGCTTAACTACTCAATTATTGTATAATTTATTTGACTTGTCATGGAGGTAGTTAGATCAATAAAGTATTTTATTGTAAGAGAAAATAGGATCCCTCTATATCAAGGAGATTTCTCTCCATTTCCTCTCGATGCTTTCCTATCTAGGATTCCAACTAAAGCCAAATAACGATGGAAGTCAAGACTGGACATGGATGGTGGATAAAATAATGCAGGGATAAATCATTGGATTTTGCATGTAGGCAAACTGATATTAATCAAATGTGTTCTCTAGGAAATACCAATCTATTGCATGGAATTGTTTTCCATTCTACCCTACATCCTGACCTATATTAAAAAAAAACCTTATAATGTATTTACGGAAAGTATCTTTAGACCCATGGATCATGGCATTGGTATTCTGGGAAACTTTGGCTTAGCCAAAGGACATTAGGGTCTAGCACATCAAACATATGAAGAATTTTTACTTAGCATTAGCCGCAAAGGAAATTTGGAAACTCATAAGAAAAAGGGATATGTGGCATGAAATATTTCTCAAAAGACATTAAACATCACCTTGCAAGGGTATAAATAATACACCTTCATTTTACCTCATTTCATCATCAACTCAAGCAACTTTCTTATGCGCAATCAAGATGACCTCAAGGAACTTTTTTCGAAAGAGTTTATCAAGGTTTTCTAATTAATGTTATTTTATCTCTCTTGGGTTTTCTATCCTTGCATGAGGAATCTCTCTACAAGGCGAAGTTGTAAAGGTCACCTTGACCTAGGGTTTTTAGCATGGATAAGATTCACGAAAACAACCATAACTTTCTCATACGGTATCAAAATCACAAAATCCTTAGCTCGTTGGAAATATTATTGTAAGGGCTATGTGATACCAAAATTAAAAGGAGGATATATAATTTCTAGTGGTTCACTATACTATGGTAGCGTTTTCTCTCTCTTGCTAAGGTCTTAATCATGATCACCTAGGGGTTATGCACGATTTTTGCACTATACCTTGAGGATAATTTTGGAATCATAATGTTCATGAGGAGACCTATTGGAGATGAAATTTCATTATTTTTCTTAGGCTATGCATGACCTACGGTTTGAGTTACTAGGCTTAAATTAGGGTTTTACCCTAATATTTCTACATGAAGAATATTGATGATTATTTATGGAATTATTGATGACAATATGGCAATATGATGATGGTATGGCAATGAACGTGTGACAATGTGAAAGTGACAGTGTGTGACAGTAATAGTGACTGGCAGTGATAGGGACAATGATAGGCAGTGACATGCAATGATCATGACTGGTTTATATTCCCTCATATATATTTATATTAAGGAGGTTGGAGCCTCAAATTCCAGTTGGAGATGGAACATCTATGGAGTTGTATCTCCCTTCAGGATGGGGCCTGAAATTAAGGGGGTATGACTCTCCTTCAAGCTTAGCTTGTAAACATTGAAACTTTGAAGATAAGTTCCTATGGTTTTTGTCCCCATTGGGTTTCCATGTAAAATCCTTATGTTATGTGCATTGTTTACTTTCTTTTTATGGTATGTTTATACATGAATGATAAGTAATGATGAATGTTGCTAACATAATTTAAACTGAAGGATAAATTGCTTTAAAAGTGCCTAATACTTATTCACCCCCCTCTCAGTATTGGTGATATCTCCAACATAAAACTATATATATATATATTAGTTCCCCTATAACCCCAAACACGTGATGCAACTGCCACAATAAAAATGACATATATAAACAGCCTCTAAAACGGGACATTTGGGGATGGTTTTTAATAACATTATCAACTTCAAAGGTTCAATTCCCATTAATTCTAAGGGGGTTTTCAAAACATCTCCTTAAAAATAGACAGGGGAAGTCTTTCTAAACCCCCCTAAAAGTCATGAGAATTTGACTTATGGTGGCGGTTTTTAAAAAACTGCCTCCAAAAGTTAAATTCTCATGACTTGTGGGGGGGTTGTCAAAACACCGCCTTGAAAAATATATTTAGGGGTGGTTGTTTTAAACCCCCGAGAACCCCCACAAAAAAAATTCATGAGAATTGAACTTTTCGAGTTAGTTGGAAAACAACCGACTACACAAGTTCAATTCTCATGACCTTTTGGAGGGGTTTTAAAAAACCGCCTTGAAAAGTTAAATTTTCATGACTTTTAGGGGGGTTTGAAAAAACTTCCTCCAAAAGTTAAATTCTCATGGCATTTAAAGAGGGGGTTTTCAAAAAAATGCATTCAAAAATATATTTAGGGCGGTCTTGTTAAATGCCCCCCCCAAAAAAGGCATGAGAATTGAACTTTTCAAGGCGATTGTTAAAAATCCGTCTCCAAAAGATAAGTTCTCATGGATTTTAAGGGGGGTTTTCAAAGTAATTCCTTAAAAACCACATTTAGGGGTGGTCACCTTAAATTCCCCCCAAAGTGTCATAGAAATCAAACTATTAGAGGTGGTTGTTAAAAGAAGGCTTCCAAAAATGCAATTCTTGTGACTTTTAGGGGGGGTTGTAAACAAATCACCTTAAAAACACATTTATGGGTGTTTGTTTTAAAACCTCCCCTTAAATTAATGAGAATCAAACTTTTAGAGGTGACTGTTAAAAAACCATCGCCAAAAGTTTAATTTTCATTACTTTTTTAGGGGGGTTTTCAAAAACCGCCCCCAAAGCTCTAAAAAAAAATTAGAGGTGGGTTTGGAAAGACCCCTGCAAGCCTAACCCCCCACTAAAGGGGTAAATTGTTGTAGTGATTACTACATTAAACTATTTGAAAAAATGGGTTGAAACAATGCCAATACATGATTTTTCCACATAAATAACAGTCTGATTCATCTATGAGAATATCATTACTCATTTTGAGTGTCCCAGAAGCCTCACCAACGATCAAGGTATACACTTCCTAAACAACACCATTGTAGCTTTGATAAAGGAATTTCTAATAAAACATCATAAGGGCACTCTATATCACATGCAAGAGCCGTCCATATCACTTGCAAGAGTAGTCCATAAGATGAAGTATTTTTAAAGAGGGGTACTATGTAATGCCTAATATTTTATTAGAGTTGTTGTTTTCACTTTTAGTGTTTTTTGGGTGACCGAATATTCCTTTGTTGGAAGTACATTTGGATTATTCCTATAAGCATTTTTTTGTGATATACTATATACGCTCATTTTGGTAGGCTATGTTGAGGTGAAACTAGATTATGAATGAATGTTGATGCATGAAATATTTATTATTAGTATGTTATGGCCACGTTATGGTTGAGATGAATTGTAATACATATTGAAACATGGCTATTTACGTTGATTTATGATATCAATAGAGTCTTGAATGGGTGAAATGGTAATGATAAATATTTTAAATCATGAAATTGGCTAATAATTAATACATGATACACTGAGATTGTATTGTTTAATTGTTAATATGTATTCACATAGGTCGAATACAACATGTGTATACCATTTATACATTGGACATGAAGAGTGGGCTACCTTTTGTGGACCCAAAATGGGTTTGGGAGACCCAAATTATCAATATAAATAATATGATTCATGATTATTATTTTTTTATGTTATTATAGTGTTGTGAGATCTTTTGGTTCATGAATGTGTGTAGGAACAATGGATAGAATTGTCTTCTTAGACTTCATATGAGCATGGACTCTTGAAAAGGATATAACAATTGATTCCTTATTGAAAGGTGGATGACTTACCCACCTAGAAGAAACTCCCTTTGTGTCTATTATGTTATATTAGCTATGGCCTCCCCCATACAGTTACATGATGTCACGTTCGAGTTCATGAATTTCATTCACGAGGAATAACCCAAGGGCATGCACTTAGGAGACAAATTCGTTACTCCCCATTAGACCATTAGCCACTCTCCAAAAACAACTTGATATGGGGAATTTTAGCCTCATTATTGATGTTATGGTCCCCTTCTGTTAGAATTATATATTAAGGTTGGAATGAAATGACCTCTCTCCTTTGATTTTGTTTGGAACATTTCCTCATTTTATATAGTCATGCCCTTAAGCATGTTATTGAAATTGCATTATTTTTTGAAAAAAGTGCACTGGTCCTATTTCAATGATTCACTTATGTAGTTGTTCGTTAATTATATTTTCCATTTACTTTAATAAAAGGTTTCATTTTTTGTTTGCTAGTGTTTAAATTAGTGAAATCACATTATTTTTATTTTTAGAGTTCACTTAACTTTTTTATTGTGGCATTGTAAGAATGTATTTAGCTTATTTTAATTAAGAAAAAATAGGTTTTGGTATGTATGTCAAAATAGATTTGATTTAGATGAAAATGATTAAAAATTTGTGAATAATATTTTTAAAAATTAACTAAATTAAAAAATTACGTAGGAAGCACATGTGTTTTATGGATGATATTATTTGGATTTATGGAGCTTTGATTAGGGTTGTTTAGAGTATGCCATAGCACACACTTGTTATTTATTAGGGTGTGGTAGTGTGTTTTGGTCACCTTGTTATTTATTAGGGTGTGGTAGTGTTTTGGTCACCTTGATTTTTGTTCTCAAAGTGAAAGATTGGAGTTAAAACTTGGAATCAAAGGACTCAATTTAATTTTAATAATCATGTAATTCATTTCTTAAAATATCTATGAAATGAGTTTTGTTATTTTATAATTTTTTGTTGCGTGAGCCTGAGCTTGCATGTCTCTACGCGGTAGGGTTTTTTTGTCCTGCTCCAAGAATGGATCCCCCTTCAGAACCGAGTCCGGAGGCTCGTAGACTCCTGCTGGATGAGGCATTCTGCGCCCTTGTGGAAGCCTCCCCCCTCCTCCTCAATCGACGGCCTCTTCTGGCGATGGATTTATCAAACAAGCTGAAGCTCCTAAGATCCAGATCATGTTGGCTGCTTCACGTATAAAATCCCTTGCTTTGAGTGAAAAGGGCTTGATCGGTCAGTTCATGGGGATTTGGCGATCACTGAAGACAATGGACAACTAGGTAAAGAAGAATTGGATGCCACTGATTTCAGGCGGTTTACAGCATTGCTTCTATGGAAAAGGCTTTTTTACCTTCCTATATGAAAATAAAGATGATCGTGATTTGATTTTCCGAAGTGGCCCCTATTTCATGGGTCCGAGGAGGCTTTATCTTAATCGATAAATGCTTTTTTTTACCCTAAAAACGATGTCCCATCTGCTATCCCTGTTTGGGTCCATTTGCCCCACCTTCCCTTGCATTGTTGGAATGAAGAATCCCTCCAGGAAATCGGGAACTCATTTGGAAAATATATTGATAAAGCCGAGCCAAAAGGCCCATTATTCTCCTGTGCTAGAATCTGTGTTGAGGTTGATCTAGAGAAGGGGTTACCGGAAATAGTCAACCTATGTATGGACGGATGGGAGCATATTCAGAAAGTCGATTACGAACAGCTACCCTTCAAGTGCAAGAAGTGCCACGAGTACGATCACTTTGTCAAAAAATGCCTTAAAGCAATTTAAGAGACCCAGGAGAAACCTCAAGAGGAGGAATGGCAATGGGTGAAAAAAGAAAGAAGAATGAACACAGCAAATCTGGATCCAAAGGAACCCCAACAAGATCGAGGTAAAGCACAATCCCAACTCGAAAAGGAAACCAACACTAGCAACCATTTTTCTGCCTTGATTATGGAAGAAGGTGAGATTAATGAACCGGATCCCCCTCCGGCTGGCCTAGGTTCAGACCCTTGAATCACTTTAATCCCTAGCCCCACTCCCCCTATCTTCGGCAAAGGAAACTCGGTTATAGCTTTTGTGGGTTCCCCTCCCCCAGGAAACTCTTCTTGGGAGAAAATGGTTAAGCAAAGTAAAGCCCCTTCCCGCTCCTCGTCACCTGAATCCTCTTCCAAAGAATCCCAAGAACCTCTTGATACCGGCCCCCCTCCAAATACCAAAGGAAGAAAGTCTCATAGATTCCACCGTGAGCAAGAATCAGAAAGGGAAATGGAACTAGGAAGACAGAGAAGTATCGAAGAGACTAAGCTTCTTCAAAAGCCTAAGAATCCAGGGAAAGTAGAAGGTAGGGCTAGAGCATCCCTTCAATCAGGAAAGAAGTAATGAAACTAGTCTCTTGGAACTGCAGGGGTCTGGGAGGAGCACATAAAGTTGACGCTATGAAAGACATCATCAAATATGAAAGACCGGACATCCTTCTAATCCAAGAGACAAAAATGAGTGATGTGGAGGTCATGGCCCTCTCACATCTTTTTTGGAAGACTTGCCATGGCTCAGCGATTAGCTCCAGAGGAGCCTCATGGGGAATTGCTACCTTTTTCTCAAGTAAGTATGATTCTAAAGTTGTTAAAGAATGTCAAAACTGGATTCTGATTGAATTCCATGAAAAGGATGACCCAAATCTTTTATATCTGTAATGTTTATGGTCCGACTCACTACAAAGACAAACATCCTTTCTAGAATAGCCTTTTAGCCTTGAAATAATCTCTAGCAGGAAAGGATGTCATCATCGCTGGAGATTTTAATGTTACCAAGGATCAAGATGAAAAAAGGGGTGGCTCTAGTGTAAGGGATCCTTTTGGGGAGAATCTTATGGATCTGATCTCGGATTTATATCTTCTAGATCTGGCTCCTAAGAATGGAAAATTCACTTGGAACAATCAGAGGATGGGCATTGGTTACATTGCTGCCAGGCTTGACTGTTTTCTGGTTAGCTTTTCCTTTCTGAATAAAGACCTTATTCCTTCTATCTTCGTTGTCCCTTCGGCTATATCTGATCACAAACCCATCACCTTGTCTCTTTCTCCACCTGCAAATCTAGGCCCAACTCCTTTTCGCTTTAATCCCATTTGGCTTCTTGATACCAATGTTCTTGACATTATCAAATCCGCTTGGAGTATCCCCTTCTTTGGTTCGTCGAGCTATATATGGGAATGCAAGCTCAGAAATGTGAAATATTCTCTCAAAAGTTGGGCAAAACTAGAATTTAAAAAACCAGTTCAGTTGAAAAGGCAACTACAATATGATTTATCGAAGCTGCAAGCAAATATGGAGACCTCTGAGATTTCCCCTTCCCTCATTTGGTAAGAACAAGAGCTGAGCAGGAAAATTCTAAATGCTGGCAAAATTGAAGAAGCAGAATGGAGAATTAAATCGAGGAAGCTTTGGTTAAAAGAAGGGGATAGTGATTCAAGCTACTTTCACAAACAAACAAAAATCAGACTCAGTCATAATATGATTAAAGAAATAAAAAATAATGACGGTTTGGGAATCACTAATCCAGAGGAGATTAAGTCTCACATATTCCAGCACTTCCAAGAGCTCTTTTCTGATTCCGGGGACATTGATCCCTTAGCACAAGCCGATCTATTGCATGGCATTCCTTCACTCATTTCCGAAACTGAAAATAGAGATCTTGCCAAACCAATCTTGGAGTTCGAAATTAAAAAAGCCATTTGGTCTTTGCAAGCGGACAAGGCTCCTGGACCGGATGGCCTCGGTTGTGCAGGTGCTGGAATGGTGACCAAGGCAAACAATAGGGAGTGAAAACCCAGCCAAAGGCTTCAGGTAATCCTATGCAAGTATTACCCTATCCTCGAGCTGTTTGGTATGGTTAACACTCATGAATATTCGGCCTCCGCTAACACTCTTTGAGTCGGTGAGTTTGCTCCCTAAAAAGGAGACTTTGGATTAAAGTTAAAGCCAATCCTAAATGAATGCAATCTAAAGTTAATTAATTTTTCTGAGAAGAAATTTGAAGATATAGAAATAAAATACTAACTAAACTAGATGCTAATTAATAACCTATCTAATTACCTGTCCCGGGAGCAAAATATTTTTCAGATAAAATTAACGCATGTAAAAGATAATTACTGCATTGCTTAAAGAAATTCAAACAACTCAGCAATTAATAGGCACATCAGTTTTTCTACAAAAATGAACAATAAGAAATTATTGTCGTTTGAAAAATACTGTTTATGCGTTAAACCTCCAATCATTTCTCACAATCACATTAAACAAACCTGCGACAAAATAATGCAGTAAAACATTAGCTACAAATGTTGCACAGAGAATGTTCAAATCTAATTATTAATTCAACTATGAAAATGAAGAAAAATCCCATATTACTTAGATGAATCTGTGTAAAATGATTGCTGTAGTGGTTTCTGGTCTCTTATTCCAACTTCGATATGAAATTATAGAGCTGTATAATATTCCCAGAAATCCCATGGACAAAACCTCCGTACATTATCCCTTGAAAGAAATTTCAAAATATTGCAGAGAAGAAAACATTCATTCTCTGGTATGAAGATCTCTCCCTGGCAGCGTCTCCTCAGTTCTGAAGGAGAAATCTTTTCAGCTCCGTCGAGCGCTTCTCCCTTTGCCGTAGTCGGATCCATGCTGTTTAAATAATAAACCGGTCATACAGTGAATTCCCAAAACTCCCAAATAGCGATGACCCAGTCATCATGATTTTATGGGGATCTTAAATGATATGGTCCAACTCATATGCTCTTCTTGCGCAACAAACTCCAGAGATCTTCGAGAACCAAATAGGTTTGAGACAGATGCGTTGGCAGCGGTCTCGTGTCATATTTCTTAGTTGGCAAATCGAGGTCTGGAGAGAGATTCTTCTAAGATCTGATGCGATATTCCCTTAAGATCTGGCTTATATTGGTGAACAACCACCTAATATTTGGCAATCAATGATCAGCACCGCTTCTAATAAAGATCTCAGGCTGATGTTACTACAGACTCATAGCTTCTTTTTTTAATTTTCCACAACGTGGTCATCTATCTTGGCATTTGAGGATGTATAAAATCAACCCAAAATTTAAGCTTGACTTGGATATCCAGATTAACCTGCAAAAAGAAACCAAAATATAAGTGAACTTAAAATCAAAGTAAAGAACAAAGCATTTTGAGAAATAAAAATAATTAAATAAATTAAGTCATTTATAAATGATTTTATACCAGCTCTGGGAATCTTGTTTTGTGTTGGAATAGTGTAAAGCATTAATGAGGAAAAATAAATTTTTCTTTGTAAATGAAATTCAAGCACTTGGGAAATGTAGCCATGACATCACCCTCCATAGTATTAGAAGTATCCATATTTTAAAAATGATAGAACGTGAATTCTATTTTATCTTTACTTTTACTCAAAATTTTTTGAATTAAATTTGATAAAGTTTAGGATATATAAAATTGATTTGGTTTATAAATGTAATCAATTTTGGTTAATAAATCTTTATCAAATAAAATCAAGAGAATTAAAAAGTGAACTTAAGTTTTATTGATGTTCTCTTCTTACTAAAATGTATATAAGCCAAATAATTATTATTAGAAAAAGGATTTTTTTTTAGTGAAAATGAATTTAGTTACAATAATGAAAGTTATATAATTATGAAAATGATAGATGAATGTTTCAACTAACAAAATCCTTAATAATAATTGTCAACATTAAAATATATATTCAAATTGGAACTTGAATTATGTCAACAATATATATTTGGTCATATAAGTTTAGGAATATGAGAGAAAACTCAATATAGAAGAAACAATAGAAATAATGTTTTCATTGAGATTTGGTACATATCTTCAAACTTTGATCAAATAAATTAATCTACTAAAATGTTCAAAGATTCATCAAATGCTCTATTTATTTTTCCCCAAAATTAATCATGGAATCAACTATAAAGCCACCCGTAAAATCACCATATCATCATATCATAAAAGAAACACTACCAAAGAAGGAGGAGTGTCAAGGGTAAAAGGATCAAGTAAGGAAAAAAATATTTAACCCCACTCATAAACCAAGCATGCAAAACCAAAAAATTAAATATTTACAAAATAATAATGGGGGCCCCTTTATTTACAAAATGAAGGGGGGGTTTTTGGGGTGCCAACAAAAATTTATGGGTCATCTCATCTCAAAAAATCAAGGTGGATTCATAGCCGAGCGGCATATCATAGACAACATCATTATAGTTCAAGAGGCCATTCATTCCAGTTTGGAGCGTAAGAAGCAAGGTACATGGCTATTAAACTCGATATGGCAAATGCTTTTGATAGGGTCAATCATTTCTTCCTCTTTGAAGTTATGCCAAAATTTGGGTTTTCTAAAAGATTTGTAAGGTGGATTAAGGCATACATCAACAGCCCTTGGATCACTCCATTGGTCAATGGAAGGCCTACTAATTTTTTTTAGGTCTCAAGGGGAATCCATTAGGGCTTCCCTCTCTCTCCCTTCCTATATATTTTGGTTGCTAACATGTTGAGTAGAAAGCTTCAATCTCTTCAAGACAATGGGGAACTTAAAGGTTTGGTAATATCTAGAGGTGTCCATGCTGCAAACAATGCTCAATTTGATGATGACACCATCCTATTGGGGGGTGCATATTCTATAATCGCTGGAAGATTCAAGGGAGTTCTGTCCACCTTGGAAAAATCCACGGACAGGAAGGTTAATGAAAATAAATCAAAGATCTATGGGTGGAACTGTTCTCCTAGAGTTATGGCCCGAATCGCAAGAATCCTTGGGTTCGAGGGAGTCACAAGCTGGAACTCTTTTTCTTATTTGGGTGTCCCCAGTTTCAGCGGAAAAAAGAAGAAGTCTGACTGGCAAGGTTTGATGGATAAAATAAAAAAGAAAATCTCCTATTGGGGATTTAGGTGGCTAAACCCTGCTAGAAAGTTGATCCTCATTAAGTCTATCTTGGAAGCCTATCCAATTTGCTCTATATATTTGCTCATGTTTATGTCATTCATGAGATTAGCTGAGAAATTAGAAATTTTCCGTGGCAAGGTGGGAAGACTAACAAAACTAGAAAATTTCATTTGATCAATTGGGAAACCGTATGCAGTCCTAAATACAATGGAGGAGCTGGTTTTAGATATCTTTTAATCATGAACCTTGATCTTGGAGCAAAGATATTATGGAGAGTTTCTTCTAGGGAGAGCGCTTGGTGGAAAAGAATTCTACAGAAAAAATACATGGCTGGCTCCAAACTTAGATGCATTGAGGGAACCGACAACAATAAAAATGGATCTCCTATTTGGGATCTTTGCAAGAAAGCAATACACGTCATACAGGAGAAGCTCCATTGGATTGTCAGGAATGGCAATCAAATTAAAATTTGGTATGATAATTTTGGGATATATTCCCTAGCAAACTTTCAAGAGGAACTAAGAGAGTTAAAGCACTGGCTTGATAGCATTAATATCAACACTTTGTATGACTTATCGCTATGGAACTCCTCCGGAATATGGATCGGATGGAAGAATATGAAACCCCTAGATCATTTGCTCCCAGAATTCACGGTTTTCCTCACTTTGCTTCAGGAGAAGTGCCCAATTCATAGAAACCTCAAAGATCAATGGGGTTGGGGTAAGAAAGGAAGTTACACAGTCAAATAAGCATACCAGCATCTCTACAACAACAAGCACGGAAATGTTAAAGACTCCATTTAGAAAAAGGTCTGGCATAGGGATGGCCTGCCTAAGCTTAATGTCTTTTTTTGGGTTTTGGCACATAGAAAAATTCTAACTGCTAAGAATCTAAGGAAGCGTGGGATCATTGGCCCCCTGTGGTGTACCCTTTGCAAAAACTCTAAGGAATCCCTGGATCACATCTTTCTTGAATTCCCTTTCTCTCTGGAAGTTTGGCATCTTTCCCTCCATAGTCTTAATATTCCTATTATCATGCCCACAAATTGGATCGATCTATTTAAGAATTGGAAGAATTATTATCATGGTTCATTCTATCACAAGATGGATTTTTCCAGAGCATGGGAAGCCCTCCCTAGATTTGTATGCTAGAAAATTTGGACGAGCAGAAACAAAGACATTTTTTAAGGAATCCACCCTATACTTGAAAGGGTCTCTTCCTTAGCCAGAGCACTTTGGATTGAAACCTTGTCCTCCATAGGTATGCAAAATATTCATAAAGAACCTTTAACTATTGATGAAAGAATTTGGATGTCTGATTTTCTCATTCCCTCCCAATCGAATATGTGGATCAATCCCAAAAAGAACATGAGACCTTCGACCTGGAAGCTGAGAATGAGCAGGGATGAATTCCTGAATTGGAGAGTTAATCTGGACCGAAAAATCCTCTTCTTCAATGGTGCCTCGAAGGGCAGCCCCGGGTTGGCTGGTGCGGGTGGAGTTATTCTTTACTCCCTGGGTAAGAAGCAAAGAACTTTCTCTTGAGGAATCAGAAGGAAAACAAATAATGAAGTTGAATGGCTAGGACTCATAAAAGGCCTTGAACTCGCCAGAGAAATGGAGATTGATTCTTTGACTATTGTTGGAGACTCCCTCATCATCATCAGGGAAGCTAGATCATTATCCATAAAAGAAAGAGTACCTCCTCCAAAATCCACTTTCTCCTTCTCAGCCTCATTAATGAGTTTAAAGATATCAAATTTTATCACATATTGAGAAATTTCAATGAACAAGCTGATACAATGGAAAACCTGGGTGTGCAACTCAGATATGGAACCCTGGAATGTGATCATGTCATTACTGAAAACTGATTGGTTTATTAAGCTTGATTTTCGTGGGATTAGGATATCTCTTCATTCTATGGTGGTAGCATATTTTTGGCATACTCTCATTGACCTCGGTATTTACCATCACATCCATATTATGGAAATCCTCTTGAATTCTGCATCAAATCTCAATAAAATCACCAAGATGTTTCATTGGTCGGTGGATGGCTTGTGCAGAGAGGAGGCTGATATAAATTATGCAGGATGTGAAGGCCATTTCATTCACGTTGAGAAATGCTGGAAAACTCTGTTTATCCTCCTCTGCAGTATCTGCATTTTCTCCACATGCAGCTTGGATCATTTGTCTGGCTCAATTCACCTTCATAAGGATAGCTCAAATCAATGCCATGCAGTCACCAGTACAAAGATCAAGAAAGACTCGGTGCAAACTGGTGTGCACAACGATAAAAGTGATGGAAAGATTGTACTAGTGAAGATCCGAAAGCAAATATTGATGTTCTTTGTAACTCTAATTTTTTTAAGTCTGGTTAGCTTTGCATTTTTTTTGGAAGTTTTGTTGGCATATAGGAATCTTCAGATTGCCAATTTTTGTGACTATATAGACCATAGATATGTTTTTCCTCTACTCATTTTTTCTTGGCCAATATGTAAGGTGCTATAGCACTAATAGGTTAGGGAAATTTCTTTGCAGTTACAAGCCGGTCAAAGATGAACAAGGAGTGGCAGATACCTTCCTGTTATGGGAACAATCCATAGCCCTTCTATGTAACCTTTCCTTCTCTTTTTAATTAAATCTCTTCATCTATTTCTGTGAAAAAAAAATGTCTATGAAATGAAATATGTTAGAGATAACGCTTCTTGGAGTCAAAGGATCCAATTTATTTACAATAATCATGTAATTCATTACTTAAAATATCTATGCAATGAAATATGTTTAATCAGATGATTTATTTCTTTAATTTTTAAATAACATTTGTTTTTTTTTTCCACAGAGAAAAAGACGTACCTTCTTTCATTAAGCAAATACTTTTTACATAGCCCAAAATGGCTTCTATTATGAGAGTCATGTTGGACAGTTCCATTTAGAAGGATCCATTACAAAACTTTGCAATATATATGATTGGTATATTTCTTTTATATAGAGGCATCAATCGCCGCTATATGTGTGATGAATTATATAGATTGTGCCTGTTCTAAAAGGAAAAGGTCTCGGGTCATCCTCCCAGATCATGTCATTATTACATGGCCATTGTTTCCATGTACCTGTAGTAGATTGGAGTCCAATATTTGAAAGTAGATCAGCCTCCAAATTTATTTCCCAGTGAATGTGCTAGAAGGATATGTGTTGAAACATATGCTTAATCTGGATGACATCCTCATATATGGCCTCAAGAGCTATGTTTGTCGATCTCCAAACCAAGTTTATCCAGTTAAATAGAATTTGTTATGTATGAAGGACCCAATTTATTTCCAATAATAATGTAATTCATTACTTAAAATATCTATGCAATGAAATATGTTTAATCAGATGATTTATTTCTTTGATTTTTAGATAGCATTTGTTATGTATGAAAGAATATAATTGCATTTAGAGTAAATGCACTATTGGAGAGGTATTATATAAGATTCCATTAAATATTATTATAATTGAATAATGAACTTACTCTTACATGAGAATGTGTTTACTTATCTTATATAATCATTGAATTTCTTAAAACATTATTAGTTTCAATCATTGAATTTCTTAAAACATTATTAGTTTGTATAAGTTAGATACAACGGTGTTTTTATATCAAATACCAGATGAAGAGAAATTTGAGGTAATTAATCTTGGTACTAGTCTCGACTATATTTTATCACTTCATCTAAATTCTAGATTTTTAGGTATTTAAAGTTTTGTATCCATACTTATTAAAATTTAATAAACTTTTACATTTATTTTTGAATAAAGATGAGTAAAAATTTATTTAAAATTCTCTGAAAAACGGTTCAAAAGATACAAAAAAAGACTGAAATCCATTATGTCTTTGTATCTAACTAGTCCACAGAAAGCAACCATAAATCTACAACAACCATATTAACTATTATATTCGCCATTACCATAGACTGAAAGATGTAAACCTTAACAAATTACCCTAATAACAACCAACAAAAATTGACCATAAAATATGAAAAGATAAAAAAGACGCAACTGAGTCATCACTGGATTTTCATGAACCCATTATCTAGTTTAGGTGTTGGAGATGTCCACAAAGCCCTTCTCTTTCTATTGCACTGAGTACTCCTCTAGATCCTTGTAGTTTGCACTCCTGGTTTCCCAAGACTACTCCCATTACAACAAATCCTAGCATATAATGTATAGCGCAATGGTAAGTTGCGCCAATTATGCCCCTTGGACGTACACCTTTCCCTCCAAATAATCAAAGCAATAATCCATGTTCAACATGTGACTAGATAATTGAGATATAGTTTCTACCATGCCTTCCAATTGCTCAAATATTCGCTTCAAAATGGCCCCTGGATTTGTATTTTTGGCATTCACGTCACCTAGACAAGCTCCCCAACCCAACTCCTAAAACACAATGCTATCCAAGGTCTTCATGATCTTGACTTCTAACAACTCTTCCTGTAAATTTTAGATCGTCTCAACTCGCCTCTCCTTCAATGCCAAAGGGGGGGCCTTGGAAATGAGATAGAGGGGCCACCACCTTAACTGAGCTTTGAATGCACTTATCCAAAACACCTCTACCATATACACGACCGAATATTCACATCAACCATAACAAACTAATCAATGCTACCAATCCTGAAAGATTCAAAGGAATCCCTATATCATAACACCAAAGCTAAGATGTTTGAGTATGGTATAGCCATGGGATCATGGGACTATGTACTTGGTTTAGAAAGTTTACTAACATCTATAGGTTTTTGCGTAATGGCAAACCTTACATGGTATCACCACACTTGGATTATGGAGCTATGTGCTTGCTTTAAAAAGTTTACCAGTGTAATGGCCCGCCTTACATAAGCTAGACTCATAGGGGAACCATTGAGATAACCTTTGACCGTATTAAATTAAGTGTTTACCCAACCTTCTACTCGAGACAACTTATAGGTGGCAGATCAAACGCTTTAATGATTAGATAATCTAACTGATTTTTTTTATCATTAAGATCTCTAAAGTCTTTAAACATAGTGTCGTTGTGTGATTCTAATTGGAGGCTTTATGTTCAATAACATCGGAGAGCACCTCAAATGTTTTAATGATAAGATAATTTAAATGATTTTTTTTATCATTAAGATCTCTAAAGTCTTTAAAGACAGTGTCGTTGTGTGATTCTAATTGGAGGCTTTATGTTCAATAACATCGGAGAGCACCTCATGCCATTTTGTAAGGAGATTGGAATCTTGATTGTCCTATATCAAGATATATATCAAATGAGGAAGCGGAATATGTTTTTAGCCTCGTGCCATTTTGTTATGGATACTGAACATTGATTGTATTATATCAACTAAATTGATGATATAAAAATATATATCACATGAGAAAGATGTTGACCTCCTCTGTAAAGTATTTAGGTTTTAAGTTTAGATTATGTCTTCCTAACATGAGGCCTTAAAAATTTAGGTTTTAAGTTTAGATTATGTCTTCCTATGGAATGCTTGAAAATTCTATGGAATTAAGTGTTCGTCCATACCCTCGTCTTCACACCGGATATTATGTCGAGATTTCTGCTGCGTTTTGTGTATATATACTTATACAACGCGCCGATTGGTCGTCTACTGAAGACTTCACGTGCCAGCAATTGTTGACGTTCGGCTGAGCGTGGTGGGATGACAATAACAGTTGTAAATATCATAATATCATAATATCAGACCTTGCGAAGAAGCATGGAATGTAAATATTGTAATATCATAATATCAGACCGCGTCTCCGTTTTCCGAGGGAATGAATGTAATGGAGAAATAGAACGTACATCTCCGCATTGCTCGTACAAGGGTTTTTTTTTTTTTTGCTTTCCGGGTGTTAGTGCAATAAAACTAATTTATTTTTCTTAGCAATGCGGAGATGTAAATCTCCGTATTGTTTGTCATAGAGTTAATTTTAGTTAATTTTATATGTGTGAGTTTTTATTTATTTAGTGAAATTGTAAGTTTTCATTTATTTATTTAAGTAAAGTTATGTTATATAGCATTTTTTTAGTGGGATATTAAAAAATATAAAATCTAAATAAATTAAGGTGTGGGTTTTTTTCACTAGGGCGATTCAAGCTCAATTCTTCTTAATAGTGATCCCAAAAACCCAATCAAATTGAAGTTGATTAATATAAACTAAATCCAAAAATTATATAATTACTTTATTTCATAAAAACTATAATTAAAGGATTAGAATAGATATATGATAACACTGACATTTTTTAAAATTTGCAAATTGAGAAATTATTTTTTATCATTATGGTCTCTGAAGTCTTTAAACAATATAGGTGTTGGAGGTTTTATATTGTTTCATTAACATCGTAGAGCACTTCATGCAATTTTGTTAGGAGATTGGAATCTTGATTGTCATATATTAACCAAATTGATTATATAAAAAGTTATATCAAATGAAGAACCTGTTGACCTCTTCTATGGAGTATGTTTGAACTTCGTGCCACTTTGTTTCTAGACGTAATTTTGATTTCCCTATTATATAGGCTATAAATTATATCCCACGAGGGACGTGTTGACGTGCCATTTTGTTATGGAGACTGAATATTGATTGTAGTATATGAATTAAATTGATGATATAAAATGATATCACATGAGAAAGATGTTGACGTCCTCTACAGAAGTATTTTTATATAGAACATGAGGCGTTCAAAATTTAAGTTTAAAGTTTACATTATGTCTGCCTATGGGATGCTTGAAAATTCTATGCAATTAAGCGTTTTGTCAAAGCCCTCGTCTACACTGCGATATGCGATATTATGTCGAGATTTCTGCTGCGGTTTGTGTATATATACTTATACAACGCGCCAACTGCTCGTCTTGTGAAGACTGCACGTGCCAGCAATTGTTGACGTTCGGCTGAGCGTGGTGGGATGACGATAACATGTCTAAACGCGTGTCGAGGGCCGTGAAAATAGGGACGTCGTTGCGCGGCAAAGAAGCAGCGAATGTAAATATTGTAATATCGTAATATCAGACCGCGTCTCCGCATTGCTCGTTTGCGCCTTTTTTTAATTCGCCGATCGCGTGATTTATATAGTCTTCATGGGCCAAGGAAATGGGAGAAGCAAATTAAGGTATACGAGGCTGTTACTTTTCAGCAGCTGTCGGAAATGTCTAAGGTAAGCCAGTTTCTATCGATCTCCCGTTAATTTATATGTTGACCTGTTGTTTGACAAGTATTCTGTACAGCAAACCGTGTTGAAACTCGCGCTAAATTGCGAGAAATGCAAACGGAGGGCGATGAAGATACTTGCAGGGATCTCAGGTACATTATGATCCGCTTAATTTTTATGTGGTGGACTGTGGCTACAGTAACTTGTATCAATGTTTGCCAGTGTTGAAACGTTGCAGGGGTTGACTTTATAAACATCGATGCGGTGGAGAGTAAGATCATTGTAACCGGAGATGCAGATCCCGTCTGCCTTGCCTCTAGTCTCAGAAAATTTGGATTCGCTGAATTGGTCAGCGTGGGACCTCCTGTGAAGGAAATTGAAAAGGAGGTTACGCGAGAGAATATAGGTTATTTCATTCTTCCAAGAAGCTGTGACCGCTGCAGCGGTCACACCTATTACTGGATCGACAACAATGCGAACGCCTGCTCCATACTCTGAGTTTTGGTCCATCTCTGTAACTTTAGGTTAATAATGGCCTTCTCTGCATGCCGTCACTGCTTAAATTGGCTTCTGTGAACACTGAGAAGCGTGTTCTGAAATAGATCCAGAGAGTGTTCCACAAGAGATCCAAGTAATGCGCTTCTGAGCTGTTTCAATAATGGCGGAAGGAAGGCCGACGCCATCGATAATGTTTCTTTTCAATCTAAATTTGCAGTTCGTTAGTGTTCTGGTTTCCATTGTAAATTTCCAAAATTGGATTAACTCCCCCTTTTTTTTAATTTAAAGGTTTTAGTTTTATTGCGCAACAAAGGGAAATTAAAAGAAAAAAGACGTTACCGATGGGAACAATGAACACAAGAATTGAATAAATGCACCGATGGGAACAATGAACACAAGAATTGAATAAATGCATTGATTGGTAAACTCATGAACGCCACTGTTTTGGGGAATTCTTTTTGTAAACAGGTCTTATTTCAATTTAAAATCAATGTGTTTGTCATATGAGCACATTCATAGAGTATGTACATTTTCTGAGTTAGTTAGACTGATTAAATATTTTAAGCTTGAAGAAGAAAATCATTTGAAGTCGAAATCCGTGAGATGTAGAATAGTTGGTCCTTGGTTCTAAGCTGAAAGGTCGTTGGTTCTAATCCATCTGTGCAATCCCGGGGTGAGTTTGACGGTTTAGAGTCAAAGAAGTTCCACCACTTTACCAACAAAAAAAAATCATTTGAACTCGAAGCCTAAGCCTATATATATATTATAAAATAAAGAAAAGAGAGACATTACTAATGGAAACAAGAACAAAAACCTATAAAATAAAGTAAAATAAAGAAAAGTAAAATAAAGAAAGGAGAGACATTACTAAAGGAAACAACAAACAAAAACCTGGTTGTTAAAATGAATGAAATTCTAAGTAAAGTTATAGTTGTTAATATAGCACTTCTTATTAGCATAGTCAATGTTGGCAATAATGTTCAATTTTGTAAAACGTAAACCATGATTTTTTAATGTCAATTATGATTGATTAAAGTTGACTATTAATAAATCATGGTACTTTAAAATCAATCATGGTTAAACAATATTCACCATTCTTACGTATGGTCAAACTTAGTTAAATTGTGCAAACATAATTAATCATGGTTAAGTATTTAGTCAACTATAATCAACCATGTTCAATGATATTCAAACATGTTCTCACATAATCAAATATGCACAAGTTCCAACCATGGTTAATGAAGTAATCCATAGTCAACAATGGTCAAATAGAGTCAATGTAACCTAAACAAATTGAACCATACACAACGAAAGTTCACTAAAGTAAACCATAGTTATCGAGCATCAACCATAGTTCATTATAGTAAACCATGGCTAACAAAAATTAATAATAGTCCACCATGATGCACTAAAGCCAACCATGATTCACTATAATCGAATATTGTGAACCATCGTTTGTCACCCTTTGTCAACTATGGTCGATAATGATCATACATGGTCAACCTTTACTCACCAAAATCAACCATAGTTTATTAATGTCAACCATGCTCAATTAAAGTGCACTATAAAACCCAAAGAGAGTGATAGTCATCCATGGTTCACTAAATTCAATCATAGTTAACTAAAGCCAACCATTGTTAACCAATACCAATTATAGGAAGTCACGACTCACTAAAGTCAACCATCGTTTACAGTATGGTCAACATGGTGAAATATAGTTAATTTGTTACATAACCGAAATCAACCATACACAACCAAGGTTCAGTAAAGTAAACTATCGTTAACCATAGTAAAACAATAGTCATCTATGATGCATTAAAGTCAACCATGGTTTGCTAAAGCCAACCATATGCAAACAATAGTCAACTATGGTTTACTTTGGTCAAATATGGTCAACTATCATTTAACACCTTTCATTAACCATAGTCAATGTTAGTCAAGCATGGTAAATCTTAGCTAAGAAAAATCAACCATTGTTTAAACTAATGTCAACCATAGTTAACTAAAGTAAGCCATAGTCATTCATGGTTCACTAAAATCAACCAAAGTCAAAGAATAGTTGATCATGCTTAACTATGGTCAAGTATGCTTAAGTATGGTCAAGTATGATCAAGACTCAAACTTAGTCAACCATTATCTAACAATATAATAAAATTAAGAAATAAATATATATCGAAAGTGATTTAATGAATTCTCAATTATAATTTCCTTAAGATCGAAGTTTTAAATTATTCACTTAACAAAATATGTCAAAATGTGCAGTATTCTAAACCTATTATGATTTTGAACATTTTTTAATCACAAAGGAATTATTAATACCATTAGCACAAAAATCCTCGGAATATTGGGCATCACGAACTACACCTCTGTATACATGGATGTTTAAACTTGCATGAATAAATGAACAGTTGGAGAATAACCCAAGAGAAGACAACTGAAAGATGTTTAATCCACTCCAGATCTACTCATATATTGGAAAATGTAATTTTAAGAATACAAAATTGCAATTCATAAAAAGATTGTATAGTAAAAATTTCATAATGATTATGGAAAAAAATAAAAAAACATTAATTATAACATTTAAACTGCGCATTTAAACTACTCACAAAATATTTGTTTGTTTAAGGTTTCTCATAGATGCGAGTATGAATAATAAGGAATATGATTTGATCTCTTTCTTTGGGAATAAAGATAATTTAAATTAATATTTTATCATTAGCGACTCTAAAGTCTTTAGACATATTGTTAATATTTTATCATTAGCGACTCTAAAGTCTTTAGACATATTGCCATTGTGTGAATCTAATTGGAGGTTTTATGTTCAATAACATCGTAGAGCAACTCGTGCCATTTTGTAAGGAGATTGGAATCTTGATCATCTCATATTAATTAAATATAAAAAGTTATCTCAAATGAGGAATCTCTTGACCTCCTCTCGGGAGTATGGACTCTATTAACCTCGTGCTACTTTGTTTCGAGACGTAATTTGGATTGCCGTACTATTTAAAATTTTATATCAATGAGGAACATATTAACGTGCCATTTTGTTAGGGAGACTGAACATTGATTTTAGTATATCAAATAAATTGATGCTGTAAAATGATATATCACATGACAAGTGTTGACCTCCTCTATAGAAGTATTTTTATATAGAACATGAGGCCTTCAAAATTTAGGTTTTAAGTTTACACAAATGTCTGCCTATGGAATGCTTGAAAATTCTATGCAATTAAGCGTTTTGTCAAAACCCTCGTCTCCACTCGGGATATTATGTGGACGTTTGGCTGAGCATGGTGGGATGACGATAACATGTATAAACGCGTGTGGAGGGCTGTGAAGATAGGGACGTCGTTTCCTATAAAATCATAATATCAGACCGCGTTCCGTTTTCCAACGGAATGAATTTAGTCATAAAATAGAACATACATCTCCGCATTGCTCGTTTACGGCTTTTTTTTTTTTAATTTGCGGATCGTGTGATTTCAAGGAAAAAGGGGGCAACCTACGCAGTAAAAAAAAATTGACCTGCGGGGTAAATAAATAACTTATTTTTTTTTGGTTTAGGACCTGCTCTCCACTTAGCAAATACTTTGCTCTAAATTATTTGATTTTGCAATTTCACTTTTTACTAACGGCAGATTAACTGTGCAGATTAACTGTGCAGATTAACTGTGCAGTTCTCTAACCTTGCAGAATACTTATCTTTGCATAAGATTGGAACTTCATACAAATTACTTTTGTAAAATTTTTTTAACTTTACGAAATTTAACTATCCACAAGTTACCTTCGCATACCTATTTAGCTGCGCACAACCCAATCTTAAACAAACTTTGCATAAATGTATTTCATGCTAAAACATAAGAACCAAAACATATGTAGATGTTAGCAGCTAAACTAGGTCATTTACCACCATGAAATACTTGGAATTTTGATTTGATTTACATACGGTAAATGTAAAACAACATTTACGCAGATCAATATGAAGTAGATGTGCGGGATGCATAAACCAACATTCTTGAGAATGAATACATAACACTAAAGACTTATATATACATTACCACTGTAAAACAGAGTAACTTTGTCGCACTTATAGATATGAGTTTTTACTTCAATCTTTTACAGTATTACAGAGCTTGGGCTCTTCATACAGTTCAAAGGATGAGTTTCTGCTCCTTTCACTCTTCTTCCCTTACATACATCTATTTTTCTTCATCTCTATTTAATCTTTTGAGAGTGATTTTCATATATAAAGTTTCATTATCACCGACTCAAGATCACTTCACTTGGTAGCTATAGGGTTTCAATAAAGACTGTAATAAATTTCAACCTAAGAAGTTATGAGCCTTCGAAATACAAACACGGCTACATAAATACGAACTTTCCGTGAGCTGGATTGACTGACTTCTGACATTGCAGACTGACTGAGTGTCTGACAGAGCCGACGCATATCAAATATGCTACTAGCTCATTAATTACAATATTTCCAACACTCTCCCTTAATTATGAGTGGATGGGGATCATTAAACAAAAATAAATTATTACAAAATATTACAGAGTTGAAACATGCTTTGTTCATGACAACTTTTGTTGCGCAGAACTTGTCATTCCCTAACATCTTCGCAGAAATTGGAATGGGTCTTTTGCCAATGGTTTTGTAAATATGTCTGCTACCTGATCTTCAGACCTACAAAATTCTAAACAGATTTCCTTGTTGTTTATTAATTCTTTGATAAAATGATACCTTGTCTCGATGTGCTTGGTTCTCTTGTGAAACACATGATTCTTTGACAGTACGATAGCTGAATTATTCTCACAGTAAATGACTGTGAGTTCTTGCTGATTCTGCGACAGATCACTTAACATCCTTTGCATCCAAAAGGCTTGACATGCAGCGCTTGTAGCTGCGACATACTCTACTTATGCTGAAGGAAGAGTTAGTATGGGTTGTTTCTTCGAAGCCCATGATACAACACCTGTTCCTACATGAAATCTATTCCCATATGTGCTTTTTCTGTCATCTATGCTGTTTCCATTGTCGCTGTTAGTGTATCCAATGAGTTTGAAGTTTTCCGAGGTTGAATACAAAATACCAAAATCTTTTGTTCCACTTACATACCTTAGAATTCTTTTACCTGCTTGCCAATGAGATTCTTTTGGTGACTCCATGAAACTTGAGATTAAGCTGACTCCATACATGATGTCTCGCCTTGTTGCTGTAAGGTACATAAGGCTGCCAACGAGCCTTTTAAAAAGTGTAGGATCTACATTGGATCCATCATCATCCTTACTCAATTTCAAACCTGTTATAACTAGTCTCAGGGCTGTCTTACAATTTAACATCTTAAATCTATTCAAGACACATTTGCATACTTTGACTAAGATATAAATATACCATTTTCAGTCTGTTGGACTTCTATGCCCGATAAATACTTCATAAGCCCCAAATTAGTCATTTCGAATTCACTTTCCATGACCGATCTAAATTATTCTATGCCAAAATTACCAGTAAATATTAAATCATCTACATACAGGAATACAATTAGCTTATTACCTTGCTCGTTGATTTTCGTGTACAGCATTGGCTGACATTCACTTCTGTGAAATCCATTCTGAATGAAGTATGAGATAATGCGACTGTACCAAGCTCTAGGAGCTTGCTTCAAACCATAGAGTTCCCTCTTCAACTTGTATACTATATGGCCAAAACTGTTCTGATAGTGTCCATTCATGCTACAAGTGCGAAGGTTTCGTTGAAGTCTATGCCAAGCTGTTGTGTGAATCCCCTTGCTACCAATCTTGCCTTGTTCTTCTGCACATTTCCATCAGCATCTTGCTTGGTCTTATAAATCCATTTCATGCTTATAACATCCTTGTCCTTAGGAACATCAACTAATTCCCATGTTTGATTCTTCTCAATGCATTCTATTTCTTTATCCATGGCTTGTGCCCAAACTTTATCTTCAACAGTTTATTCAAATGTTAGAGGATCATTAACTTGAGAAAATAATGCAAAAAATGAGAATGAATCTGGTGTACCAGTCTGATATATTTCACGCAAGGTTCTTGTCTTTGTTGGAGTTGCTAGTGTCGAACTGTGCGAGCTGCGCGAACTGCTTGATGGAGTTTGTTGCGCACTTGGTGTGCTTGTCGGAGTTGCTTGAGATGCGACTTGTATCGGATTTGCTTGGCCTAAAACATGCTGCGCAGTCCTGGGAGTAGATGGAAATGCGTAGTTTTGATTCATATGCATAGTTTCAACCACATCTTCTGTGTTGTCATCATGTTCAACATGTGACGATTTTCACATTCTTCTCTACAGTTCCATCCCATGCTTCATTTTCTACAAACTGAATATCTCGACTGATAATAACTTTTCTTGCAACAGGATCATACAATTTGTATGCTTTTGTGTTTTCAGAATAGCCAATAAAAATGTATTTATGTCCTTTATTGTCTAATTTTCTTCTCAGCTCATCTGGAACATGTGTGTATGTTACACAACCAAAAACTTTTAAATGTGAAACACTATGTTTCATACCTGTCCATGCTTCCTGTGGAACTTTGTTCTTCACACTCTTTGTCAGACATCGATTCATGATGTAAACCACAGTTGCCACTGCTTTAGCTCAATATTCATTTCACAGATGCATGGATTCCAACATACTGCGCCATCTCCATGGTGGTTCTATTCTTCCTTTCTGCGGTACCATTGTGCTGTGGTGTATACCGCACAGTGAATTGCTTCTGTATGTCATGATTTTTGCAAAAGTTTAAGAAATCATTTGAAACATACTCACCACCTCTATCTGTTCTTAAGATCTTGATGTTGTGACCAATTTGCTTCCGCACAAGTGCCTTGAACTGTTAAAAATAACCAAATGCATCAGATTTATGTTTTAGAAAATAGAACCATGTTTTTCTTGTGAAATTATCAATAAATGTGAGAAGATAAGTGCATCCTCCCATGGACGGTGTTTGCATCGGTCCACAAATATCAGAGTGCACAATTTCAAGTGGTGTGCGAGGTCTGTATGACTTTCAACTGGAAAATTCTGTCTATGTTGTCTTCCAAAAATACAGCCTTCACAAATTCTCTTTGGCTTTTCAATCAATGGCAATCCTTTCACCATGTCCTTTGTGTGTAGTAGCTTCAGCCCACCAAAATTCAGATGTCCAAATCTAAAGTGCCATAACCAGGGTTCATCCTTTATTTCTGTTTGAAACACGGCTTGCATTGTGCTATCTTTTTATTCCTTATCGCAGTGAATAACTGCTCCTTTTCTTTATGCTTTGAACGAAAATCCAGAGTTTTCATTCTGTCTTTCATGAACAAATTGAGTTTTTTTCCTCTTATGATGGGTCTTATCCTCAAAGGAAACAAGTGATTGCTTGTCATCTACACTTCAACAATTAACTGATTTCTTGGATATATGTCTTTAATCACTCAATCCTTTCCTACCATGTGAACTCTATAACCTTTTCCCATTAGCTGTCCTATGCTCATCAGGTTATGCTTCAAACCGTGAACATAATAAACATTAGGCATATATTTATGCTCCCCCTTTTTGGTTAGAATATCATCAGTACCCTTTCCCAAAACAGTAACTTGAATATTATTTCCAAGTGTGACATCAATTTGAACTGATTTATCTAGACTAGAAAATATATTTAAATTACCAGTCATATGATTGCTACAGCCTAACTCTAAGTACCATATGTCATTTGGACTTTCTTGAACAACATTGCATTCAAGTGGGGATGTACATGCTAAGAACAATGAGTTGTTCGAAGTGTTGTTGTTGCTTGACTGAGCTTCACCTTGCTTTCCTTGGTCATACTGCTTCTTCCTGCATTCATATGCGAAGTGTCCATACTTCTTATAGTAATGACATTGAATTTTTGATTTATCATACCTTTGTCCACTTGTCTGACTGGGGGTTTGATTCTGGCCTCTACCAGTGACTTGCGCAGGGCTCCTGCTGCGATCTCCTCTGAAAGAAATTCTTTCTATGCCTCTAGAGTTTGATCTTCCTCTGCCTCTTCCACGACTTATGGATGACTGTGTTGTGAATGCACCTTCCAGCAATGTATCTGAACCACTGATTCTATGTTTATGATTGAGTAATGCGGCTTGCAACTCATCAATAGTAAATGTGTACAAGTCTTTGTTTTCCTCCAGGGTCACAACTAATGATTCAAATTTCTTTGGAAGAAATCTAAAAAAAATTTCAACAACTCTTTGGTCATTTAGATTTTCTCCATGAGACTTTATTTGATTAACCAAACCAATAACACGAGTATAGAATGAGTCTACTGACTCTATATTTTTCATTGACAGAGATTCAAAATTTCTTCTAAGAATTTGAAGTTTCGTAGTTTTTACCTTGTTCAAGCCTTGATAGGAAGTTTCCAGTGTATCCCACGCTTTCTTAGCTGATTGCGCTGCTGCTACTCTTGGGAGTATGGATTCATGTGTTGCTTGATGTATGTGGAACAACGTCTGTCCATCTTTCTTCCTCTATTCCCTTAAGACATCATTCTCAGCTTGTGTGAGATTGTTGTATGCTGCTAGATCTGGTGGTTCTGCATAACCATTATGGACTATGTCCCATAAATATTGACCTCTAAACAAAGCTTTCATAGTTAGAGACCAATATTCATAATTTTTACCAGAAAAATATTGGAGTTTGCAAATTACCCGAAGTGGAAGCCATTCTTAATCACTTTTCCCTTTTGTAAATACAAATTCTACTTTCTGTAAACCAGGCTTTGATACCAGATCAAGGGAAAAGGGGGCAACCTGTGCAATAAAAAAGAACTGACCTGCGCGATAAATAAATAGCTTTTATTTTCTTTGCTTTAGGACCCACGCTCCACTTAGCAAATACTTTTCTCTAAATTATTTTGCTGAATAATTTTCTTCACAAATCACTTGCGTGGAAATTACCTGCGCAATTTCACTTTTTACTGCGCGCAGATTAACTGTGCAGTTCTCTAACCTTGCTGAATACTTATCTTTGCATAAGCTTCGCACTTCATACAAATTACTTTTGTAAACTTCTTTTAACTTTACGAAGGTTAATTTCCCACAAGTTACCTTCACATACCTATTTAGTTGCGCACAACCCAATCTTAAACAAACTTTGTATAAATGTATTTCATGCTAAAACATAAGAACCAAAACATATGTAGATGTTACTGCGTAGTTAAACTAGGTCATTTGTCACCGTGAAATACTTGGAATCTTGATTTGATTTACCGACCGTAAATGTAAAACAACATTTACGCAGATCAATATGAAGTAGATGTGCGGGATGCATAGACCAACATTCTTGAGAATGAATATATAAAACTAAAGACTTATATATATTCCCACTGTAAAACAAAGTAACTTTGCCGCACTTACAGTGAGATGAGTTTGTACTTCAATCTTTTACAGTATTACAGAGCTTGAGCTCTTCATATAGTTCACGGGATGAGTTTCTCCTCCTTTCACTCTTCTTCCCTTACATACGTCTATTTTTCTTCATCTCTATTTAATCTTCTGAGAGTGATTTTCATTTATAGAGTTTCATTATCACTGACTCAGGATCTCTTCACTTGGAAGCTATAGGGTTTCATTAAAGACTATAATAAATATCTACCTAACAAGTTATGATCCTTCAAAATACAAACGCGGCTACATAAATACTAACTTGTTGTGAGCCGGATTGGCTACAAACTTATTGACTGACTTTCTTACATTGCAGACTGACTAAGTGTCTGATAGAGCTGGTGCATATCAGATACACTATCAGCTCATTAATTACATTATTTCCAACATGATTTATATTTATATAGTCTTCATGGGCGAAGGAAATGGGAGAAGGAAGAAATCCCATTCATCCGAAGGAAAATTAAGGTCTAGGAGGCTGTTACTTTTCAACAGCTATCAAAAATATCTAAGGTAGGTCAAATTCTTTCGATCTCCCATTAATTTATTTCTTAACTTGTTGTTTGACAAGCATTCTTTGGATCAAACCATGTTGAAGCTGCAGCTAAATTGTGAAAAATGTAAACGGAGGGCGATGAAGACACTTGTAGGGATCTCAGGTACATTCTTCGTTTAATTTTTATGCAAGGATCTCAGGTACATTATCCATTTAATATTTATGTGGTGGACTGTGGCTATAGTAATTTGTATTAATGGTTTCCGGTGTTGATACATTGTAGGAGTTGGCTCTATAAACATCGATGCGATGGATGGTAAGATCATTGTAATTGGAGATGCAGATCCCGTCTTCCTTACCTCAAGTCTCAGGAAATTTGGATACTCTGATTTGGTCAGCGTGGGACCTCCTGTGATGGAAATTGAGGACGAGGTTATGCCAGCGAATATCTCTTTTTTCGTTCTTCCAAGAAGCTGTTATCGGTGCAGTGGTCACACCTATTACTGGAGCGACGACAGGGCGAACGGCTGCTCCATACTCTGAGTTTTGGTCCATCTCTGTACCTTTAGGTTAATAATGGCCTTCTCTACATGCCGTTATTTCTTTGGCTTCTGTGAAAACTGGGAAGCGTGTTCTGAAATAGATCCAAAGCGTATTCCACAAAGAGATCCAAGTAATGCACTTCCGAGCTGTTTCAATTTAAAACCAAATTGTTATCCATACGAGTAGAATCATTGAATATGTACGTCTTCAGTTAGTTAGACTGATTAAATATTTTAAGAGATTAGAACTGACCTTTATATATATATAAAATAGATAAAGAGAAAGCATGTTGGGTAGTTGACAACAGATCACCTATTTTAGTTCATATTAAATACTTTAAGTCTGAATTAAAGGTTTTAAGTCTTAAGAAGAAATTCATTTGAACTGATGGCTCTTATATATATATATATATAGAGAGAGAGAGAGAGAGAGAGAGCCTGTAGTGGTTATGTGGTTGACAATTGTGGATGTTAAATCACTACAGGTTACTTGTTTCAGTTTTTGTAGTTTCAGGGGTTGAGAACTTGAGGTCATCTGTTTCAATTATTACATGTCTATGGGAGTCACATGCAAGAGAATTAAATTGACTTCAGGTGCCTTCAGAAATAACCTTCTTGGTGGACAGTCGATAGTTCTTCCATTAACATTGGAGTTACACCTAACTTAGCTTAAAAATTCATCCTTTCGATGTAAAGATTCCTAGTTTTATATATATATATTTCCATGTTAACATTGGAGTTACACCTAACTTAGCTTAAAAATCCAGCCTTTCGATGTAAAGATTCCTAGTTTTATATATATATGAGAGAGAAACATTACGCATGGGAAACTAACACACTGATGTCTAACATTGGTTTGAAAAATCCTTGATCACTTGGTTGCATTTTATGTTCGCACCTTCTATCGTCACCGCCACTACAGTCGCTACTGCGACAACAAGCCCAACGATCATCAGAGACTTCGCCATTCCCATTTCTCTCCTCGAATCTCCTTGTCACAAAATTACAATGGGACGTTCTTATTTGGTGATATGTTTAGCTATTCCTCGTTAATAAATAGAATATCTTTGAACAACGGGATAACCCTACAAAACTCCATTGAACTAGTCAGATATCACAAATCAACTACTTATTTCTTAAGAATGTTAAATGATTAAACTTAACCTATCCATATTATTAATGGTGTGACCAAATATAACTACTTCCTTTGAAGGATAAACATATTTCCTCGATGGGGGTGTGACAGGTTACACACCATAAGGGTTGATTTCGTGAAGTGAGCGGAATTCACAAAGATTGGAATGGAACACTATCTCCATTATAGATTCTATCCTGCTATCAATTATCTCTATATATAATGGGATCATGCAAGCTAATTAGGGTATCTCTTGACATGTTGGAAGAAATAGAAAACTGAAGAAACAAGCATCCTTTAACTTGCATGGATATTTTTAGATTGTTAGAGTCCCCTTAGGGCAGAAAGGAAAATGGCTGAACACAAAGCCAATGAAAGACACAAATTTAGGTGTGAATGCTCCAATATTCTCATTGGGTAATGTACACATAAATACAATGAGAACTGACCAGTGGGTTTCAAATTCTAAAAGGTCTCTTGGACTCCCAAGATTACTATTCGTCTCCCAACCTCGCGGATTGGTTTCCAACAAACACTGCCTTAATCTAAAGGGGTGTATATGAGTCTAAGAAAAGAGAGCTGAATAAGAGGCTTGACAATTCGAATATGCTAAGGAAGTTAGCAGAAGCTAACTTCTCGTGCTAAGTACAAGTGCTCTCTGAATTCGTGGTTTTGGCTGACCACCAACCAAAGCGAGATAATAGAAGCTCATGTCTTCTACTAAGTGGGTGGTTTAAATATTACCACAAAATCTCAATCTCAACAACTACAAAATCATGAACCATGAATATGATTTAAGGATGATCACACTGAACTCTCAAACTTGGATTAAAGGATAAGAGGTTCCTCGAACATTCTGAAAGCATCACAGAAGTTGTCTATCTTCTACTAAATGAGTGGTTTAAAGCTGACCATAAACTCTAGAACTTGGATCAATGGCTTAGAGGTTCTTGGAACATTCCAAAGTGCTAGCAAAATCTAATGTATGCTACTAACTTAATATTCATGGCTCTAGCACTGGATACAAATCTAAGTGTGGTAAGATCAAGGCGCTAGATCTAATGCAGTCTTTCTTGTTCTCACTCGCTTGTTCTTGCTTGCTTGTTTATGACTGTTCATCATCCCCCCTGTAAGGAAAAATGTGAGGAGAATAAGATGTTTCAACTACAATATCTGTCAATACTCATGAATGAACTCTTCGATATGACTAATAAATCTTCTTGGTTGTTGAGGACCATTTCCAAGAAGCGATCCACCCATAATGAATCTTTTCTCTTGCAGGTTTCTTCAAATTGAAGTATATGTTTGATGAGTAGGTATGCTTTCCACAATGCTTACAAGGGTGAAGATCAAAACAATGATATTTCATACATGGCCAAGTCAATCACAGTGTTGGCATGTCAAACTCTTAACTTATGTAGATGAAGATGAACTCTCATTCAGGAATCCAACACTTTGAAACTTGATAGGCTTGGAGAAGTCAGGAACGTGACCTGTCACTTCCTTGTCATATCCAAGACCAATTATGTGCTTGTTATCGCTGATCTATTCCCAAGTTTTGATGATGGGATTGGGAGGAACAAGATGAACCTTTGTATGCATATCTTCATCTTCATTTTCTTTCACTTCTAATTGGTTACCATTGTGCTGCTTATGTGATTCTAAAGTGGCATCATTTTGTGCAAGTTGTTGAACTAGATCATAGAGATGATTGTTCTAAACATGAACAAGTTCATAATGTGTTCTTCTCGTTGAAGCTACAACTCAAGCCTTAGGAAATTAAGAGTGTCTTGTGAATCTTTTACACAATCTCAGATATGAGTGAGAGTGCTCTTATCAATCATGACGGTGTTGTCGATAGAGGAAAATAGTAGAGTGTTCCGTAAATCTACAAGGTCATTTAATCTCTCTGTGTCAATAAGGACTCACTCAAATGGAGAAGGGCTTCTTGCAACTCCACCCTTTTACAACAAGACTCAATAAACTCAAAAAGACAAAGGTTGTCGCTCTTAGCCGAAAATGCACCCAAATGTAATTAAGCTCACATAAGACAATTTCAAGTACAAAAGAACGTACTCAAAAAGAATTTCGCAAGTTATAGATGATGCTTAGTCTCGAAGATTTATGGCTAGTCGAGGTGCAACTCGAGAGCTCTAAACAAAATTTCACTGTAGAATCTTAGGAAAATGTATCGATGAAATCAGATTCTACAAGTTGAAGTAAATATTGCAGTATCCAATTCTCAATCTCCTAGCAATAGAACAATGGCACTAGAACAAGGGAATTCTCAATCTCCAAGCAATAGTATCCAAGCATCTTGAGTACACTATCTTGCAACATGCTCAAGGAAGTAAAGGTCTTTAAGAAAATATGGTGGAGTGTGGATTCAAACTATATTTAATATTCATTGCCATTACTGCCATTATTTCTTGATATTGTGCAACATATCATTTGTAATATCTCACTTAAATGTGTTACCAACTTCTTAATCAATATCCTTACAAATTTTTATTCCAAAATCTTTGACAATCTAGGAGTATGCACTATGTATATAAAAAATGATCACTTGGACAAAGTGGAGTGTTTCCATAAATAAATGGAGAAATGATTAAATAAATTAATGTAGGAGTGCATGACCACGTCAAATGGTGCTCTAAGTAGTAGACAATTCTTACACTCAAATGAATTTGAATTGCTTCTTATAAAATACAACTAGTCTCTTCCACAGGATGCAAAGGATTTTTAACCAAATACCTGCTCCAATAATGTACAAGCCCAACACTTTCGACATGCTTGACGAGTTCAACTTGTTGCACCAATATAAGTTGAGGGAGTATTCAAAGCACCAGCTCCGAAATGGGTCTCCACATCTTAGATTTCATGTGGTAGCACCCTCCAATATCTGTGCTGAAGGAGAGAGGAAGCACCAATTTTCATAGACACTCTTCCACCACTAAAATTCTCCAACACACAATCTGGTTTCAATGGCACTAGAACTCTTTTGTCCTGTTCTCTGAATTTCTGAACGAGTAAAAACCTTTTATTGAATAAGGATTCAATGCATAAAACACACTGAATCGATATGCAATGGTGCCATTTTGAAAGATGATTCGCAACCACTCCAAATGAATGATCTACGGCCAGTCGAAAAGAATGTTCTATGGCCAATCAATATGCAACTAGAATGTTTTGCAGCAATGCACAGTCAATGCTTCACACACTAGAGCTATGATGGAATCCCTTCTCAAATCTGTGCAATGTGCATGCATGTGAGAAGGGTTCAATGTATAATGCACTCGGCTGATGCTTTTATTGTTGAAATATTATAATTAATGAGATGATATCATATTTGATATGTGTTGTCTCTGTCAGACACTCAATCAATCTGCAATGTCAGAAGTCAGTCAGTTAGTTTGCATCCAATCTGGCTCACGGCAAGTTAGTATTTATGTAGCCGCGTTTGTATTTCGTAGGCCCAAAAATTCTTAGGTAGGAATTTATTATACTCTTTAATGACACATTGTAGCTTCGAGGAGAAAGAAAAACCAAGTTTGTGTATAAATGAAAATCACTCACAGAGATAGAGATAAGAGATGTAGGAGTGAAAAGAAGAAGAAAAGACCCATGAAATGTATCAAGAGCCAAAGCTCCGTGTAAAAGTGTGAAAGATTGAAGTGAAACTCATCTCTCTTTAAGTGTGGACAAGTTACTATGTTTTCCAGTGGTAATATATAAGTCTTTAGTTTTATGTATTCATTCTCAAGAATGTTGGTTTATGCATGCCGCGCATCTTCTTCATATTGACCAATGTAAATATTGTTTACATTTACGGTCTGTAAATCAAATTAATATTTCTAAGTATTTCACGGTGGTAAAGGCCCTAATTTAACTGCACAGTAACTTCTACATATGTTTCGGTTCTTATATTTTAGCATGAAATACATTTATACAAAGTCTGTTTAAGTTTGGGTTATGCATAGCTAAATAGGTATGTGAACGTAACTTGTGCGCAATTAACCTTCGTAAAGTTAAAAGAAGTATGCAAAAGTAATTTGTATGAAGTGTGAATCTTATGCAAAGTAAAGTATTCCGCAAGGTTAGAGAGTTGTGCAGCAAAGTTCACCTGCGAAGTAGAAAGTCGAAATGCACAGATAATCACCGTGCAGTAAAAAGTAAAATAGCGCAGGTAGTTTTTGCACAAGTAATTAGTGAATAAAAGTATTTGGTAAGAAAATAACTTCGAGGAAATTATTTTCTAAGTGAAGCATAGCTCAGAAGCAAAGAAAGGAAAGATATTCATTTACTATGCAGGTCAAATCTTTTGACTGCTCAGGGTGTTCCTTTTCCCTTGATCTGGTATCAAATCTTGGTTTACGAAAAGTAGAATTTGTATTTACAAAAGGGAAAAGTGATTAAGAATGGCTTCCTCTTCGGGTAATTTGTAAACCCCAATATTTTCTGGTAAAAATTATGAATATTGGTCTCTAACTATGAAAGCTTTGTTTAGAGGTCAAGATGTATGAGAAATAGTCCATAATGGTTATGCAGAACTAGCAGATCTAGCAACATACAACAATCTCAAACAAGCTCAGAAGGATGTCTTGAGGGAACAAAGGCAGAAAGATGGAAAGAAATTGTTCCACATATATCAAGTGACACATGAATCAATACTCCCAAGAGTAACAGGTGCGTAGTCAACTAAGGAAGCGTGGGACACACTGGAAACTTCCTATCAAGGCTTGAACAAGGTAAAGACTACCAAACTTCAAATTCTTAGAAGAGATTTTGAATCTCTGTCAACTAAAAATACAAAGTCAGTAGAATCATTCTATACTCGTGTTATTGGTCTGGTTAATCAAATAAAGTATCATGGAGAAACTCTAAGTGATCAAAGAGTTGTTGAAAAAGTTCTTAGAGTTCTGCCAAAGAAATTTTAATCTTTAGTTGTAACCCTGGAGGAAAACAAAGATCTTTCCACATTTAATATTGATGAGTTGTAAGCCTCATTAATCAATCATGAACATAGAATCAGTGGTTCAGAAACATCACTGGAAGGTGCATTCATAGCACAGTCATCCATAAGTCATGGAAGAGGCAGAGGAATATCAAACTCTAGAGAAAGAGGAGGAGGTCAGAATCAAACTCCTAGTCAACCAAGTGGACAAAGGTATGATAAATAAAAAATTCAATGTCATTACTGTAAGAAGTATGGACACTTCGCATATGAATGAAAGAAGAAGCAGTATGACCAAGGAAAGCAAGGCCAACCACAGTGAAGCAACAGCAGCACTCCGAACAGCTCACTATTCTTAGCATGTGCATCTCCACTTGAATCCAATGCTTTCCAAGAAAGTCCAAATGACATATGGTATTTAGACTCAGGCTGTGGAAATCATATGACTGGTAATTTAAATCTATTCTCTAGTATAGATAAATTAGTTCAAACTGATGTCACACTTGGAAATAATATTCCAGTTATTGTTTTGGGAAAGGGTACTGTTGATATTCTAACCAAACATGGGCATTAGAAATATATGCCTGATGTTTATTATGTTCAAGGTTTGAAGCATAATCTGATGAGCATTGGACAACTGATGAGAAAAGGTTACATAGTTCATATGGTAGGAAAACATTGTCTGATGAAAGACATATATCCAAGCAATCAGTTAATATTTGAAGTGTAGATTACAATCAATCACTTGTTTCCTTTGAGGATAAGACCGATCATAAAAGGAAAAACAACTCAAGTTGTTCATGAAAGACAGAATGAAAATTCTGGAGCTGCATTCAAAGTATAAAGCAAAGAAGGAGAAATTCACTACGAAAGGGAAGCAAAAGACAACGAAATTCAAGCTGCGTTTCAAACAGAAATAAATGATGAATCCTGGTTATGGCACTTCAGATTCAGACATCTGAATTTTGGTGGGTTGAAGCTACTACATATGAAGGACATGGTGAAAGGATTTCCATTGATTGAAAAGCCAAAGAGAATTTGTGAAGGCTGTATTTTTGGAAAACAACACAGAGAGACTTTTCCAGTCAGAAAGTCATACAGAGCTCGGACACCACTTGAAATTGTGCACTCTGATATTTGTGGACCATTGCAAACATTGTGCATGTGAGGATACACTTATCTTCTCACATTTATTGATGATTTCACAAGAAAAACATGGTTCTATTTTCTAAAACATAAATCTGATGCATCTGGTTGTTTTCAGCAGTTCAAGGTACTTGTGGAGAAGTAGAGTGGTTGCAGCATCAAGATATTAAGAACATATAGAGGTGGTGAGTATGTTTCAAATGATTTATTAAAATTTTGAAAAAATCATGGAATACATAAGCAATTCACTGTGCGGTATACAACGCAGCAGAATGGTATCATAGAAAGGAAGACCAGAACCATTATGGAGATTGCGCGCAGTATGTTGGAAGCCATGTATCTGTCAAATGAATACTGGGCTGAAGTAGTGGAAACTGTTGTTTACATCATGAATCGATGTCCAATGAAGAGCGTGAAGAACAAAGTTCCACAGGAAAAATGGACAGGTATTAATCATAGTGTTTCACATTTAAAATTTTTTGGTTTTATAGCATACGAACATGTTCCAGATGAGCTAAGAAGGAAATTAGACAATAAAGGACATAAATGCATTTTTATTGGTTATTCTGAAGACACAAAAGCATACAATTTGTATGATCTTGTTGCAAGAAAAGTTATTATCAGTCGAAATGTTCAGTTTGTAGAAAATGAAGCATGGGATTGAACTGTAGAGAAGAATATTAAAATCATGTCACATGTTGAACATGATGACATCGCAGAAGATGTGGTTGAGACTCCGCATGAAAATCAAAACTGTGCAGCTCCGTCTACTCACAGGACTGTGCAGCATGTTCCAGCAGAAAGAAATCGGACACAAGTCGCAACTCAAGCAACTCCGACAAGCACACCAAGTGTGCAGCAAACTCCATCAAGCAGTTCGACACCAGCAACTCCGATAAAGACAAGAACTCTGCATGAGATATATGAGACTGGTACACCTAATTCATTCTCATTTTTTGCATTATTTTCTCAAGTAAATGATCCTCTAACATTTGAAGAAGGTGTGGAAGATAAAGTTTGGGAACAAGCCATGGATGAAGAAATAGAATGCACTGAGAAGAATCAAACATGGTAATTAGTTGATGTTCCTAAGGACAAGGATGTGATAAGCATGAAATGGATTTATAAGACCAATCAAGATGTTGATGGAAATGTGCAGAAGCACAAGGCAAGATTGGTAGCAAGAGGGTTCACACAACATCCTGGCATAGACTTCAATGAAACTTTTTCACCTGTAGCTTGAATGGACACTATCAGAACAGTTTTGGCCATCGCAGTACATAAGACATGGCTTGTTTATCAAATGGATATTAAGTTTGCATTTTTAAATGGTTATTTAGAAGAAGAAGTATATGTTGAGTAGCCACAAGGCTATGAAGTTCCAGGACAAGGACACAGAGTATACAGACTTAAAAAGGCAATCTATGGTTTGAATCAAGCTCCTAGAGCTTGGTACAGTCACATTGACTAATACCTCATCCATAATGGATTTCACAGAAGTGAATGTGAGCCAACGATGTACACAAAAATCAATAAGCAAGGTAATAAGCTAATTGTCTGCCTGTATGTAGATGCCTTGATATTTACTGGTGATTTTGGCATAAACAAATTTAGATCAATCATGGAAAGTGAATTTGAAATGACTAATTTGGGGCTTATGAAGTATTTTCGGGGCATAGAAGTCCAACATACTGAAAATGGTATATTTATATCACAGTCAAAGTATGCCAGTGATGTCTTGAACAGATTTAAGATGTTAAACTGTAAGACAACCTCGACACTAGTGATAACATGTTTGAAATTGAGCAATGATGATGATGGATCCAATGTAGATACTACATTGTTTAAAAGGCTTGTTGGCAGCCTTATGTATCTTACAGCAACAAGGCCAGACATCATGTATGGAGTCCACTTAATCTCAAGTTTCATGGAGTCACAAAAAGAATTTCATTGGCAAGTAGGTAAAATAATTATGAGGTATGTAAGTGGAACAAAAGACTTTGGTATTTGTATTCAACCTCAAAAATTTTCAAACTCATTGGATACACTGACAGTGACAATGGAGGAAACATAGATGACAGAAAAAACACATATGGGAATAAATTTCATGTAGGAACAGGGGTTGTATCATGGGCTTCAAAGAAACATCCCATAGTAACTCTTTCTTCAGCAGAAGCAGAGCATGTCACAGCTACTAGCGCTTCATGTCAAGTCGTGTGATGAACCTGCAATAATTAATTAATGCAAATACACGAGATATCAGAAATAATAGAACAAAATCACTTTTATATTGATCATGGGCCACTTCGAGGGGGCAACCTCCTTTAAGCAAGCTCAATACAATTAACTTCACGGTGCCTTCAATGGCCTCAACACACACTTATATACTAAGTCTATGCCCAATACTATGAGTCAAAACCATGGGACATATAATACTACGAGACGACTTACAAAGCATATGCGTCCAATACTATGGGTCAATACTATGGGCTAATATAAACTACGGATCAACAAATACTACGGGATGACTTACAAAGCATATGTGTCCAACAACAATATACTAACATAGTAAAGAGAAGGGTTGACATAGGTTCCTAACATCCCCTCTCCCTTAGAAAAATCTTTGTCCTCAAAGCTTTGGTTGGAGAAAGTGATGCATAATCTAAACGAGTGGTTCCCCGGTAACATCATCAGGTTGCATTTCGGGCCACTGATGCCTTTGGAGTGTTGAGGAGGATTACTTGGAAGGCTGTAGATGAAGAAGAACCCTATCAGCTACGTGGACAATACGCTCAGAACAGTGCTTATCGGCTTGTTGTTTTAGGTGAATTTTGGCCATGTGAAGATTGTCCTGCAGAATGAGAAGAATCTGATCGCAGTTTCGAAGAACCGAGTCAATTTCCTCAACTGGGGAGCTGCTAAGGGTGTATGGAAGAAGAACTGGCAGTGTTTTTCCATAGACTGCTTCATATGGTGTCCTTTGAGACGTGGTATTGTACCACCAGAGCGCTGCTAGGAAATCCATAGAAATAGTTGGCCAAAGCTGTGTAGGGATGGGCAAGGGTTTGAGCAATCCTGAAAGGAGTGTCATTTCCCCCTTGTTGAATTGGAAAGTATCATCGTCAGCCACCATCTATTGAATTGTCATTTTTAGTCCCTGCCAAAAGAAGTTACATTGTTCCCGGTCATATATTTTGCAGAACCCAGAGTGCCCTGTTGATGAAGAAGCATGGAGTTCATATTAGAGATAGCCCTGTTGAACATATTGCAACCAATTTGTAACAAGCAGAGAAAGAGCTGTAAGATAAATTGGGTCATCAATTGTACGAGAAGGAGTATCTTCCACCATATTGTCCTTACCCTTCTTGTAAGTTATCACATAGGGATAACCCATTTCAGGTGTGTTGGGGAGGAGACCCATTGTTTCAGAAAATTTTTCAGACACGGGAGATCAGTCTTGATGCAGAAATAATTCCCTAATAGGTATGGCTGCCACTTCTATACTGCATGCAAAATCCATCACTTCCTGCTGAGAGGTAGATGTGGCTAAATTCTTACCAGAAAGGTCTCTTGAAGGCAGCAAGCGCATTGGTTCAGCAAAGATACCTGCATATCTATCCAAGGAAGTAGTGGAAACTGTTGATGGGTGCATCTGAATGGAATTGAGTTGAGCGATGACACCATGTGAATTCTTCTTAAGGATTTTTTCCAAGCGATGTGAACTGATGATGCAGAGAGACCTTGGTTGTAAGCCCAGAAATTTGTGTTGTGCCCCATTGACTTTAAACTGCATCCAAAGTTCAGCAAAATCCCATAAGATGGGGCCAAGTGTGCATAGCCATTGAATGCCCAAAACCACATCACATCCGCCTAAGGACAAGGCAAATATGTCAGAGCGTAGGTTATAATATTCCATAGAGATACGCACATTGTGACACTTCCCCTTGCAAGGTAAGGTGCCCCCATTGGCAACCATGACTTCAAAGTTGGAGTAAGGATGGACAAAACAATTAGCCTGTTTGGAAATCTGAGGGTCAATGAAGTTATAAGTGCTACCAGAATCAATGAGTATGGTAAGAGGGAGCTTCTTGAAGTATCCCTTGACCCGCATTATTTGTGGGGTGGTGACGTCGGTTACACCATGGAGAGAGATCTCGGGTGGGTCGTCCTGAGATGGGGTGTCAACACGTGGGTGTTGAATGTCGACCTGATCATCTACTATATCTGTAGCTTCTTCACCAAGTTCTAAGGCAGGCGGAGAATCCACATCCAAGAGATAGAGCTTTTGTTGAGCACATCTATGTCCCTGAGTGAATTTCTCATCACAATTATAGCAAAGCCCTTTTTCTCGACATGCTTGCATTTCTATTTCAGACAAATGCTTGATAGGAATTGGTTGAGGAGCAGGCATGATGGAAGGTTGTTGGGAACCCATATTTCTGAAGGGAACAAAGGTGGGTTTAGAGCGTTGTTGAGTTGCAATCTTGTCCTCGGCCAGCTTATCCAACCCTAGGACTTCCATCATTGTGTTGGGACAAAACATTTTTACCTCTGAGCGGATTTCATCCTTGAGACCACTGATAAAACAACTCCTGTAGAATTCATCAGACAATCCTTCTGTGTGATTGGCCAATTTCTCAAATTCTGTCTGATACTTTCTCACTGTGCCAATTTGGTGAAGTTTAGTGAGTGCTCCTGTGAAATCATCAAAAGCACTAGGACCAAATCGTGGCAAAATGAGTTGGTAAAAATCTGTCCAGTTTGGCTCAGGATGAGCTTTGATGTACCAACGGTACCATTGACGGGCTTCCTGTTCCAAATGAAAGGATGCAAGTGGAACTTTCTGGGCATCAGAAGTATTATGCAGACTGAAATATTGTTCTGCTCGATATATCGATCCAGTTGAATCAGTATGATTGAAGCGAGGAAAATCAAGCTTCGGCCCACGAAAATTGCTGGAAGAAGAGAACTCGGTGGCTGCAAAAGATTCTGGCTGGCTGGTATTGTTCATGGCTGAATGCTGAAGATGGAGGCTGAGAAATTTTTCATCCAAATCTTGGAGTTTGGTTTGGATGGCTACAAGTGCTTCCTCCATGGTGTGTGCTCCTGCATGGGTGACAACCATAACCAGGTTTTTTTTATTTTTATTTATTTATTTTTGGTGGAATGGTTAGAAAAACACAAACAGAAGCTGATTTAGTAAAGGGAAATTTGGATTGGGGAAACAATCTGATGGGTAATTGGGGTTTGATTATATTTTGGACAATGTCAAAAGGACAAGAAAGCAAAAAGGGGGATTTCAAAAGCGGGGTGATAGAATCAGAAAATTTGGCAGAGAGGGACAAAGAAGCAGAATTCAGAAAGGAACTTTGTGGTAAAATTTGAAGGTGATTGGGTGAAATCTGAGGAAGCTATGGAAAACCCTAAAAATAGACAAATGTGGGATTTCGAGATTTGGGAAGGGGAATTGGGGATAGGGTCCTCAGGAATGAAAGATGTAGAATGGGATGACAGGGGTTCCCCAAAAATTGCAAGGGAAACAAAGTGAAAATAAAGGAGATATGGATCGGCAATAGCGGCGCAATAGCGTGGAAGGGATAAAAAACGGCTGGATCTGAAACGGTGACTGGATCTGGAACGACTTTCAGAATAGATCTGAAACGGCTGGATCTGGAGCGGAAGTGATCGGCAACAGTTCAACTGAAAATAGATATGGACCCCAGGTATGTACGGCTTCCTAACAGTTCAGGTGTTTCACTCGGCCACCGATGCTGTCTGATGGATTTCATATTGGGGCAGTACCCCTCACTCCACAGCTCAGGTAAAACTGATAACCACTTTCCCACAAATGACAGCTCTTGGTTTACCTCACGGGTGGGAACTAGTCAATCAGGTAGGGGTCGTTGCCCTTTCCGCTGGCAGGTCCTCTCAATGGGCCAGCTACTTTGGGGTTCCTGTGGTACTCCTCACAATGATTTTTAGGGCTTATGTCCAAGTGCTTCCCACAGTTAAGCGGATAGGGATTATTCCCAAATCCGAAGCTGCAACAAATGCGAAAAAAAAATTTGGCAGAAATTCCACCCAACGAGCTCAAGAAAGTGCTCTGATACCAGATGTGATGAACCTGTAATAATTAATTAATGCAAATACACGAGATATCAGATATAATAGAGCAGAATCACTTTTATATTGATCACGAGCCACTTCGAGGGGGCAACCTCCTTTGAGCAAGCTCAATACAATTAACTTCACGGTGCCTTCAATGACCTCAACACACACTTATATACTAAGTCGATGCCCAATACTATGAGTCAAAACCATGTGACATATAATACTACGGGATGACATACAAAGCATATGCACCCAATACTATGGGTCAAAACTATGGGCTAATATAAACTATGGATCAATAAATACTATGGGACGGCTTACAAAGCATATGCATCCAACAATAATATACTAACATAGTAAAGAGAAGGGTTGACATAGGTTCCGAACAAGTCATTTGGACGTAGAGTATGTTATGTGATTTGTCGCAGAACCAGCAAGAACCCACAGTCATTTACTGCAGCAACAATTCATCTATCGCACTATCAAAGAATCATGTGTACCATAAGAAAACCAAGCACATCGACACAAGGTATCATTTTATAAGAGAATTAATAAACAACAAGGAAACCTGTTTAGAATTTTGCAAGTCTGAATATCAGGTAGCAGACATCTTTACCAAACCATTGGCAAAGGACACATTTCAATATCTGCGAAGTTGTTTGGGAGCGACAAGTTCTGCACAACAAATTTTGTCATGAACAGAGCATGTTTCAGCCCTGGAATATTTTGTAAATTTTTATTTTTGTTTAATGATCCACATCCGCTCATAATTAAGGGGTAGTGTTGGAATATTGTAATTAATGAGCTAATAGAGTATCAGGTATGCACCAGCACTGTCAGACACTCAGTCAGTCTGCAATGTCAGAAGTCAGTCAATTAGTTTGCAACCAATCAGACTCACGGAAAGTTAGTATTTATGTAGCTGCATTTGTATTTCGCAGGCCCAAAACTTCTTAGGTAGGAATTTATTACAGTCTTTAATGAAACACTATAGCTTAGCGGAGAATCCAAAATCAAGTTTGTGTATAAATGAAAATCACTTACAGAGATAGAGATAAGAGATGCAGGAGTGAAGAGAAGAAGAAAAGACATGTGAAATGTATCAAGAGCCCAAGCTCTTTGTAAAAGTGTGAAAGATTGAACTGAAACTCATCTCTTTGTAAGTGCAGAAACGTTACTCTGTTAAGTGCGAAAGATTGAAGTGAAACTCATCTCTTTGTAAGTGCGGTAAAGTTACTCTGTTTTACAGTGGTAATATATAAGTCTTTAGTTTTATGTATTCATTCTCAAGAATGTTGGTTTATGCATGCCACGCATCTTCTTCATATTGACCTGTGTAAATGTTGTTTACATTTACGGTCTGTAAATCAAATCAAGATTTCTAAGTAATTCACGGTGCTAAATTCCGTAGTTTAACTGTGCAGTAACTTCTACACATGTTTCGGTTCTTATATTTTAGCATGAAATACATTTATACAAAGTTTTTTTAAGTTTGGGTTATGCGCGGCTAAATAGGTATGCGAAGGTAACTTGTGCGCAGTTAACCTTCGTAAAGTTGAATGAAGTATGCAAAAGTAATTTGTATGAAGTGCGAAATGTATGAAAAGTAAATTGTTCCACAAGGTTAGAGAGTTGCACAGCAAAGTTCACTTGTGCAGTAGAAAGTCGAAATGCGCAGGTAATCACCGTGCTGTAAAAAGTGGAATCACGCAGGTAGTTTCCGTGGAGGTTATTAGTGAAGAAAAGTATTTGGCAAGAAAATAATTTAGAGGAAAGTATTTGCTAAGTGAAGCACAACTCAAAATCAAAGAAAAGAAAAGATATTCATTTACTGTGCAGGTCAAATCTTTTGACTGCATAGGGTGTTCCTTTTCCCTTGATCTGGTATCAGAGCCTAGTTTACGAAAAGTAGAATTTGTATTTACAAAAGGGAAAAGTGATTAAGAATGGCTTCCACTTTGGGTAATTTGCAAACCCCAATATGTTTTTGGTAAAAATTATGAATATTTGTCTCTAACTATGAAAGCTTTTTTTAGAGGTCAAGATGTATGAGAAATAGTCCAGAATGGTTATGCAGAACCAGCAAATCTAACATCATAGAACAATCTCAGTCAAGATGAGAAGGATGTCTTGAGGGAACAAAGGAAGAAAGATGGAAAGGCATTGTTCCACATACATCAAGCGACACATGAATCAATACTCCCAAGAGTAATGGCAACAGAGTCAGCTAAGGAAGCATGGGACACACTGGAAACTTCCTATCAAGGCTTGAACAAGGTAAAGACTGCCAAACTTCAAATTATTAGAAGAGATTTTCAATCTCTATCAATGAAAAATACAGAGTCAGTAGAATCATTCTATACTCGTGTTATTGGTCTGGTTAATCAAATAAAGTCTCATGGAGAAACTCTAACTGATCAAAGAGTTGTTAAAAAAGTTCTTAGAGTTCTGCCAAAGAAATTTTAATATTTAGATGTAACCCTGGAGGAAAACAAAGATCTGTCCACATTTACTCTTGATGAGTTGCAAGCCTCATTACTCAGTCAGAACATAGAATCAGTGGTTCAGAAACATCGTTGGAAGGTGCATTTGTAGCACAATCATCCATAAGTCATGGAAGAGGCAGAGGAAGATCAAACTCTAGAGGTAGAGGAAGAATTTCTTTCAGAGGAGGTCGCAACAGTAGCCCTGCACATGTCGCTGGTAGGGATCAGTATCAGACTCCCAGTCAGCCAAGTGGACAAAGGTATGATAAATAAAAATTCAAAGTCATTACTGTAAGAAGTATGGACACTTCACATATGAATGTAAGAAGAAGCAGTATGACCAAGGAAAGAAATGCCAAACACAGTCAAGCAATAGCAGCACTCCGAATAACTCACTATTCTTAGCATGTGCATCTCCACTTGAATGCAATGCTTTCCAAGAAAGTCCAAATGACATATGGTATTTAGACTCAGGCTGTAGCAATCACATGAATGGTAATTTAAATCTATTTTCTAGTCTAGATAAATTAGTTCAAACTGATGTCACACTTGGAAATAATATTTAAGTTATTGTTTTAGGAAAGGGTAGTTTCCGTGCAGGTAATTTCCACGCAGGTAATTAGTGAATAAAAGTATTTGGTAAGAAAATAATTTAGAGGAAAGTATTTTCTAAGTGAAGCGAAGCTCGAAAGCAAATAAAGGAAAGATATTCATTTACTATGCAGGACAAATCTTTTGACTACACAGGGTGTTCCTTTTCCCTTGATCTCGTCTCAAAGCCTAGTTTACGAAAAGTAGAATTTTTATTTACAAAAGGGAAAAGTGATTAAGAATGGATTCCTCTTCGGGTAATTTGCAAAACCCAATATTTTCTGGTAAAAATTATGAATATTGGTCTCTAACTATGAAATCTTTGTTTAGAGGTCAAGATGTATGAGAAATAGTCCAGAATGGTTATGCAGAACCAGTAGATATAGCAACATACAACAATCTCACACAAGCTCAGAAGGATGTCTTGAGGGAACAAAGGCAGAAAGATGGAAAGGATTTGTTCCACATATATCAAGTGACACATGAATCAATACTCCCAAGAGTAACAGGTGCGTAGTCAACTAAGGAAGCGTGGGACACACTGGAAACTTCCTATCAAGGCTTGAACAAGGTAAAGACTACCAAACTTCAAATTCTTAGAAGAGATTTCGAATCTCTATCAATGAAAAATATAAAGTTAGTAGAATCATTCTATACTCGTGTTATTGCTCTGATTAATCAAATAAAGTATCATGGAGAAACTCTAAGTGATCAAAGAGTTGTTGAAAAAGTTCTTAGAGTTCTACCAAAGAAATTTTAATATTTAGTTGTAACCCTGGAAGAAAACAAAGATCTGTCCACATTTAATATTGATGAGTTGTAAGCCTCATTACTCAATCATGAACATAGAATTAGTGGTTCAGAAACATCACTGGAAGGTGCATTTGTAGCACAGTCATCCATAAGTCATGCAAGAGGCAGAGGAATATCAAACTCTAGAGGAAGAGGAAGAAGTTCTTTAAGAGGAGGTCGCAGTAACAGCCCTGAGCATGTTGCTGGTAGAGGTCAAAATCAGACTCCTAGTCAGCCAAGTGGACAAAGGTATGATAAATAAAAAATTCAATGTCATTACCGTAAGAAGTATGGACACTTCGCCTATGACTGAAAGAAGAAGTAGTATGACCAAGGAAAGCAAGGCCAAACACAGTGAAGCAACAACAGCAGTCCGAACAACTCACTATTCTTAACATGTGAATCTCCACTTGAATTTAATGCTTTCCAAGAAATTCCAAATGACATATGGTATTTAGACTCAGGCTGTGGAAATCATATGACTGGTAATTTAAATCTATTCTCTAGTATACATAAATTAGTTCAAACTGATGTCACACTTGGAAATAATATTCCAGTTATTGTTTTGGGAAAGGGTACTGTTGATATTCTAACCAAACATGGGCATTAGAAATATATGCCCGATGTTTATTATGTTCAAGGTTTGAAGCATAATCTGATGAGCATTAGACAACTGATAAAAAAAGGTTACATAGTTCATATGGTAGGAAAACATTGTCTGATCAAAGACATATATCCAAGAAATCAGCTAATATTTGAAGTGCATATGAAAATCAATTGCTTGTTCCTTTGACAATAAGATCGATCATAAAAGGAAAAACAGCTCAAGTTGTTGATGAAAGATAGAATGAAAATTCTGGAGCTGCATTCAAAGTATAAAGCAAAGAAGGAGAAATTCACTGCGACAGGGAAGCAAAAGACAACGAAATGCAAGCTGCGTTTCAAATAGAAATAAAGGATGAATCCTGGTTATGGCACTTTAGATTCAGACATCTGAATTTTGGTGGGTTGAAGATACTACATATGAAGTACATGGTGAAAGGATTTCCATTAATTGAAAAGCCAAAGAGAATTTGTGAAGGCTATATTTTTGGAAAACAGCACAGAGAGACTTTTCCAGTCGGAAAGTCATACAGAGCTCGCACACCACTTGAAATTGTGCACTCTGATATTTGTGGACCATTGAAAACACTGTGCATGTGAGGATGCACTTATCTTTTCACATTTATTGATGATTTCACAAGAAAAACATTATTCTATTTTCTAAAACAGAAATCTAATGCATCTGGTTGTTTTCAGCAGTTCAAGGCACTTGTGGAGAAGTAGAGTGGTTGCAGCATCAAAATATTAAGAACAGATAGAGGTGGTGAGTATGTTTCAAATGATTTCTTAAACTTTTGAAAAAATCCTGGCATACATAAGAAATTCTCTCTGCGGTATACACCGCAGTAGAATGGTATCGCAGAAAGGAAGAGGAGAACCATTATGGAGATTATGCGCAGTATGTTGGAAGCCATGCATCTGTCAAATGATTATTGAGCTAAAGTAGTGGAAACTACTGTTTACATCATGAATCGATGCCCGATGAAGAGCGTGAAGAACAAAGTTCCACAGGAAAATGGACAGGTATGAATCATAGTGCTTCACATTTAAAAGTTTTTCGTTGTCTAGCATACGAACATGTTCCAGATGAGCTAAGAAGGAAATTAAACAATAAAGGACATAAATGCATTTTTATTGGTTATTTTGAAGACACAAAAGCATATAATTTTTATGATGTTGTTGCAAGAAAAGTTATTATCATTGGAGATGTTCAATTTGTAGAAAATGAAGCACAGGATGGAACTGTAGAGAAGAATGTTAAAATCATGTCACATGTTGAACATGATGACATCACAGAAGATGTGGTTGAGACTCCGCATGTAAATCAAAACTATGCAGCTCCGTATACTCACAGGACTGTGCAACATGCTCCAGCACAAAGAAATCCGACACAAGTTGCAGCTCAAGCAACTCCGACAAGCACACCAAGTGTGCAGCAAACTCCATCATGCAGCTCGCGTAGTTCGACACCAGCAACTCCGACAAAGACAAGAACTTTGCATGAGATATATGAGGCTGGTACACCTAATTCATTCTTAGTTTTTGCATTATTTTCTCAAGTTAATGATCCTCTAACATTTGAAGAAGGTGTGGAAGATAAATTTTTGGCACAAGCCATGGATGAAGAAATAGAATGCACTGAGAAGAATCAAACATGGGAATTAGTTGATGTTCCTAAGGACAAGGATGTGATAAGCATGAAATGGATTTATAAGACCAATCAAGATGCTTATGGAAATGTGTACAAGCACAAGGCAATATTGGTAGCAAGAGGGTTCACACAACAGCCTGGCATAGACTTCAATGAAACATTTTCACCTGTAACTCTTATGGACATTATCAGAATAGTTTTGGCCATTGCAGCACATAAGAAATGGCTTGTTTATCAAATGGATGTTAAGTCTGTATTTTTAAATGGTTATTTAGAAGAAGAAGTATATGTTGATCAACGACAAGGTTATGAAGTTCCGGGACAAGGACATAGAGTATACAGACTTAAAATTGCACTCTATGGTTTGAATCAAGCTCCTAGAGCTTGGTACAGTCGCATTGACTCATATGTCATTCAAAATGGATTTCACAGAAGTGAATGTGAGCCAATGATGTACACAAAAATCAATAAGCAAGGTAATAAGCTAATTGTATGCCCGTATGTAGATGCCTTGATATTACTGGTGATTTTGGCATAAACGAATTTAGATCAATCATGGAAAGTGAATTTGAAATGACTAATTTGGGGCTTATGGAATATTTTTTGGGCATAGAAGTCCAACATACTGAAAATGGTATATTTATATCACAGTCAAAGTATGCCAGTGATGTCTTGAATAGATTTAAGATGTTAAATTGTAAGACAACCCCGACACCAGTGATAACATGTTTGAAATTGAGCAAGGATGATGATGGATCCAATGTAGATCCTACACTGTTTAAAAGGCTTGTTGGAAGCCTTATGTATCTTACAGCAACAAGGCTAGACATCATGTATGGAGTCTGCTTAATCTCAAGTTTCATGGAGTCACTAAAAGAAGCTCATTGGCAAGTAGGTAAAATAATTCTGAGGTATGTAAGTGGAACAAAAGACTTTGGTATTTATATTCAACCTCAAAAATTTTCAAACTCATTGGATACACTAACAATGTTAATGGAGGAAACATAGATGACATACAAAACACATCTGCGAATACATTTCATGTAGGAACAGGGGTTGTATCATGGGCTTCAAAGAAACATCCCATAGTAACTCTTTCTTCAACAGAAGCAGAGTATGTCGCAGCTACTAGCGCTTCATGTCAAGTCGTTTGGACGTGGTCGATGTTACGCGATCTGTTGTAGAACCAACAAGAAGCCACAGTCATTTACTGTGGCAACAATTCATCTATCGCACTATCAAAGAATCATGTGTACCACAAGAAAACCAAGCACATCGACACAAGGTATCATTTTATAAGAGAATTAATAAACAACAAGGAAACCTGTTTAGAATTTTGCAGGTCTGAATATTAGGTAGCAGACATCTTTACCAAACCATTGGCAAAGGACACATTTCAATATCTGCAAGGTTGTTTGTGAGTGACATGTTCTGCACAACAAACTTTGTCATGAACAGAGCATGTTTCAGCCCTGGAATATTTTGTAAATTTTTATTTTTGTTTAATGATCCCCATCTGCTCATAATTAAGGGGTAGTGTTGGAATATTGTAATTAATGAGCTGATAGAGTATCTGGTATGCGCCAGAACTGTCAGACACTCAGTTAGTCTGCAATGTCAGAAGTCAGTCAGTTAGTTTGCAGCCAATCAGACTCACGGAAAGTTAGTATTTATGTAGCTGCGTTTGTATTTCGTAGGCCCAAAACTTCTTAGGTAGGAATTTATTACAGTCTTTAATGAAACCCTGTAACTTAGCGGAGAATCCAAAATCAAGTTTGTGTATAAATGAAAATCACTTACAGAGATAGAGATAAGAGATGCAGGAGTGAAGAGAAGAAGAAAAGACATGTGAAATGTATCAAGAGCCCAAGCTCTTTGTAAAAGTGTGGAAGATTGAACTGAAACTCATCTCTTTGTAAGTGCGGAAACATTACTCTGTTAAGTGTGAAAGATCGAAGTGAAACTCATCTCTTTGTAAGTGCGGCAAAGTTACTCTGTTTTATAGTGGTAATATATAAGTCTTTAGTTTTATGCATTCATTCTCAAGAATGTTGGTTTATGCATGCCACGCATCTTCTTCATATTGACCTGTGTAAATGTTGTTTACATTTACGGTCTGTAAATCAAATCAAGATTTCTAAGTAATTCACAGTGCTAAATTCCGTAGTTTAACTGTGCAGTAACTTCTACACATGTTTCGGTTCTTATATTTTAGCATGAAATACATTTATACAAAGTTTTTTTAAGTTTGGGTTATGCGCAGCTAAATAGGTATGCGAAGGTAACTTGTGCACAGTTAATGTTCGTAAAGTTGAATGAAGTATGCAAAAGTAATTTGTATGAAGTGCAAAACTTACGAAAAGTAAATTGTTCCACAAGGTTAGAGAGTTGCACAGCAAAGTTCACTTGTGCAGTAGAAAGTCGAAATGCACAGGTAATCACCGTGCTGTAAAAAGTGGAATCGCGCAGGTAGTTTCCACGGAGGTTATTAGTGAAGAAAAGTATTTGTCAAGAAAATAATTTAGAGGAAAGTATTTGCTAAGTGAAGCACAACTCAAAAGCAAAGAAAGGAAAGATATTCATTTACTGTGCAGGTCAAATCTTTTGACTGCACAGGGTGTTCCTTTTCCCTTGATCTGGTATCAGAGCCTATTTTACGAAAAGTAGAATTTGTATTTACGAAAGGGAAAAGTGATTAAGAATGGCTTCCACTTCGGGTAATTTGCAAACCCCAATATGTTTTTGGTAAAAATTATGAATATTGGTCTCTAACTATGAAAGCTTTTTTTAAAGGTCAAGATGTATGAGAAATAGTCCATAATGGTTATGCAGAACCAACAGATCTAACAGCATAGAACAATCTCAGACAAGCTGAGATGGATGTCTTGAGGGAACAAAGGAAGAAAGATGGAAAGGCATTGTTCCACATACATCAAGCGACACATGAATCAATACTCCCAAGAGTAATAGGAACAGAGTCAGCTAAGGAAGCGTGGGACACACTGGAAACTTCCTATCAAGGCTTGAACAAGGTAAAGACTGCCAAACTTCAAATTCTTAGAAGAGATTTCGAATCTCTATCAATGAAAAATACAGAGTCAGTAGAATCATTCTATACTCATGTTATTGGTCTAGTTAATAAAATAAAGTCTCATGGAGAAACTCTAACTAATCAAAGAGTTGTTAAAAAATTTCTTAGAGTTCTACCAAAGAAATTTTGATATTTAGTTGTAACCCTAGAGGAAAACAAAGATCTGTCCACATTTACTATTGATGAGTTGCAAGCCTCATTACTCAATCATGAACATAGAATCAGTGGTTCAGAAACATCATTGGAGGCTGCATTTCTAGCACAATCATCCATAAGTCATGGAAGAGGCAGAGGAAGATCAAACTCTAGAGGCAGAGGAAGAATTTCTTTCAGAGGAGGTCGCAGTAGTAGCCATGCACATGTCGCTAGTAGAGATCAGTATTAGACTCCCAGTCAACCAAGTTGACAAAGGTATGATAAATAAAAAATTCAAAGTCATTACTGTAAGAATTATGGACACTTCACATATGAATGCAAGAAGAAGCAGTATGACCAAGGAAAGCAAGGCCAAACACAGTCAAGCAACAACAGCATTTCGAATAGCTCACTATTCTTAGCATGTGCATCTCCACTTGAATGCAATGCTTTCCAAGAAAGTCCAAATGACATATGGTATTTAGACTCAGGCTGTAGCAATCACATGAATGGTAATTTAAATCTATTTTCTAGTCTAGATAAATTAGTTCAAACTGATGTCACACTTGGAAATAATATTCAAGTTATTGTTTTAGGAAAGGGTAATTTTCATGCAGGTAATTTCCACGCAGGTAATTAGTGAATAAAAGTATCTGGAAAGAAAATAATTTAGAGGAAAGTATTTTCTAAGTGAAGCACAACTCGAAAGCAAATAAAGGAAAGATATTCATTTACTGACTACGCAGGGTGTTACTTTTCCGTTGATCTTGTGTCAAAGCCTGGTTTATGAAAAGTAGAATTTGTATTTGCAAAAGGGAAAAGTGATTAAGAATGGATTCCTCTTCAGGTAATTTGCAAAACCCAATATTTTCTGGTAAAAATTATGAATATTGGTCTCTAACTATGAAAGCTTTGTTTAGAGGTCAAGATGTATGAGAAATAGTCCAGAATGGTTATGCAGAACCAGTAGATCTAGCAACATACAACAATCTCACACAAGCTCAGAAGGATGTCTTGAGGGAACAAAGGCAGAAATATGGAAAGGAATTGTTCCACATATATCAAGTGACACATGAATCAATACTCCCAAGAGTAACAGGTGCATAGTCAACTAAGGAAGCGTTGGACACACTGGAAACTTCCTATCAAGGCTTGAACAAGGCAAAGACTACTAAACTTCAAATTCTTAGAAGAGATTTTGAATCTCTGTCAATGAAAAATACAAAGTTAGTAGAATCATTCTATACTCGTGTTATTGGTCTAGTTAATCAAATAAAGTATCATGGAGAAACTCTAATTGATCAAAGAGTTGTTGAAAAAGTTCTTAGAGCTCTGCCAAAGAATTTTTAATCTTTAGTTGTAACCCTGGAAGAAAACAAAGATCTGTCCACATTTAATATTGATGAGTTGTAAGCCTCATTACTTAATCATGAACATAGAATCAGTGGTTCAGAAACATCACTGGAAGGTGCATTTGTAGCACAGTCATCCATAAGTCATGCAAGAGGCAGAGGAATATCAAACTCTAGAGGAAGAGGAAGAAGTTCTTTTAGAGGAGGTCGCAGCAACAGCCCTGAGCATGTCGATGGTAGAGGTCAGAATCAGACTCCTAGTCAGCCAAGTGGACAAAGGTATGATAAATAAAAAATTCAATGTCATTACTGTAAGAAGTATGGACACTTCGCCTATGAATGAAAGAAGAAGCAGTATGACCAAGGAAAGCAAGGCCAAACATAGTGAAGCAACAGCAGCACTGAACAGCTCACTATTCTTAGCATGTGCATATCCACTTGAATTTAATGCTTTCCAAGAAAGTCCAAATGACATATGGTATTTAGACTCAGGCTGTGGAAATCATATGACTGGTAATTTAAATCTATTCTCTAGTATACATAAATTAGTTCAAACTGATGTCACACTTGGAAATAATATTCCAGTTATTGTTTTGGGAAAGGGTACTGTTGATATTCTAACCAAACATGGGCATTAGAAATATATGCCTGATGTTTATTATGTTCAAGGTTTGAAGCATAATCTGATGAGCATTAGACAACTGATGAAAAAAGTTTACATAGTTCATATGGTAGGAAAACATTGTCTGATCAAAGACGTATATCCAAGAAATCAGCTAATATTTGAAGTGCAGATGAAAATCAATCGCTTGTTTCCTTTGACAATAAGACCGATCATAAAAGGAAAAACAACTCAAGTTGTTCATGAAAGACAGAATGAAAATTCTGGTGCTGCATTCAAAGTATAAAGCAAAGAAGGAGAAATTCACTGTGACATGAAAGCAAAAGACAACGAAATGCAAGCTGCGTTTCAAACAGAAATAAAGGATGAATCCTGGTTATGGCACTTCATATTCAGACATCTGAATTTTGGTGGGTTGAGGATACTACATATGAAGGACATGGTGAAAGGATTTCCATTGATTGAAAAGCCAAAGAGAATTTGTGAAGGCTGTATTTTTGGAAAACAACATAGAGATACTTTTCCAGTTCGAAAGTCATACAGAGCTCGCACACCACTTGAAATTGTGCAGTCTGATATTTGTGGACCATTGAAAACACTATGCATGTGAGGATGCACTTATCTTCTCACATTTATTGATGATTTCACAACAAAAACATGGTTCTATTTTCTAAAACAGAAATCTGATGCATCTGGTTGTTTTCAGTAGTTCAAGGCACTTGTGGAGAAGTAGAGTGGTTGGAGCATCAAAATATTAAGAATAGATATACTTGGTGAGTATGTTTCAAATGATTTCTTAAACTTTTGAAAAAATCATGGCATACATAAGCAATTCACTGTGCAGTATACACCGCAGCAGAATGGTATCGCAGAAAGGAAGAGGAGAACCATTATGGAGATTATGCGCAGTATGTTGGAAGCCATGCATCTGTCAAATGAATATTGGGCTGATGTAGTGGAAACTGCTGTTTACATCATGAATCGATGTCCGATGAAGAGCGTGAAGAACAAAGTTCCACAGGAAAATGGACATGTATGAATCATAGTGTTTCACATTTAAAAATTTTTGGGTGTCTAGCATACGAACATGTTCCAGGTGAGCTAAGTATAAAATTAGACAATAAAGGACATAAATGCATTTTTATTGGTTATTCTGAAGACACAAAAGCATACAATTTGTATGATCTTGTTGCAAGAAAATTTATTATCAGTCGAGATGTTCAGTTTGTAGAAAATGAAGCATGGAATGGAACTGCAGAGAAGAATGTTAAAATCATGTCACATGATGACATCGCAGAAGATGTGGTTGAGACTCCGCATGTAAATCAAAACTATGCAACTCCGTCTACTCACAGGACTATGCAACATGTTCCAGCACAAAGAAATCCGACACAAGTTGTAGCTCAAGCAACTCCGACAAGCACACCAAGTGTGCAGCAAACTCCATCGCGCAGTTCGACACCAGCAACTCCGACAAAGACAAGAACTCTGCATGAGATATATGAGACTAGTACACCTAATTCATTCTTATTTTTTGCATTATTTTCTCAAGTTAATGATCCTCTAACATTTGAAGAAGGTATGGAAGATAAAGTTTGGGTACAAGCCATGGATGAAGAAATAGAATGCACTAAGAAGAATCAAACATGGGAATTAGTTGATGTTCCTAAGGACAAGGATGTGATAAGCGTGAAATGGATTTATAAGACCAATCAAGATGCTTATGGAAATGTGTAGAAGCACAAGGCAATATTCGTAGCAAGAGGGTTCACACAACAGCCTGGCATAGACTTCAATGAAACATTTTCACCTGTAACTCGAATGGACATTATTAGAACAGTTTTGGCCATTGCAGCACATAATACATGGCTTGTTTATCTAAGTCTGTATTTTTAAATGGTTATTTAGAAGAAGTATATGTTGAGCAACGACAAGGTTATGAAGTTCCAGGACAAGGACATAGAGTATACAGACTTAAAAGGGCACTCTATGGTTTGAATCAAGCTCCTAGAGCTTGGTACAGTCGCATTGACTCATATGTCATTCAGAATGGATTTCACAGAAGTGAATGTGAACCAATGATGTACACAAAAATCAATAAGCAAGGTAATAAGCTAATTGTCTACCCGTATGTAGATTCCTTGATATTTACTGGTGATTTTGGCATAAACAAATTTAGATCAATCATGGAAAGTGAATTTGAAATGACTAATTTGGGGCTTATGAAGTATTTTCTGGGCATAGAAGTCCAACATACTGAAAATGGTATATTTATATCACAATCAAAGTATGCCAGGGATGTCTTGAACAGATTTAAGATGTTAAATTGTAAGACAACCCGACACCAGTGATAACATGTTTGAAATTGAGCAAGGATGATGATGGATCCAATGTAGATCCTACATTGTTTAAAAGGCTTGTTGGCAGCCTTATGTATCTTGCAGCAACAAGGCCAGACATCATGTATGGAGTCCGCTTAATCTCAAGTTTCATGGAGTCACTAAAAGAATCTCATTGGCAAGTAGGTAAAATAATTCTGAGGTATGTAAGTGGAACAAAAGACTTTGGTATTTATATTCAACCTCAAAAATTTTCAAACTCATTGGATACACTAACAATGACAATGGAGGAAACATAGATGACATACAAAACACATCTGGGAATACATTTCATGTAGGAACAGGGGTTGTATCATGGGCTTCAAAGAAACATCCCATAGTAACTCTTTCTTCAGCAGAAGCAGAGTATGTCGCAGTTACTAGTGCTTCATGTCAAGACGTTTGGACGTGGTTGATGTTTTGCGATCTGTTGCAGAACCAGCAAGAACCCACAGTCATTTACTGCCGCAACAATTCATCTATCGCACTATCAAAGAATCATGTGTACCACAAGAAAACCAAGCACATCGACACAAGGTATCATTTTATAAGAGAATTAATAAACAACAAGGAAACCTGTTTAGAATTTTGCAGGTCTGAATATCAGGTAGCAGACATCTTTACCAAACCATTGGCAAAGGACACATTTCAATATCTCCGAAGTTGTTTGGGAGTGACAAGTTCTGCGCAACAAACTTTGTCATGAACAGAGCATGTTTCAGCCCTGGAATATTTTGTAATTTTGTAATTTTTGTTTAATGATACCCATCCGCTCATAATTAAGGGGTAGTGTTGGAATATTGTAATTAATGAGCTGATAGAGTATCTGGTATGTGCCGTCACTATTAGACACTCATTCAGTCTGCAATGTCAGAAGTCAATCAGTTAGTTTGCAACCAATCAGACTCACGAAAAGTTAGTATTTATGTATCTATGTTTGTATTTCACAGGCCCAAAACTTCTTAGGTACGACTTTATTACAGTCTTTAATGAAACCCTGTAGCTTAGCAGAGAATCCAAAATCAAGTTTTTGTATAAATGAAAATCACTTACAGAGATAGAGATAAGAGATGCAGGAGTGAAGAGAAGAAGAAAAGACATGTGAAATGTATCAAGAGCCCAAGCTCTTTGCAAAACTGTGGAAGATTGAAGTGAAACTCATCTCTTTGTAAGTGCGGAAACGTTACTCTGTTAAGTGTGAAAGATTGAAGTGAAACTCATCTCTTTGTAAGTGCGGCAAAGTTACTCTGTTTTACAATGGTAATATATAAGTCTTTAGTTTTATGTATTCATTCTCAAGAATGTTGGTTTATGCATGCCACGCATCTTCTTCATATTGACCTGTGTAAATGTTGTTTACATTTACGGTCTGTAAATCAATTCAAGATTTCTAAGTAATTCACGGTGATAGATTCCGTAGTTTAACTGTGCAGTAACTTCAAAAATGTTTTGGTTCTTATATTTTAGCATGAAATACATTTATAAAAAGTTTTTTTAAGTTTGGGTTATGCGCAGCTAAATAGGTATGGGAAGGTAACTTGTGCGCAGTTAACGTTCGTAAAGTTGAATGAAGTATGCAAAAGTAATTTGTATGAAGTGCGAGGCTTATGAAAAGTAAATTGTTCCACAAGGTTAGAGAGTTGCACAGCAAAGTTCACTTGTGCAGTAGAAAGTCGAAATGCGCAAGTAATCATCGCGCTGTAAAAAGTGGAATCGCGCAGGTAGTTTTCGCGGAGGTAATTAGTGAAGAAAAGTATTCGGCAAGAAAATAATTTAGAGGAAAGTATTTGCTAAGTGAAGCACAACTCAAAAGCAAAGAAAGGAAATATATTCATTTATTGCGTAGGTCAAATCTTTTGACTACGCAGGATGTTCCTTTTCCCTTGATCTGGTATCAGACCCTGGTTTACGAAAAGTAGAATTTGTATTTACAAAAGCGAAAAGTAATTAAGAATGGCTTCCACTTCGGGTAATTTGCAAACCCCAATATGTTTTTGGTAAAAATTATGAATATTGGTCTCTAACTATAAAAGCTTTGTTTAGGGGTCAAGATGTATGAGAAATAGTCCAGAATGGTGATGCAGAACCAGCAGATCTAACAGCATAGAACAATCTCACACAAGCTAAGAAGGATGTCTTGAGGTAACAAAGGAAGAAAGATGGAAAGGCATTGTTCCACATACATCAAGCGACACATGAATCAATACTCCCAAGAGTAGCAACAACGGAGTCAACTAAGGAAGTGTGGGACACACTGGAAACTTCATATCAAGGCTGGAACAAGGTAAGGACTGCCAAACTTCAAATTCTTAGAAGAGATTTTGAATCTCTATCAATGAAAAATACAGAGTCAGTAGAATCATTCTATACTCGTGTTATTGGTCTGGTTAATCAAATAAAGTCTCATGGAGAAACTCTAACTGATCAAAGAGTTGTTAAAAAAGTTCTTAGAGTTCTGTCAAAGAAATTTTAATATTTAGTTGTAACCCTGGAGGAAAACAAAGATCTGTCCACATTTACTATTGATGAGTTGCAAGCCTCATTACTCAATTAGAAGATAGAATCAATGGTTCAGAAACATCACTGGAGGGTGCATTTGCAGCATAGTCATCCATAATTCATGGAAGAGGCAGATGAAGATCAAACTCTAGAGGTAGAGGAAGAATTTCTTTCAGAGGAGGTTGCAGCAGCAGCCCTGCACATTTCACTAGTAGAGGTCAGTATCGGACTCCCAGTCAGCCAAGTGGACAAAGGTATGATAAATAAATAATTCAAAGTCATTACTGTAAGAACTATGGACACTTCGCATATGAATGCAAGAAGAAGTAGTATGACCAAGGAAAGCAAGGCCAAACAAAGTCAAGCAACAGCAGCACTCCGAACAGGTCACTATTCTTAGCATTTGCATCTCCACTTGAATGCAATGCTTTCCAAGAAAGTCCAAATGACATATGGTATTTAGACTCAGGCTGTAGCAATCATATGAATGGTAATTTAAATCTATTTTCTAGTTTAGATAAATTAGTTCAAACTGATGTCACACTTGGAAATAATATTCAAGTTATTTTTTTTGGAAAGGGTACTATTGATATTCTAACCAAAGATGGGCAGCAGAAATATATGCCTGATGTTTATTATGTTCAAGGTTTGAAGGATAATCTGATGAGCATTGAACAAGTGATGGAAAAAGGTTACAGAGTTCATATGGTAGGAAAACATTGTATGATCAAAGACATATATCCAAGCAATCAGTTAATTGTTGAAGTGCAGATGAAGAACAATCGCTTGTTTCCTTTGATGATAAGACCGATCATAAAAGGAAAAACAACTCAAGTTGTTCATGAAATATAGAATGAAAATTCTGGAGCTGCATTCAAAGTAGAAAGGAAAGAAAGAGAAATTCACTGCGACAGGGAAGCAAAAGACAGCAAAATACAAGCTGCGTTTCGAACAGAAATAAATGATGAATCCTGGTTATGGCACTTCAGATTGGACATTTGAATTTTGGTGGGTTGAAGCTACTACATATGAAGGACATGGTGAAAGGATTTACATTGATTGAAAAGCCAAAGAGAATTTTTGAAGGCTGTATTTTTGGAAAACAACACATAGAGACTTTTCTAGTTGAAAATTCATACAGAGCTCGCACAACACTTGAAATTGTGCACTCTTATATTTGTGGACCATTGCAAACACTATCCATGTGAGGATGCACTTATCTTCTCACATTTATTGATGATTTCACAAGAAAAACATGGTTCTATTTTCTAAAACATAAATTTGATGCATCTGGTTTTTTTCAGCAGTTCAAGGCACTTGTGGAGAAGTAGAGTGGTTACAGCATCAAGATATTAAGAACAGATAGAGGTGCTGAGTATGTTTCAAATTATTTCATAAACATTTTCAAAAATCATGGCATAGAGAAGCAATTCATTGTGCGGTATACACCGCAGCAGAATGGTATCGCAGAAAGGAAGAGCAGAACCATTATGGAGAATGCACACAGTATGTTGGAATCCATGCATCTGTCAAATGAATGCTGAGCTGAAGGAGTGGAAATAGTTGTTTACATCATGAATCGATGTCCAATGAAGAGCATTAAGAACAAAGTTCCATTGGAAAAATGGACAGGTATGAAACATAGTGTTTCACATTTAAAAGTTTTTGGTTGTCTAGCATACAAACATGTTCCAGATGAGCTAAGAAGGAAATTAGACAATAAAGGACAGAAATGCATTTTTATTGGTTATTCGAAAGACACAAAAGCATACATTTTGTATGATCCTGTTGCAAGAAAAGTTATTATCAGTTGAGATGTTCAGTTTGTAGAAAATGAAGCATGGGATGGAACTGTAGAGAAGAATGTTAAAATCATGTCACATGTTGAACATGATGACATCGCAGAAGATGTGGTTGAGACTCCGCATGTAAATCAAAACTGTGTAGCTCTGTCTACTCATAGGACTACGTAGCATGTTCCAGCACAAAGAAATCCGACACAAGTCGCAGCTCAAGCAACTCCGACAAGCACACAAAGTGTGCAGCAAACTCCATCAAGCAGTTCGCGCATCTTGCGTAGTTCGACACTAGCAACTCCGACAAAGACAAGAACTTTGCATGAGATATATGAGACTGGTACACCTAATTCATTCTCAGTTTTTGCATTATTTTCTCAAGTTAATGATCCTCTAACATTTGAAGAAGCTGTGGAAGATAAAGTTTGGGCACAAGCCATGGATGAAGAAATAGAATGCACTGAGAATAATCAAACATTGGAATTAGTTGATGTTCCTAAGGACAAGGATGTGATAAGCGTGAAATGGATTTATAAGATCAAGCAAGATGCTGATGGAAATGTGCAGAAGCACAAGGCAATATTGGTAGCAAGAGGGTTCACACAGCAACCTGGCATAGACTTCAATGAAACTTTTGCACCTATAGCTCGAATGGACACTATCAGAACAGTTTTGGGCATCGTAGCACATAAGACATGGTCTGTTTATCAAATGGATGTTAAGTCTGCATTTTTAAATGGTTATATAGAAGAATAAGTATATGTTGAGCGGCCACAAGGATATGAAGTTCCTGGACAAGGGCACAGAGTATACAAACTTAAAAAGGAACTCTATGGTCTGAAGCAAGATCCTAGAGCTTGGTACAGTCGCATTGACTCATACCTCATTCAGAATGGATTTCACATAAGTGAATGTGAGCCAATGCTGTACGAAAAAATCAACAAGGTAGTAAGCTAATTGTCTTCCTGTATGTAGATGATTTAGTATTTACTGGTGATTTTTGCATAAACGAATTTAGATCAATCATAGAAAGTGAATTTGAAATGACTAATTTGGGGCTTATGAAGTTTTTTCTGGGCATAGAAGTCCAACATACTGAAAATGGTATATTTATATCACAGTCAAAGTACTCTAGTGATGTCTTGAACATATTTAAGATGTTAAACTGTAAGACAGCCCCGACCCTAGTGATAACAGGTTTGAAATTGAGCAAGGATGATGGTGGATCCAATGTAGATCCTACGCTGTTTAGAAGGCTTGTTGGTAGCTTTATGTATCTTACAGCAACAAGGCCAGACATCATGTATGGAGACCGCTTAATCTCAAGTTTCATGGAGTCACCAAAAGAATTTCATTTGCAAGCAGGTAAAAGAATTATGAGGTATGTAAGTGGAACAAAAGACTTTGGTATTTTGTATTCAACCTCAGAAAATTTCAAACTCATTGGATACACTGACATTGACAATGGAGGCAGAATAGATGAGAGAAAAAACACATCTAGGAATACATTTCATGTAGGAACAGGGGTTGTATCATGGGCTTCAAAGAAACATCCTATAGTAGCTCTTTCTTTAGCAAAAGCAGAGTATGTTGCAGCTACTAGCGCTGCATGTCAAGCTGTTTAGACGTGGAGGATGTTACGTGATCTGTCACAGAACCAGCAAGAACCCACAGTCATTTACTGTGGCAACAATTCAGCTATCTCACTATCAAAGAATCATGTGTACCACAAGAGAACCAAGTATATTGGCACAAGGTATCATTTTATCAAGGAATTAATAAACAACAAGGAAACCTATTTAGAATTTTGCAGGTCTGAATATCAGGTAGCAGACATCTTTACCAAACCATTGGCAAATGACACATTTCAATATCTGTGAAGTTGTTTGGGAGTGACAAGTTCTGCGCAACAAACTTTGTCATGAACAGAGCATGTTTCAGCTCTAAAATATTTTGTAATATTTTATTTTTGTTTAATGATCCCCATCCGCTCATAATGAAGGGGGAGTGTTGGAATATTGTAATTAATGAGCTAATAGCGTATCTAATATGTATCGGCTCTGTCAGACACTCAGTCAGTCTGCAATGTCAGAAGTTAGTTAGTCAGTTTGCAGCCAATCCGGCTCACGGCAAGTTAGTATTTATGTAGCCGCATTTGTATTTCGTAGGCCCAAAACTTCTTAGAGGAATTTATTACACTCTTTAATGAAACCCTGTAGCTTCGAGGAGAAGCCAAAACCATGTTTGTGTAGAAATGAAAATCACTCACAGAGATAGAGATAAGAGATGTAGCACTGAAGAGAACAAGAAAAAATCCATGAAATGTATCAAAAGCCCAAGTTCTGTGTAAAAGTGTGAAAGATCGAAGTGAAACTCATCTCTTTGTAAGTGCGGCAAAGTTACTATATTAAGTGTGAAAGATTGAAGTGAAACTCATCTCTCTGTAAGTGCGGAAAAGTTACTCTGTTTTATAGAGTGGTAATATATAGGTCTTTAGTTTTATGTATTCATTCTCAAGAATGTTGGTTTATGCATGCCGCGCATCTTCTTCATATTGACCTGTGTAAATGTGTTTTACATTTACGGTCTATAAATAAAATCAAGATTTTTAAGTATTTCACGGTGGTAAATGCCCTAGTTTAAGTGGGCAGTAACTTCTACATATGTTTTGGTTATTATATTTTAGCATGAAATACATTTATACAAAGTTTGTTTAAGTTTGGGTTATGCGCACCTAAATAGGTATGCGAACGTAACTTGTGTGCAGATATACATTTACTGTGCATGTCAAATCTTTTGACTGTGTAGGGTGTTCCTTTTCCCTTGATTTATGTTATTTTATTGCAACATGGATGTTTAGCTTTTGTGGCGCCAAGGTGACAATGTTCACCAATAACCTCAACTGCAATATGTTATGAATGTAGTGATGTCTTTACCAAGCCCTCCAGCTCGAACAGATATTGACACAATACAACCATTCCAACTACAACTATTTTCATCGATATTCTCTAAACTTCTTGGGCTTGTAGTGTCTTGTTTCTCCTTGACATAGTTCGAGCAACTTCCATGAGTTGCTAGGGTTACAAATTTGGCCTAAGAGATCATGCTCATAAAAATGTCATGCCCATAAATGAAAACAAAGATAGGGACATCGTGGAGGTGCAATGAGTCTACTCGATGGAGATGGGGTTCAAAGAAGCTTCCACTGCACCACTTTGATGTACTCCTGTACATAACAGAACACAAATGTCTCACCACAGGTCTTCAATTGGAGTGTGTAGTTGTCTACTAAACACGCACCATCTTCAACAAAAATGGTACACATGCACTTGTAATTTATGAGCTCTCAGCTATTATGTTCCATAGCAGGAAAGGGAGGTGTTGAGCCTTCAGCAAATGCATAATTAAGATTGAATTGATATCAATATCCCATGACCACAACCATGTGCAGAAAGTGCAGTTACACCATCAATGGGCCTCGTTGGAATTGTGATTGAAAGATGAGCAACAAGAGTGCAGTGCCATTTCTATCTAATATAGAAACGGTGGCGTTCGAGCTAGCGATGGCTCTCTCTCTCTCTAGTAGATGAAAATAACTAACTTGTTCAAAGGAATATCTTGAACTCCACATTGATGGAATGAATTGATACTAGTTTAAAACAAACTATAGCTCTCATGTAGCTCTCTGCCAAGTGCTCCAACAACGGTTCCATGCTGGCCTCCATCACTTCAATGTTTCAATTAAGTAAACATAGCTCCATGCTTATGTTTCACAAAATGATACCATGCACAAGTAACATTCATTATACCCCTAACAAGGTCTTCAGATATGCATCCTGTCTGATCATACTTCAACAACAACTCCCTTTGGAATTATGTTCTGTGATATGTATTCAAAACATAGCCCTAAAAAACTTAGGACAGAGATCAATGATCAATAGTGCTTCAGGAAATGAAGAGAATTTCACTTATGGAATGTATAAAAAATATTCAATAAATAAGTACAGGACAAAATTTCTCTTCGAATTCAACATCTCATAAAATCTAGAAGTCACCACCATCTATCGAATAATATGTAGAGCCAGGTTGAATCCTTACTTCCAAGTGAATTCAAAATTTATCCAATATTCAAAGCAATTGTGATCAATGTTCTTCACCGCAAGAACACGCCATGGTTCATGGAGGAACAAGCTTCACGCAGAGATAGAGACAGCCAGCATCACTTCTAGTGCATTTATTCATTCCACGTAAGTTGGGAAACATATATGAAATCTCCAGTGTATGTGCTCAAATGGCTGAGACCATTCACAAGCTTTTGGGAAGCTCCATTCAAGGATTGGGCTCCATTCACAATGACTTCAATCTTCTACAACAATCCCCCGCACCATTAATTGAAAACTCCAGTATTTGTTGATCTTCATTTAATGCAGCTTCAGAGTGGATCCACGTATCAATGCGGTGTCTTCTATTTTGTTCGATGACAAAGAAAGTGAACCAACGACCTCAACTAGATTGTTCGATACTTGTAGTCAGAGATAAAAACATCCAATGTAAAAGCCATGTCAAGGAATCTGGCATCAAATGCCTCTAAGGAAAATTTTATGGCTTGAACAATCAAGCAGTAATAAATATATGACGCATGCACCAGTTGGTGAAGGCCTCGTTCGTATTTGTCGACAGAATCACTACAAGACCTCTCAAGGATTGTCAACGTCTACAGCTTATTATCACTACCAAGGCTAAAGCTCGAAAGCATATACCATATTACATATGTACGCAAATAAGAGAGTTTTATTTTGTTTTGTGTTGAGAACAAGTAACAACAGAGGAAGGGGTTTGGCGAGCACACTTTTTGGAAAGATATAATACTCTCACTGATGGATAGGTCTCCTAGGGAGAGATCATAGATACTAAAAAAAATTACACTTAGTGGGATATGGGCGTGAATAGAATACTCAGTCATGCACAGGAACTGGGAATTCTCTGAACGGACTCAAATAAAGTCAAGTTGAGAACAATTCATATGTAGGCGAAAAATACAATAGAATAGATTTTGCAGGATACATTTGGCTAAGAAAAAGGAAACCTTGGAAGGAATTAAGGTTTTCTTACCAGTACACAGATGAAAATGGAAGATGAGCGTATACTGAGCAAGCTGACCACCATAAAAAATGCCCTGATAGGAATTGATAGGAATTGCAGGAGACAGACCCTAGAGCTCTGATACACTGTTAGAAGCCCCTTAGGGTAGAAAGACAAATGGTTGAACACAAAGCCAATGAAAGACATAAATTTAGGCATGAATGCTCGAATATTCTCATTAGGTAATGTACACATAAATACAATGGGAATGGATCCTTGCTTTTCATATTTCAAGAGGTCTCTTGGACTCCCCATATGAATGTTCATCTCCCAACCTGAATGATTAGTTTCCAATAGAGATACATACACAATGAATCTTGGTTTGAGTGAAAAAGATAAAATGCAGGAAATTGAATCACATTTTCGAATATATAAATTTTTCATACCTATCTCAAGTTTGATATTTTCTAACATGTAATTTTGTGGGAGGGGAGAAGGAGCAAATGATAACTTAAATGCGTACTAGTATGGAACTTTTTTTTTCCAAAATAAATTTAATAATTTATAATTTTGTTTAATTATTAAGTGATCAAACCTAGAAAACAATATGCCAAGTGTGGGTACAACTTTTGAAAGTCTTAATGCAATGATCATGAAATCATTTATTTATAGCATGTAGAGGTCGGTGTCTAGTAGTGCATCATACATTTTTTTTTAAATGCTTCAAAATCCAAAAAGTTATGGAAGAAACACTAACAATATGTTTTTTGAGTTAAGGAGTAATGACACAAGAAAAATGGAAAAAAAATAATATTCTTTTAAAAATTACATGAAATTTCCAATTAGCTATGGCTAACCACATTCCATAGCACAGGTTAGGTTAACCTGAAGCTAACTCCAAAGCACACACATAGGAAGATGGATGACACCCGAACACATGACAAGGCTTGATTTAGGTACATGGTAAGGAACACAATCACATTTTGTTTAAATTCAACTTTTCCTTCCCTTCCTATCTAGGTTACATGAAAACCAAAACACGTGCACATTTTAGCTCTAAAAAATGTATGCTCATTTTAGTTCTAAAAAACATGTACAATGCATGTGTGATGTTATAGACATCAAATTTACCTTAAGGGTGAGGGAGAGGAGGGGGATTGGGGGAGAGAAAGAGATAGATATCGGGGTTCGAGTGTAGGGGTTTAGGGAAGATTAGGGTAGTTAGAGGAAATAGGGGGTATAGGGTGGGGTTAGAGGGAGAGAAGGGGGCATGGTAAGTGGTAGAGGGAGGGGGATTTGGAGAGACAGAGAGAGAGGGGTAGGGGAAGGGGGAGAGAGAGAGAGAGAGAGAGAGAGAGAGAGAGATATGGGGGGGGGGAGAGAGAGAGAGGATGGTTATGGGTAGGGAGAGTAGGAGGGGGGTTAGGGAAAAAGGGGGTGTTAGGGGTAGTGAGAGTGAGTGAGAGAGAGAGGTAGGGGTGTGAGGGGGTTGGGGGAGAGAGATAGTGGTGGGGGTAAGGTTTAGGTGGAGTAAGTGAGAGAAAGAGCGAGAGATGAGGTTAGAAAGGGCTAGGTGGGAGAGGGGGGAGAGATACAAAGATGAAGAGGAGGAGGTAAAGGTAGTGGGAGGTGTAGGGGGATAAGCGAGTGAGAGAGGGGGTTAGTACGGGTTAGGGACATGATGAGAGAAAGAGAGAGAGATAGAGGAGGGGGGTTACTCATAAGGGGAGGATGACATGGGTGTGTGTGTGAGAGCGAGAGAGAGAGATAGAGAGAGAGAGAGAGAGAGAGTGGTAGGGGATAGAGGAGAGTTTAGGAGTAGAGGGGTGAGAGAGAGAGAGAGAGAGTGTACCCAATGGGTGGGTGGGTGGGTGGGGTGATTAGTAATAGGGGGAGGACGGGATTGGGGGAGAGAAATAGATTGAGATCGTTGTGTGGGGAGGGGTATGGGGGAGGAGGGGGGTTGGTGGAGAGAAAGAGATATAGATTGGGGTGGGGGAAGGGGTAGTGGTCTAGGGAGGATTAGGATAGAGAGAGAGGGGGGTGTTATGTGGTAGGGGGAGGGGTATTATGAGTGACAAAGAGAGAGAAAGGTTTAGGGGTAGGGAGAGAGAGGGGGGGGGGTTATGGGTAGCGAGAGTATGAGGGAAGTTAGGGAGAGAGAGGGGGGGGGTACAAGTACTAAGAGTATGTGTGTGAGAGGGAGAGAGGGTGTTAGGGGGTTGGGAGAGAGATAAAGAGAGAGAGAGGTTCGGTTTAAGCATAGATACAGGAGTAGGGGAGAGAGAGAGAGAGAAAGAGAGGGGGATGGTATTGGTTAGGGGGAAGAGGGTAAACATGGAGAGACAGGAGGAGGAGGGGGTGTTAGAGGTGAGAAGAGAAGTAGGAGGAGGGGTGTTAGAGGTAAGGGGATGAGTAGGGGGAGAGACAGTGGGAGAGGGGTTTAGTAAGGGTTAAGGAGAGAGAGAGAGAGAGTGTGTGTGTGTGTGTGCGTGAGAGAGAGAGAGAGAGGTTAGTGGTATGGGAGGATTAGGGTGTGTGGGGGGGGGAAGAGAGAGAGAGAGAGAGAGAGAGAGAGAGAGAGAGAGGTGGACGAGGTGGTTATGGCTAGGGAGAGTGGTAGGGGGTTAGGGTGAGAGAGCAGGGGGTTAGAGGTAGTGAGAGTGTGAGAGGGAAACACGGGGGCTTCACTCAATAAACTACTATCATAGCACGTTTGTTCATGGTAGATGAAACAATACCCCTAATTTCAGTAAATATTGGAAAATACCTTCCAAAATCATTTTTTTTTACCCCCTCCCAATATGCCTTCCCAATTTAAAAAACCCCTATTTTCACTAGATATTGTATGTCTCAATTGTTTCATTAACATTTTGTATACCCCTTTATATTTCTACCTAGTATATTGATATGATGCCGCTCTTATGACTCCACTTGCATTCTACAATGCACCTTGCTTCTTTCGATGTATATTTTGGATGCACATTACTTCACCCACAATGTAATTACTCAACCACATATCATACTGATTTGCAACATCTAATGGTCTAATGAAGAGGCAAGAGATCACTTCTTGTATGTCACTAGAGCCAATGCACATAGTACAACATTTAGATTGCATGTTGCAGTTCCCCAATCGCTGACTGAGCCTGTAACAAGATCTAGGAGGCTGACTAAACCTCCCAAGGCCTATAATAGGCATGAGTGGTTGAGTATTCAATCCCCCAAGGCCTATCAAGGGCCTATAACAGGCCCTGGAGGCTTAGAGCCTCCCAAGACTATTGGTAACAATTGGGTGAGTGCTATTGGTAACAATTGGCTGTCAATGACCACTGTCTCTCGACTATGATTGACTGGAAACCCACTTCACCACGAAACCCCTGGCCTCAAGCATGCCTCATGATGCGATTTCCCTGCGTACTGGTAATCCTGAGCCTTGCCTCAATCTGATTTCTCATCCAGCCGTGATCCCGCCATCTCCATTTGGCAGATATTTGTCAGCCCACCCATATAAAAAAGACCCCAAAGTATTTGTGTATTGTTACATTAAATAAAAAAACCATTTGCCCCTTAATATATAAGCAATATAATTTTTAGGTTTTCATGAATATTTAATACCGCAATATGAATGAACGTGATATTATTTTGCCTTCTAGTGAAGCCCTCGTGGAGGGAAAGGGGGGATTTTAGGGGTTTGAGGAGAGAGAGGGGTGGGTGGTTAGGTGTAGGTGGAGGATTTGAGGAGAGAGAGAGAGTGTGATAGAGGGGTTTAGTAAGGGTTACGGGGTGTATGTCAGAGAGAGAGAGGGAGAGAGATAGTATGAGTAGGGGGGTTAAAGGTAGGGGGAGGACTAGGGGGTGAGAGAGTGAGAGAGGGGTTTAGTGAGGGTTAGGGAGAGGAGGATATATAGAGATAGAGATAGAGAGAGGAGTGGGGTTAGTGGTAGGGGGAGGTGTAGTTGTGTGTGTGGGAGTGTGTGTGTGTGTGTGTGAGAGAGAGAGAGAGAGAGGGAGAGAGAGAGAGAGCAAGGAGTGTTAAGGAGAGAGATAGGGATGGGCATTATAGGTAGGTGGAAAGGTAGAGGGGTGGGTTAGAGAGAGATATGGGGAGCTATAAGTGAAAGGGGGAGGATATTAGGAGAGAGAGAGAGGAATACTGAGGGTTAGGGTGAGGGGCAGTAGAGAGAGAGAGGAATACTGAGGGTTAGGGTGAGGGGCAGTAGAGAGAGAGAGGCTTAGGGGGTGTTTATGGCTAGGAAGAGTATGAGTGGGGTTAGGGAGAGAGAGGGGGGTTAGGGGTAGTGAGGGTGTGTGAGAGAGAGGAGGGGTGTTAGGGGGTTTGGGGAGAGAGAGTGCAGTGGGTCTTAGGTGTATCTAGAGTAGTACAAAAGAGAGAGAGAGAGAGAGAGAGAGAGAGAGAACGTGGTGTGTTAGGGATTTGGGAGAGATGGAGAGAGAGAGGGGTGGGGTTTAAGGGTAGGTGGAGGACTAGAGAGGATTATTTGTGTGAGAGAGAGAGAGAGAGAGAGAGATTTTGGGGGTGAGGGTGGGAGGTTGTGGGTGATTAGGGGTAGGGGATAGGAGGGGGTTTGGGGGAGATAAAGATATAGAGATTGAGATGGGGGGGGGTTAGGGAGTATTAGGTATGCTAGAGAGAAGGGGGTATAGGTTGTAGGTAGAGAGAGAGAGAGAGAGGGAGAGAGAGAGAGAGAGAGAGAGAGAGAGATGGGGGATATTGATTTGTAGGGGGAGGGGGATTAGAGAGAGAGAGAGAGAGAGAGAGAGAGAGGTGGAGGGTGTGGTTATGGGTAGGGAGAGTTGGAGGGGGGGTAGGAAGAGAGAGTGGGGGGTTAGGGGTAGTGACAGTGTGATAGGGAGACCAGGGTGTTAGGGGGTTGAAGAGAGAGAGAGAGAGAGAGAGAGAGAGATCAAGGTGGGGGGAATTGGGATATAGGGAGAATTAGAGTTGTTAACAAGAAAGGGAGGTATTATAGGATGGGAAAAGAGAGAAAGAGAGGGAAAGCAATATGGGGGTTTAGTAAGTTGTAGGGGAGGGGTATTAAGTGAGGCAGAGAGAGAGAGAGAGAGAGAGAGATAGTGAGTTAGGGGTAGAGAGAGGGGGGGTCTGGAGGGGGTGGTTATGGATAGAGAGAGTATGAGGGGAGTTAGGGAGAGAGAGGGCAGGTTATAGGTAGTGAGAGTGTGTGAGGAAGAGAGGTGGGGGGTGTTAGGGGGTCTGCGGAGCTACAAAGAGATGGGGATTAGGTGTAAATGGAGGAGTAGGGTAGAGAGAGAGTGAGAGGGGGATAGTGATGGTTAGGGAGGGAGGGATAGGGAGAGAGATTTATTGAGGGATATAGAAAATGATGGAGGAAAGGAATGATGTTGAGGGGGGGAGAGAGTTGGGGGGAGAGAGAGATAGAGAGAGAGAGGGATGGGGATGTACGGAGGGAGGGATGGAAATATAGGGGTATATAACATGTCTTAAAAAATGAGGGCACGTTTTGCAGTGACAAAATACACATGTGTTTTGTAACTACAAAATGTGTACGTTTTGTAACTACAAAGCGCACACATGCATGATTTTTTTAACTGCCAAACATGCACATGCACACATTTCTTAACTGCAAAATGTGTGTGCCTTTTGTAACTACAAAATGCACATGCACTTTGTCACAACAAAATGCGATCACATTTTGTAACTGAAAAACATGCTCGCATTTTGTAATTGGGCTCCTCTTGTGCTAGCGTTAGGGAACAAATACACATTTTTTTTCAAGTGTTGGGCCTCCAACAACTCCATCTTAATTTTGAAAAATACAGGGAACCCCATTCTATTTTTGTAAATATTGTTTTATGTTACTTTTGATTTCATCTTGTTTGATTTGGGAAGATGGTTTTATTTATTTGTCGTTTCAATCGTTTATCTTCCTCTTTGATTGATTTCATTTTCCAAATTCACAGTGAGATTTTATGAGTCAATCCCATGCCTCGGTTTATGGAAATAGTATTAACTTTGTGCTTTGTCACTCTGGTTAAAATTTCAATTCTCGTTGCATCAATGAATAAACAAGAAATTTAGGAGATCAAGATAATTTGATTTAATTTTTAATTCTTGAGATTTTGATCTTCATCTTGAGAAAGTATATATTGAGGAATGGAATTAGGGTGTTTTTTTATATATTTTGAATGACATGTTGTATTTTACAAACCTTAATGACTTAATTAAATTTTCGTCTTTTCCATATTTTTTATAATTTTGGGAAAATTTAAATATTTTTATTAAGGTTTGATCACATCTAACTTAGTCCATGTATAAAAAGAATACATGTCAAAAATCAAAGACAAGTTTAGTATTTTTTAATGGAGAAAAACATCATTGTTTGTGATACTCTTATTTTTTAGTCCCTGCCTACCAAGCAACAACACCTACCAAGCAACAACAGGGACTATAGGAATCGTTTTTCTATAAAATACATTAGTCCTCACAAAAACCAATGCAATTTAACCAATGTTTTTTTGTATGAATTTGTCTTCGGGCCAATCAGTGGTTTGCACTCCTTATTTGGCAGGTGTTTAGGTAAGGTAAAGTATGTTAACATTTCAATCGGTGGCAAGAAACTACATTCCATTACGTTTGTATGGATTGTATTCATGCATGTGTGGTGTGATTTCATCCTCCAACCTTACGTCTATCTTCCTTCTGCCACTGCTTCATTTTCCTCGCCGCGGTACCCTGAACTTGTGCTCCTCTAGCTATATCGCGTACCAAATTCAACAGCCTTTTCTTTTCATCCTCCAGGGCCTCCTTATCCAATGTGAGGTGTGGGAACCTTTTCCATCTTCTCCTCGGGAGCATCTAGCTCAACATATTCAACATAGACTTCATCATACTGGGGCTTGACGTGGTAAAGGAATATGATCAACTGACTTCCTTTTGAATTAAATATTGTTCGAAATATCATAATTAATGAGCTGATAGCGTATCAGATATGCGTCGACTCTGTCAGACCCCAGTCGGTCATTTTGTCAATCTGCAATGTCTGATAGTCAGTCAATTTGCAACCAATCTCAGTCACGGCAAGTTAGTATTTAACTAGCCGCTCTTGTATTTGGAAAGATCAGATTTCTTAGGTAGAAATTAATTGCAGAGTTTATTGCAACCCTGTAACTTCGAGGAGAAGCTAAATCTAAGTTTTTGTATAAATAGATATCTCCCGCAGAAGATTAAGTAGAGATGAAGAGATAGGGATAAGAGTGAAGAAGAAGAAGTGAAAACCGTGAAGTAATTCAAGAGCCCAAGCTCTATGTAAACGGTGAAAGATTGAAGTTAATATCATCTCTCTGTAAGTGTGCAAAGTTACTCTGTATTACTGAGTAATATATATAAGTCTATACTTTCGCATATTCATTCTCAAGAATGTTAAATGTTGTGTTGCGCACATCTTCTTCATATTTAGTTGTGTGAATGTTGTTTACATTTATGCACAGTAACTCAAATCAAGAATTCCCAGGTATTTCATGGTGGTGAATGCCCTAGTTTAACGCACAGTAACTTCTACATGTATTTCGGTTCTTATGTTTTAAGACAAGTTTATTTAAGTTTGATTTGTGCACACTTAAATATGTATACAAAGTTAACCGTGCAGTTAACCTTTGTAAAAGTGAAAAGTGTGTGCAAAAGTGATTTGTATAAAGTGCGCAAAGTCAAGTTCCACAAAGTTAGAGTAGCGCACATTTATGCAAAGTAAAGTATTGCGCAAAGTTAAGAGTTGTTCATTTGCGCAAAGTTCAACTGCGCAGTTGAAAAGTAGAATCGCGCAGTTAACCTTCATGTAATAAGAAAGTGGAATCATGCAGTTAATATGTGCACATTAAAAAGTAGAAACATGCAGTTAAACTGCACGCAGTAAAAGGTTGAATCACGCAGTTAATTTGCGCGCGATAAAAGGGTAAAGGTGAATTGTGCATGTAATCTCTGCATGATCATTTTGTAGTAAAATGTTTTTATAAAGTGGAAGAAAATTAAAGTTAAGCATTTGCTAGGTCTAGCGCATGTCGTTAGCAAAGAAAAAGAAAATATTCATGCATTGCGCAGTGTATTTTTAATTGACTGTGCGTGCCCCCCTTTTTCCCTTCCTCTGGTATCAGAGCTTGGTTTACGAAACTAGAATTTGTATTTACATAAGGGAAAAGTGATTAAGAATGGCTTCCACTTCGGATAATGTGCAAACCCCTATATTTTATGGTAAAAATTATGAATATTGGTCTCTAACAATGAAGGCTTTGTTTAGAGGTCAAGATGTATGGGACATAGTCTAGAATGGTTATGCAGAACCAACAAATGTAGCAGCATACAACAATCTCACACAAGCTGAGAAGGATGTCCTCAGGGAACAGAGGAAGAAAGATGGAATGGCGTTGTTCACCATACATCAAGCAACACATGAATCAATACTCCCAAAAGTAGCAACATCGCAGTCAGCAAAGGAAGCATGGGACACACTGGAAACTGCTTATCAAGGTTTGGACAAGGTAAAGACTGCTAAACTTCAGATTCTGAGAAGAGATTTTGAATCACTATCAATGAAAAACACAAAGTCAGTAGACTCATTCTATACTCGTGTTATTGGTCTGGTTAATCAAATAAAGTTTCATGGAGAAACCCTAACTGATCAAAGAGTTATTGAAAAGGTTCTTAGAGTTCTTCCAAAGAAATTTGAATCTTTGATTGTAACCCTAGAGGAAAACAAAGATTTGTCCACATTTATTATTGATGAGTTGCAAGCCAAGCCTCATTGCTCAGTCATGAACACAGAATCAACGGTTCAGATACATTGCTGGAAGGTGCATTCGCAACACAGTCAGCCATAATCCATGGAAGAGGCAAAGGAAGATCAAACTCTAGAGGCAGAGGACGAAGTTCGTTCAGCAGAGGTCGCAGCAGCAGCCTTGCGCATGTCACTGGTAGAGACCAGAATCAAACCCCCAATCAGCCAAGAGGAAAAAGGTATGATAAATAAAAAATTCAATTTCATTACTATAAGAAGTATGGACACTTCGCATATGAATGCAGGAAGAAGCAGTATGACCAAGGAAAGCAACGTGAAGCGCAGTCAAGCAACGACAACGCTCCGAACAGTTCACTGTTCTTAGCATGTGCATCTCCACTAGAATGCAATGCTGTCCAAGAAAGTCCAAATGACATATGTTATTTAGACTCGGGCTATAGCAATCATATGACTGGTAATTTAAGTTTATTTTCCATTCTAGATAAATCAGTTCAAACTGATGTAACACTTGGAAACAATTTTCAAGTCATTGTTTTGTGTAAGGGTACTGTTGATATTGTAACAAAACATGGGGATCATAAATTTATGCCTGATGTGTATTATGTTCAAGGTTTGAAGCATAACCTAATGAGCATTGGTCAGCTGATGGAAAAAAGTTACAGAGTTCACATGGTAGGTAAGCGTTGTGTAATCAAGGACATATATCCTAGCAATCAGTTAATTGCTGAAGTGCAGATGATAAGCAATCACTTGTTTCCTTTGAGGATAAGGCCCATCATAAGGGAAAAAAAAACTGAAGTTGTTCATGAAAGACAGAATGAAAATTCTGGATCTACGTTCAGCACAGAGAGCAAAGAAGTAGAAATTCATTGCGCAGGGAAAGAGAAGGACAATGCAATACAAACAGTGTTTCAGACAGAAGTGAAGGATGAATCATGGTTATGGCATTTCAAATTTGGAAATATGAATTTTGGTGGGATGAATCTACTGCACATGAAGGACATGGTGAAAGGATTACCATTTATCGAAACACCAGAGAGAATTTGTGAAGACTGTATTTTTTGCAAACAGCACAAAGAGACTTTTCCAGTCGGAAATTCATATAGAACTCGTGCACCACTTGAAATTGTGCACTCAGATATTTGTGGACCGATGCAAACACCGTCCATGGGAGGATACACTTCTCTTCTCACATTCATTGATGATTTCACAAGAAAAACATGGTTTTACTTTCTGAAACATAAATCTGATGTGTTTAGTTGTTTTCAGCAGTTCAAGGCACTCGTGGAGAAGCAAAGTGGTTACACCATCAAGATATTGAGAACAGATAGAGGTGGTGAGTATGTTTCAAATGATTTCTTTAATTTTGCAAAAATCATGGGATACAGAAGAAGTTCACTGCGCGATATACACCACAGCAGAATGGTATTGTAGAGAGGAAGAATAGAACCATTATGGAGATGGTGCACAACATGTTGGCAGTCGCGCATCTATCCAATGAATATTGGGCTAAAGCAGTGGCAACTGCAGTATACATCATGAATCGATGTCCGACAAATAGCATGAAGAACAAAGTTTCTCAAGAAGCATGGACAGGTATGAAACATAGTGTTTCGCATTTAAAAGTTTTTGGTTGTGTAGCATACGCACATGTTCCAGATGATCTAAGAAGGAAATTAGACAAAAAGGGATAGAAATTTGTTTTTAATGGATATTGTGAAGACACAAAAGCATACAAGTTGTATGATCCTATAGCAAGGAAAGTCATCATGAGTCGCGATGTTCAGTTTGTGGAAAATGAAGCATGGGATGGAACAGTAGAGAAGAATGTGAAAATTGTTTCACATGTTGAACATGATGACAGCGTAGAAGATGTGGATGAGACTCTGCATGTAAATTAGAATTGTGCAACTCCGTCTACTCCAAGGCTTGCGCAACATGCTCCAACACAAGCAACTCCAACACAAGGCGCAACTCAAGCTACTCTGACAAGCACACCAAGTGCGCAGCAAACTCCATCAAGCAGTTTGCGCAACTCGACACCAGCAACTCCATAAAGGACAAGAAGTCTGCGCGAGATATATGATGCTGGTACACCTAATTCATTCTCATGTTTTGCATTATTTTCTCAAGTTAATGATCCTCTAACTTTTGAAGAAGTTGTTGAAGAGAAAGTTTGGGCGCAAGCCATGGATGAAGAAATAGAATGCATTAAGAAAAATAAAACTTGGGAACTAGTTGATGTTCCTAAAGATAAGGATGTGATAAGCGTGAAATAGATTTATAAGACCAAGCAAGATGCTGATGGAAATGTGTAGAAGCACAAGCCAAGATTGGTAGCAAGAGGATTCACTCAGCATCCAGGCATTGATTTGAATGAAACTTTTGCACCTGTAGCGCGAATGGACACTATCAAAACAGTTTTGGCCATTGTAGCACAAAAGGAATGGCTTGTTTATCAAATGGATGTCAAGTGTGCATTTTTAAATGGTTATTTGGAGGAAGAAGTATATGTTGAGTAGCCACAAGGCTATGAAGTTCCAGGACAGGGACACAGAGTGTATAGACTGAAAAAGACACTCTATGGTTTGAAGCAAGCTCCCAGAGCTTGGTACAGTCACATTGACTCATACCTCATTCAGAATGGATTTCGCAGAAGTGAATGTGAGCCAACATTGTACACAAAGATCAACAAGGAAGGTAATAAGCTAATTGTCTTCCTGTATGTAGATGACTTAATATTTACTGGTGATTTTGGCATAGAAGAATTTAGAACAACTATGGAAAGTGAATTTGAAATGACTAATTTGGGGCTTATGAAGTATTTTCTAGGCATTGAGGTCCAACAGTCTAAAAATGGTATATTTATATCACAGTCAAAGTATGCAAGTGATGTCTTGAATAGATTTAAGATGTTAAATTGCAAGACAGCTCCAACACCAGTGATAACAGGTTTGAAATTGAGCAAGGATGATGATGGATCCACTATAGATCCTATGCTGTTTAAAAGGCTCATTGGCAGCCTTATGCATCTTACAGCAATAGGACTAGACATAATGTATGGAGTCAGCCTAATCTCAAGATTCATGGAGTAACAAAAAGAATCGCATTGGCAAGCAGGTAAAAGAATTCTGAGGTATGTGAGTGGAACAAAAGACTTTGGTATTTTGTATTCAACCTCATAAAATTTCAAACTCATTGGATACACTGACAGCGATAATGGAGGCAACATGGATGACAGGAAAAGCACATCTGGGAATACATTTCATGTAGGAATAGGTGTTGTATCATGGGCTTCAAAGAAACAACCCATAGTAACTCTTTCTTCAGCAGAAGCATAGTATGTTGCAGCTACAAGCGCTGCATGCCAAGCAGTTTGGATGAGGAGGATGTTAAGTGATCTATCGCAGAACCAGCAAGAACCCACAATCATTTACTGTGACAACAATTCAGCTATCACACTATCAAAGAATCATGTGTTTCACAAGAAAACCAAGCACATTGACACAAGGTATCACTTCATCAGAGAATTGATAAACAACAAGGAAATCTGTTTAGAATTTTGCAGGTTTGAAGATCAAGTTGCAGACATATTTACAAAACCATTGGAAAAGGACCCATTCCAATTTATACGAAGTTGTTTGGGAGTGACAAGTTCTGCACAGTGAACTTTGTCATGAACAGAGCATGTTTCAGCTCTAAAATATTTTGTAATACTATATTTTTGTTTAATGATCCCCATCCGCTCACAATTAAGGGGGAGTGTTGGAAATATCATAATTAATGAGCTGATAGCATATCAGATATGCACCGGCTCTGTCAGACCCCAGTTGGTCATTTTGTCAGTCTGCAATGTATGACAGTCAGTCAGTTTGTAGCCAATCTCAGTCATGGCAAGTTAGTATTTAAGTAGCCTCTCTTGTATTCGGCAAGATTAGATTTCTTAGGTAGAAATTAATTGCAGAGTTTATTGCAACCCTGTAACTTCGAGGAGAAGCTAAATCTAAGTTTTTGTATAAATAGATATCTCCCATAGAAGATTAAGCAATGATGAATAGATAGGGATAAGAGTGAAGAAGAAGAAGTGAAAACCATGAAGTAATTCAAGAGCCCAAGCTCTCTGTAAATGGTGAAAGATTGAAGTTAATATCATCTCTCTGTAAGTGCGCAAAGTTACTCTGTTTTACTAAGTAATATATATAAGTCCATAGTTTCACATATTCATTCTCAAGAAGGTTAAATGTTGTGTTGCACACATCTTCTTCATATTTAGTTGTGTGAATGTTGTTTACATTTACGTGCAGTAAATCAAATCAAGAATTCCCAAGTATTTCACGTTGGTGAATGCCCTAGTTTAACGTATAGTAACTTCTACATATATTTCGGTTCTTATGTTTTAAGACAAGTTTATTTGAGTTTGAGTTGTGCACACTTAAATAGGTATACAAATTTAACTACACAATTAACCTTTGTAAAAGTGAAAAGTGTGTGCAAAAGTAGTTTGTATAAAGTGCGCAAAGTCAAGTTCCGCAAAGTTAGAGTAGCACGCATTTATGAAAAGTAAAGTATTGCTCAAAGTTAAGAGTTGTGCATTTGCGCAAAGTTCAACTGCGTAGTTGAAAAGTAGAATTGCCCATTTAACCTTTGCGCAGTAAGAAAGTGGAATCGCGTAGTAGAAACGCGCAGTTAATCTAGGCGCAGTAAAAAGTAGAAACGCGCAGTTAATCTTCCTGCGGTAAAAGGGTAAAGGTCAATTGCCCATGTAATCTCCCTGCGATCATTTTGTAGTAAAGTGTTTTTATAAAGTGGAAGAAAGCACATGAAATATTTGTGAAAATTTGGACCTGGTCGTTGAAACCATGCCCAAAGTGGTGTTTTGGAGCTATGTATTGGTATGCCAATGCACAGATTTCCTATCCTTTCTTGATACTATGAAATAGGTCTCGTCCTTTAAGCATCTAATACCACAATCAATACCTCAACCTTTGTGCTGGTGATGCAGCAACAAAAATGCCCCTATCTATTGTGTATTCCTTAGAATTACCGATGCATACATTTTCATATATTAGTATTGAGGAGTTCAAATATGGAGTCGAATGTGATGTGTCTTAGGTTTTATAAGTAGAGGGGGTGACTCCCACTCCATGTATGGGACTATGGCGTTAGAAACATTTCCGTTGAATCCTTCGAAGAAGAGTACCCTTCAACAAACACTTATTCAAAAATTACATACAGGTATGAACGATCTTCAAAAAGTTCAGGAAATTTGTTCAATTGGTTGTAGTCAATATTATTGGGTATTTGGGTAAGTACATGATAATGATTAATTCATATTTGTTTGGATTATTTACAGACCTTGCACTAAAGAGAAAGCAAAAACCAGAATCACAAAAAGTAGAAGTACATCTTCTTGGATTATTATTTTTATTATTAGTTGTAACAATGGCGATTAGAATACATAAATGTAGTGAATCTAATGGGTTCTTGCCTGGTGCAATCTCGGAATGAATAGGGTGACTCCTCCTAACTATCACAACTCTCACAGCCAATCCTTATCGAAGAAGGAAATAAATTAAGACCAGAATGCAGGTTGCTAGTCGATTATCAATGACACGTCTTCCTTGAAAAGAATTGACAGATTGGTTAATGAAATATTTGAATAAATTGATTTGTGGGGGGTGATATCACTTTCAATTTTCTCATTTGAGGCTATCATGGCCTTCCCTCCAAGATGTAGTCATTGCTGTATTTTTGCGGCCTCATGACTATTCCAATCTATTTCCATCTTCCCATATTGTCTACGTCCCTTTTAAGTATTCTATCTCTACCTCCCTTTAGGTTCTCTCTGGACTCATGAGGTCAACCTCCAACCCGGCAAGAAAAACGATTAGGTTGAACCATAAAATTGGTCGCATATCATAAATATGTGAAATCTATAGCTAAAGATTAAATATGGGTTAAAAAGTGTTTGGGAACATAGCTTTGCACTTTAGTGCAGCATATCAAATTCCAATTTAAATTGGTTTGTCAATATCAAGCCACTATACATGGACAACCTTAAAGTCTAGAGAGGTATACATTACCTTAAAGGTTATTCATATAGATAAATAAAATAGAGAGGTATACATTACCTTAAATGTTATTCATATAGATAAATAAAATAGAGAGGTATACATTACGATAAATTCACGGTAAATGTTATTAAATTACTAGGGATTAATTCCTCAGAAGCTATGCTTATCAAATTCATCATCCCAATGCAACCACAAAAATTGACTACATCTATAGTGGTGTTCCCTTGCGACTCTGTTGTCTTTATCCAATGGACACATGATCTGAGCACACATAATTTGAGGTAACCCTTTCACAGGAATTGAAATCCATTACACTTCATCCTCATGTCTATAACAAAGATACATGCCCAACAACATCATAACTGTATTTATGAGAACTAGTATTTATTAGGTCATCCTCCATGCCTCAAAACTCCACAAAACATAGTGATATAACTATATCTATGTTCAAAACGATTGGAGGAAACATTTACGTTGATTTTTTATTCTAATATAGCTACCTCAAGCTATGAATAATGCATGTCTTTGCAATCTAAGAATGTATTTGTAAGTTATAAAGTGTGTGTGATTGAAAGTTGCAAGTGTCCCTATATGCCGCTGCCCCCTTTGGTAAGTCGACTGCATTACACGATTGGGTATGACTAAAATAGCTAGTTTCCACCTAAATTCCATATAACACCAGTGTATGAGTTGGTCACATTTTTGTTGTCATGTTCATCCAAAAACTCAAGAGATAAATGAGAGTGAACATTCTTTACATAACACCCTCCTCACTTTGATGCATGTGAGGTATGTTATGAGATAGTCTAAATTTTGTAATGATTGACGACTTAATTTTGTATCTAATTACATGATGCATCTTCATGACGAACCTGGGAAAAGATACATGGCTACGTAAATTTCAAAGGAGGACATGTTCTAACAAGTTGGAGCTATGTGCATAACAGAAACTGTCACATACCCACCCATCATACCGGCATGGGAGAGGACATGACACCAAATCCAGAAATCTAGCCCCATACTTAGTAAACAACATTCATATAAAGAAGATGGACATATGCAAATGCATAAATATTTGAAAACACAGCAGAATTAAATTCTATTACACAACCATCATACATTCAAGATATTCATGTCATTCATCAATTAAAATAATACAGAATTAGCACTTGAGAGTACTTATCTTGAAACGAAGTAGTCCCTAAGAAACCAACTATGCATCTGCAACGTTCCACCCAACCATAGGTTAGTTGTGCTTATCAATCTCTTGATACAACTGCCACCCTCAAGCTGGGCATGATTTCTACAAGGAACCAGGGAACAACAGACTCACACATAGCCAAACACACACCAAAATGAGCCAAGCCAATCTGCAATTGGGTTTATTAGGCTGCTAGGAAATGGAAAGGAAGAATTGCTAAGCTAGTGAGCTCAAGCACAGAGCCATGGATACCTCTACAAGATCTATCTAGCTTGGCACCCACAATGCCTACACACCCCACTCAAGGAAGTATTCCCTTCACCAATACACAGTCCCTCAGGCCATACCTTCCAATCTAGAGTGTCCAAGGTGTGCATAGAAGAGTAGCCAGCTCTCTTGATCTTCTTGAGAGGTTATTTTTTCCACTAGGTTTATCAAGCCAATTATGTCCACTACCACTCCAAATTTCTTGCTCACAGGTTCAAACCAAAACAGAGATACATATAACAACAAAAGTATAAGTGTTGGGCATGAAGAAGCATTTTTACAGTGAGATGCCCAAAGATGGGGCTTCTACCAGTTCAGAAAAACGTGGGCAACCAAAACGAAATGGAAAAATGGGAAGTCAACCCTAGGAGAGTAGAATCATTTTCAGAAAATGCTTATGGGCATTTCGTGGACAGAAACGGCCTCCATAACCCCAAAAATGGTGGCTCTCTTCCTCCCAGCCACTGTGCAATACAAAACGAGCTCCCAAGCATGGAAAAATGTAGGAAATGATGAAAAATGGGATGGAAAAAGCCCCAGCTAGCTCAAACTGCATGAGAGATAAAAGGCCATGGGTTCAGAATGGCTTTAGGCACAATTTTCTGGGTGCTTTCTTGCCCATGAAGAAAAAATACGATTTTCCAGGTTGATGGCTTGCCCATACACGAAATTGGTTGCCATACCTCTCCATTCCCAAGGCATTAACTGCCTCAACCAACTCTTGGAAGAATTAAATGATTGGGTGCATAAGCCAAAATGGGTAGTTGAGAGTTTATGGGTTTTCTCATTGACACATGGATTAACACCATTGGCTCATGGGTTTGAATAATTTTCCTTCCTATTCCTTATAAAAATCATGCCCCCATCTCTTTGTTGTAGGGCATAGCTAGTTGTGGGTATTTCATTAAAATTCGTATCTACATGATGTATTTATTTACATTGTGCATGCCCAGCACAAGAACCATATGCATCTATTTTAATTGCCGATACATGAAATGCTAAATCGATGGTGGGGCCTTGGCCTTGAGCTCCTCACCATGATTAATAACAATATTTATATCACTTACAATTTTAATGCAATAGGGTCAAAATCGGGATATTACAGGAACCCTTTTCCTTCTTGAGAGAGGAGCAAAAATAACATGCTAAACGAAACCCATGAGAGGGAATTAGACTAGACACCCTTTAGAACCGAGAGAGACTATAGACTGGATAAGAGTGCTCGCATGGTTGAACCTATCTGTTGCACTAAATGATATATGGTATAAAGGACCCAATGACATCCCCACTCTTCACTCATTTGAGTTGGACGTGTGTCTCTAGCTCTAATTTCATTATCATACAACTCATTGATTATTTAAAACACATGTTACCAAACATGCATCTAGAGTCTTCGAGGATAACTCCATCTGCATCTATATACTCTTTTTCAAGTGATATCTTATATATACTCTTATTATACTTTTTAGTTAGTTGGTGAAGACATCTCTAATTGATGTGCTTCTTCAAACACCAATTTTATATGCTATACATTTCACCTCATAGTAAATACCGTAGGCATAAAAAACATAATGTTGTCATAGTTTGTAGGACGAACCTCTCAGTTTTCACTACCTTATAAACAAAACAATTGCATTCAAATAAATATATGTGGTTTGTTTATAAAACTTATGAAAGGACCCCTTTCAAACATAAAGTTCACATGATGAAACTCTCCACTTTCCCTACCTTATAAACAAAACATTTACATTCATATAAATATATGTAGTTGGTTTATAAAACTTATGAAAGGACCCATTTCAAACATAAATTGGATTTCAAAGTTCTTTAATACCAACAAATGAATGGAATATAATACTAATACTAGACCATCAAAGCACTCTTAGTGCAATATAAAGCACAACCTCTATACGTAATAAGTATACGTAATAAGTGAATTTATGCTTGAGATAATGCCCCCATATTACCAAAATAATTAGGTGTCTTTATAACCCCATAGACATTCATAAACACGTCGATTAAAAAGCAAGAATATATACAATGAGCTACAATATAATTATAAATGTACATAATAAAATACGAGCATTGCTAGTTTTAGAAATGTCATTACTTAACTTAAAATTAGAACCGAACCTCACTTTACTAGCACTCCAATCATGGGCATGCGCTGATCAAAGGGCCATATCTCAATTGCACAGTACTCAAAAGATGGACATGTCACAGCTGTCATTTAATGAAGCAATGTTGTGCAGATTTACTTAGTTAACTTTTAACTTAAATTTAAGTACTATATCGGTTCACCTTTTATTAAGGGTATTTTTGGGACTTTTTGCTTCTTTGCTTCCCTGTTCACATAACCTCGTTCACACAAGGTATCTACTTTCACTCATGCACCAATGTAACGGTTTATTCATCATCACTTAAAACCATAACTCCCAAATTCATTCTTGTAACACTAATGGAATGAAAGACATTAACATATATGAATGGCATGTGGAATAAAACCATAAAAGAAAATTTGTATACCTCTGCTCGACATGTATGCATGGGTCTCTCCATCTCTACATTGGATTCAACACTATTTCAATATCGCAAAGACCAAAACAAATCCATAAATCATATTCATCTCGTTAGCGGAATAGCATACAGAACAAAAGTCTGGTAATCTTCCAGAGTTCGGTGTTTCCATTTGATAGGATTTTACTCTAGTGCGATTTGAACAATGGGCATGAAATATATGTAGACTGGATTTGATGTCTATATTTAGAGCAGCAATGATCTAAAAAAATTCCAATCACCAACAGGAGGTTTATGTCGTAATACATGTTCCTCTTCTCGCAAATTTGGTGGCTCCCTCCTTAAGGCAGCAGTTCCCCTTATCAAGGAAGGCACTCTTAGACAACATATTATAAAATATATCTGAAGAAGATAAGCAGAGACATGAAGACGAATATGGCAGAAAAGGAAATATCTTAATGAGCTGTTAAGCTATCTAGCATATGCACAAAGATGTACATATATATTATACGAACACCATAATTGTCATGTAACCGCATAACAGTTAGGTTAAACTAACTAATAATGATTAATATTTAACATCCCCCCTTAATCATAAGTTAGTTAGTGCCTGAAAAACTGCCTCTACTTGATAATCCACAATGTGTCAAGCAAATTCAGAGAGTAATAGCTGAAAATCTCTCTGACATAAAAAACTAGCAGAACCTCAATTTTTTGCTAAATCGGTGGTTTTAGGATGACCACAAACCAACATGGCTATGACTTTGGCTCTGTCTACTGCTCTAACTTTGGCTAGGAGGCTCTGGCTCAAGGCTCTAGCTACTGGCACAAATTTTAGCTCTGGCTCAGGTTCTGACTTCCTTCTCGATTGATAGGGCTTCGACAGTGAACTATCAATCAATCTACAATCCATCAAACTTCGAAACTTGAAGTCTGACAATCATCATTTTGTTCCAATCAATCTGCAATCCATCAAACTTTGAAACTTGAAGTCTAACAATCATCATTGTGCTCCCCCCTGTCAGCTGAAAGAGGAGAAGTTCTTAGAAAATGTAAACAAGTAGAACTTCATGTTTTCTGCTTAATTGGTGGTTTTAGGATGTTCACTAACCAAGAGATGGTTTTAGGATTACCACTAACCATGTCAACAACAATGAGGTGGTTTTAGGATTACCACTAACCATGTCAATCAATTTGCAACAAGTAGAACCCTCATTTTTCTGCTTAACTGGTGGTTTTAGGATGACCACTAACCATGTCAATCAATGAGGTGGTATTAGGATCACCACTAACCATGCCAATCAATTTGTATGTTCAGGAACAAGCCTCATTACTTGTTTCCTATTTGATGATCTATTTATGGGCTTTAAAACAAACTTGGAACATGACTTTGGCATTGATATCCCCCCTGCTAGTGACAAGTTATCAATTGCATTAACTTCATTTGACTGGTAAAATCTATAAACATAAACAAGTTTAGAGTAGTTGATCCTCATTCATAATCTTCTGAAAATTATGAACATAAACAAGTTCGGAATGTGTACTTTTCTTTTGTTGCACATCTTCTTTCACCCAATTATAATAATCCAACTCAATAATAGAAAATTTAAACTCAAAAGGGTGTTGGTTTCAACCAATGATGCACCCAATTACAATCATACTTCAATTCAACAGTATTTGATACTTACAAACACAATAGTAAGTATCAGAAAGCTTGCAAAAACACAGAATGCAAGTCATAAAAATATGAACATGCACAAGTTCAGAAAAATGTGTTGAATTGTTCTTTTAAATCTAGATGCTGGAAACTTTGTTTTGATATCTATGGCAATGGTTGCAATCTTCAATCAATATTCATACCTCTTCAACTAGAAATTGACACACAAAACCCAAATATTTGTTTTGATGACAATGCTTTTCAGTTTTCACCAAAAAATATCCCTCGCGTCAATAAAACTCTCGTCACTTGGTTTTCTTTTACAATTCAAAACTATCTGAGTATTCACTCACAGACAGATAGTCACTTATTTTCAATCTTTGAGGTTTGATAATTCAATTTAAAAGAAACCTTGCATATAAATGGCAACTCTCCTTCTTTTTAAATAAGTAAGGCTCTCATTTTTAAATAATTAAAAAAAAATTCACAACAATCTTTACCGAAACCATCTTGATGCGCAGCTCCTTTGTCATGGTCACAATTCCAGGCAATCTCCCTTCCTCTTACGCTATGGCGGGATCTTCATCCAAGCTTTTCTCTACATTCTCCAGGAAAATACATTCTCAGTGGTCTTTATAATGATGACCCTTGAAGATCAATTATCAATTCTCCTGGCCTCACGGATCTTCATGCCGCTCTGACCTCACCGATCTTCATGCCGCTCTGTACTTCTACTCTCTCCTGGCCTCATGGATATTTATGATCTCTGATACTCATCTTTTGGCTTGACGGATCTTATGTGCTCTGATACCACTGTTAGACAACATATTATAAAATATATATGAAGAAGATAAGTAGAGACATGAAGACAAATATGGCAAAAAGGGCAATATATTAATGAGTTGGTAAGTTATCTAGCATATGCACAAAGATGTACATATATATTACACAAACACCATAACTGTCATGTAACCGCATAACAGTTAGGTTAAGCTAACTAATAATGATTATTCTTTAACAGGCACACAAACTAATGTAACAAGATGGCTTGTGGCACGGATCACCATATGCGTCAACATTCCCTCTAAAATAGCCTTTCTGCATTCTGCATTTCTCATGTTTCCCCTACAACGTGCCATGGGTGTGAGGCATGTGTTTGTGCGTTTAATTGGATATTGTCCGAGAGCTTGCTCCTCGAGATTGTTTTTCCACTTTTCTATTGCCTTCCCATGTGCACTTTTATTTCAATGGCCTTCATGTATTCCCCCCTCGGTTCACCCACTGTCATGCCAAGTTTCCATGCTATTAGGCCTGGGTGGCATGTTAGAGTTGGAGTGTGTGGCGTTCCTTGTTCGCGCCAGTACTGCATGTGAATTTATTCTACGTGCACAGTTTGCATGTGTACCGGGCTAGTTTCCTGTCACCAGTTGGCTCTCCCCTCCACCTATTCTCCAGGGTTAGCCTATGTTCTAATTACAATGATTTTTGCTTTTTTTTTTTATCTTGCTAAGCTATATCATTGCTATGAATTTTATGGCAAGGTATTTGAAGCTTTGCTTCTATTTCCCTTGGTTTTATTTCGTAAATGAATTTAATTATTTTATTTTCAAATTAAAGTTTTTATTAAACTCATTACACTTGTAAAAAATTATCTAATGACCAAATCTTTATTTATGATATGTTAAAAGCATGTTACTTTTTAATTTAAAAAATATTCATGTAATTTATTTCGTCATAAAATTCTTTTAAAATAATTTATAACTGAAGGTAATCTCATAATAACATTAACTAGTTGAACATTTGTGTTATTTAAAGAAGTCATAGACAAATACTTACATTAGTCCTATTCCGTGTTGTTACCGTGTTGCTATTTATAGAAAGGCATGCTCTACTTTGTTAGAGACAAAAAGCATTGGTGGGAATCAATTCACGTTGGAATATTAATTTTTAAAACCATAATGTTCATACGGCTCTCTTCAACCTAATTGAGAAAGTATGTAGGATTATCAACCAATTTTCAATATTCAAATCTTCAAATTGATATCATTAATTTGACTTTAACAATATATTGTTGGTGCATATCCATTTTAATGGATTATTTACTAAATTATACCCTTTTCACATATTTTTATTGGAACTTTGAGGTTATAGGATGGATAATTGGATTTATATTCCATCTAGGAAGCAGGTGTCACTTTGTTTAACTAATGTTTTTGTCTCTGAAACGGGAAACGGGTATTGGTGACTAAGAAGAAGATATACATTCAAGTCGTGAGCGTTTTTCTGTCGTATTTTATGTGTTTGTAGTTTTTAGTATCTATGTCATGTTAAAACTTCATCTCACTTTTCTATATGCAATCGCGTAATGGAAAGCCAGAGGAAAGCGAAGCAAAGTATTTCCAGTAAGTTATTGATGATGTAGGATATTGTGATAGGAAGGGTGTCTACCACAGAGATTTGAAGGCATATATGCAGTCAAGTAAAATCTCTTTGGAGTATAAAGATTTTTAGTTATATCTGTTTTATTTGAGATAAACATTACTGAAAACGTCTTTTTCAATGAAAATTGAAAAGAGAAAATGTTAGTAACTAATATATGTTAAACTTGGCACTTCGACCATTAAATTTGGGTAAATAACTATTTTACTTCATAATTACTTAATTAATGAAATTTTTGCTTATTTGTAGTATTTATGTGTTGACATTTACAATATTTACAACATGATTCCAAATTGGAATAGTTGGTGGTTAAATATTAGTTTTGGGTGAATATCTAGTTTACTTCATAATTAATTAATTAATTAATTAATGCAACTTTGGCCTATTTGTAAAATATCCAAATTGAAATAATTGGTGCTTGAATGATTATAACCTAAAAAATATATTATATTAAATGTATTTTTAAGTTGATAATATAATAATGAGCTAAATATTAGATTTGATCCCTATCGACCCTTAATAGAACAAGAGTTAAGAATCAACTCATTGCACAAAGGAAAAATTTACAATTATTGAAGGGAAATTAGTATTGTATATCTCCATATGAAAAAGAATAAAGTGCTACAAGATGGCATATCCCACCTAGTTATCAAGCTATCAGTGAAGCTGCATAAGATTTGTCATATGACTATTGTAATGACAACCACAAAGTTTTAGGAGTGCATGAAACAAAATATGAAAGGCCTGTCATGAGGTGTGCTTGGCACATTTAAGGAGATATTGGTATAGGATGATTTTGTTAACAGATGGAGATAAACCACCGGTTTGCCAGGATATCGATCTACTTGCATGCTAGACTAAATGAACACAAATCCACCATTATGAAGTTTTGACCTTTGAGGTTTAATAAGCTAGATCAGAGTGTATCAAGATCAATGGGTAGAGATATTATGAAATTCATTGAAGAAAGTGTAACCATCATCGGAATCAATTGAGCATCAACAAGTTTCAGAAATAATGAACATTGAATTCCTGCAAATTGGAATCATGCCACGTTTCATTAGCCATAATTAAAGGGTTATAGAGGTTTCATTAGCCATAATTAAAGGGTTGTAGCGGTTACGATTTCGCAGGGAAGATTCGTGGAGCTTGTTCTATCTGCAAGGAATTGAGATAAACAATTTTCAAATAGTTTCGAACTGTTTCACAAATTTACAACAGAAGATGGTAAACCTTGCCAATCAAAAGGGCACGATTTAGTTAGTTGAAGAGGTCGTAATATTCCAGAAGGTTCAACGACAGTCATGTCAGAAAATGCAAACCTGTGGTGAATTATTGACATTGAAAGGGATGATTTATTTATCTTTCTTATTCAGAATTATTCTATTGATGAATTTCCGTTCTCTCTTCATAATCGATATTTGTTTGCACAATTTTTATTGGTATTTTAATGTGCAGGTTTAAAATGTTGAATGACAACAAATAGAAAAGAATTAACTCATCAAAGGAAACTAGCCGATCTATTAAGAAGATCGCAGGAGCTTAACCAGATCTTAAACTTCGTGGAGCAAGGCAGAGATTCTCTCTTTCTGTTTTCCAAAATTATTGTATAAATACGGCTCTCGTTAGAAGCCCGGGGTAGGAGGTGCTTCATGGAGCTTGAGTAAACCTTTTCCCAAGTTCTATTGTTTTTTTTGTCTCTTTTTGATGATCGATGGGTCGCACAGTGTCACCTACCCAAATTTCAGAAATTATTATTTTATTTGTAAAATATTTTATGTTAAATTTAATTACAAAGTTTTATAATTATGATCAGTTTTGATCAAGGATGAATGTAATTACTGATTATTATTATTTAAATAAATTAATTAGGAGACAAACATCCAAGGAGACTGTTAAATGAGTGTTCACTGACTCACTAGGAGGAATGGAAGCTGTTGGAAGGTATGGGACAGATGGCAGCAATTGCATCACACCACTAGCTGTTGGTTATGGAACAACTACTCCTAAAAATGTGGCATTATCCCCCAGGTGGAGGGAGTGAGCAGGCAACTCATTTAATGACCCAGTAGCAACTGAAAAGGCTTAGGCAACCTACATAAGGCAAATTTGAATTGAGCAAGCAACTTTTACACAAATATTTTTGTGCAGAAATATTTTCCTCAAGTAAATCAGGTGATTACTGAGAGATTCGAATAGGGAGGCTAAGTGTATGTGAAAATTATAAGTCTGCAAATATATTTTGGGGAGGGAGAACCAGAGGTGCTGGTGCAGGTCATTGACTGCTAAATCTCCAGCTGGATAACTTTTTCACTGCAAGCAGAGGTTCTGAGCTCATAAGTTTCTTCTTCTTGGTGGTTCAATGAACAGGCTCGGGGGTCCTAAGGCAAGTAACTAGGTTGTCTTCAGGAATTGGTTGGGTGGAACAGGCTCCTTGGGCTATTTGTTTCTCTACAGTTAACCAGGTTTTACTATTCTAGTGCTGTTATAATTTTCAATGTTTTTAAACTAGTAGAATGATTTATTTCTTAGTCTATGTTTAGCTGTGAATGTTAAATAATTAAAAATAATGATGAGATAATCTTCTCTGTATTTTTCCCATGCTATTATGTGCACAGTACTTTAGTACAGAGAAGTGATTTAAGTATTATATGATAGATGGGAAATCTGTCATTGATAGAATGAATTTTAAATTGTAGGTGTTCTATTCTAAACATTCTAGTTTATATAAAACAAATGTGCTGCATGACATTTTATCATTTCTACAACACTGGAAAAATTATAACTATTCACACAGTCATAGAATATTTTCTTCTTTCATCTTAGATTTATCTAGTAAGCAGTTACTTGAATAAAAATCATATATCCCAGCTTTATTTGCATGCTAGTAACTTCTGCAAAAGAAATTTATACAGTCATATATATTTTCTTCATTCATAACTAGATGCATTCTATTATGATTTCATAAAATACCTTATTAATACATTTCTTTTCCTTCACTTTTTCGAAGCATCTTAAGATCAAACTTTTATCATCGTATTTCCAAAAACAAATGTATTAATATTCCAACTTTCTCTTCCTATGATTATCCTCAAATATTACATTTTTTCTTCTCTGCATTTTCTACTCAATACTGCAATATTTTGTATAAATGTATTATAAAAATCCAATGTGTTTTTCAAATGCTGTATGCAAATCTTCTCTATTACTTTTTAATTCCATTTCTTTTTAAATCGAAAACAGTCATTTTTGTAACCAAACTATTGTTTAATAGTTTCATAATTTCTAAACGATTTTTCGACACAGTAAGCCTACTGTACAGTCTCGTCTTATTCTTTTAGCTATTATTTTATCATCTAATTATTTCTTTAAGAAATATTTCCTCAACCGAGAACAGGAATGAAAACGAAACAAACAAGACATCCGTGACAGTTGAAAAATAACAAACTTTGTATTTCAGAAAACATTTTATTTATATTATCAACCGTTGCTTTAAAACGAGCAGGTTTGTCCAACTTTAAAACTCAACAAACAAGAGTCATGGTTTCATAAATATTACATAGGGTTTTACCCTCGGATTTAACAAAAAGTATCTTGAAGTTTCAAAAACACTTTGAGCCCCTTTTAAAACATTACATGGAGATGCCAAATGGCAACGAAAGCAACTGAGTAAACACTCCCTACAGAAGACAGTTGGAACCCAGAAACAAAACCTAAGTTATCATGGCAATGTTTCGGTGTTCCTTTGCTTTTCATCCAACAACGAAACCACACCAGGGCCCTACGAGGACAGAAGGGAAACCACCAGAGCTTACCGGAGGATGACAAAGGATACCCATTCACAACGAATGCGCCTTAGTTCCCATTTTAGATGTGGTACCTGCAAACGAACCGAAGGCCAAGTGGTTAAAAATGTATTTCCAAGAAAAACGAAAGTATTACAATATTGAATGTTACATTGGTTAGATTTTACCTTCAAGCTCAAAGACCGAACTTTCCTGCAACTTCACATTGGCAACGAAAACTTCCTTCTGGAGCGGGATTCACCTTACAAGTTATGCAGAAGGTGCGTCAAAGAAAACAGGTATCGAAACCTCAACCAAGTGCATTCGCACTAACAAGAAAAAACAAGATAAGCTCCAAACTCTCACGACCGTGGAAGGATTAAACAACAGAGAATGTAGATGGTTGAATGCAAAACATTACAGTCGCATGGACGGAAAGGCCATGCTAACACCTTATCGAATTGCAGAGTAAACTTCGAAGAACTAACAACTGTATACAGACCCATGATCGAAACCCTAGAAGAACAAAACCCTCCACTCGAAATTCGGGCAGCCTGTCGGCCCCGTCCCAAAAACACAATGAATATCAAAAAGGGCGTGGAGTGTTTTCACTTACCATGTTTTTAGGGTTTTCATCAACGACGGAGAGAGACTAAGATCATCGACGGAGGACGAGCCAACACACTACTTTGTGTTTCGAGCTAACAGCATTTATCATCACATTTAATGGAACCACCTTACCAGAGTATTAATGCAGGGTTTCCATGATGACGCAGCTCTCATCTACGTTATAAATCAGACAACAATGCACGCTAGCAAGGATTCTCCACCCCTCTTGACGCCATGGTTCACGTGGTAGGATGGCGTGGCATAACTTTCAGCATTCCACTTTGGAAACTTTAATGGCAACCGTAGTTGGCAGACCTGCTCACACAAACCTGAATACTGTCAAATCTTTGCATTTAATACCTACAACGTGTAGCATGTTAACCATTAATACAGGAAGGGTTATGAAGACCTTAGTCTAAACGTTATTTTTTTTTACATTGCATTGTTTTAATCCTTATTACAACCTTGTTACATTATAATTCGTTATGAAAACGTTAAATCTTGTATTATATTGATTTTTATTATTATTCTCACAACTATGTTTATGATATAGTTTTATTTCGGAAAAACATTAAAACTTTAATGCGTGGTCTCGGTTTGGGATATGTATTATTCATACAGTGCCTATGGTATTATTGCCATATAGTTTCGCTTTAGATTCGTATTGATTTTCACATTGTATTTATTATTGTATAGTTCAAATAATATTAATGTTTAGTTTATTGCATAGAATAGGGTATCAATAATGTTTAGTTTCCATTTTATTCATATTTAGTTTATGAATAGATTTTATTATTGTTAAACTATATTATTAACATTAGCTTGAATTTTAATATATGTTTACAATGTATTATTAATAATATAATAATGTACGATATATATGTTTGCAATATAAACATGATATTTATAATATTGTATTATAATCATTTTTATATTGAAATTGGTTTTTGTAATATTGCTACAATACTTCATTATTGTTAGAAATATTTCATGTATTATAATTGCGATAATATAGTGTTATAAGAACGTTGTAAAATCTCATTCAATTATGTGTTTATTGTCGCATTTACAAATCATAAGATATAGTTGCTATGTACAGTCCTAGTAGCTGTCGTTAGGTACTAACATAATGTTAAACTAGACACATTAATACCAGCAGTCTTGTATTATTACATTTGTAAACGTGTAGTACTTAGGATTCTAATACTTTATATCTGTTTTGCATTTATGAATTTCATTTAAGACACATAGAATGATATGTTTATATTTCATTAGTCCGTGAAACTACTAACTCGACTCTTATGACGATAATTCGATCATTAATTACTTTTTAACAAGTACAGGGACGCTACAATCAGAATCTGGAAGAGTATTGAAAGACATTTTACAAGTTAATTAATGACGGAGAATTTCATACCTCTGTTTATTTTGCAGGTCATCGCAAGAAAGTACTAACACTTAAACTCTTTTACATTGACGTCGGGCTCAAATGAAAACAAGTACTTCTATTTATTTCTATGTTGTCTTGTAAAATATTTTACCTGTAGTCTGCACATGAAAACATTTCAACAACCTTAGCTAAATGTAGCTAAGTAAGCTCCAGAGCGTCTTGTAGGACCCCTTGTCAAACAAACAATCAAACTATCAGTATTAATTCCATTTTTCATTTCATTATCAGCTGAATGTATTCTAGAAATGTAAAACAAGTCAGTTTATCATACACATCTACTTAACAAAAGGAGTCGATATCGAAGTATTTAACATCTGCTTAATTCAGTAGCTTTTTCATTTACATTTAATCAATGAGAAATTATGGCAGGTCGCCATCATTAATTACTTTAGTTAAGTTTTCATTTCAATTTAATTATTCCGCATTTAATGAATTTGTTAAATTTAGTTACTATAAAAAAAAATTATTTTCAAAAATTTCGGGATGTTACACAGAGGAGTCTTAAGGAGTTGTAAACAATCTTTGTCCCTTTTCAAACTTTTTGGAACTTATTTGTAAGATTTGATCAATCTGTAACAGCCCTGCTACATTGGTATTTTATGAAGTCAATTTAGCATTATGAAAGATCCTTCTTTCCTCTTTTATGCTCACATATAATGTTATCATAGTCTTTTGTGATTTATGATTATACATATTTACTAACTCACCTTTTGCATGTTGAATGAATAAGTTTTAACGATTGTATCGTCAAATAATGATAATTTGACTCATTTTTATTTTGATAAATATAATTAGCTATTTAATGTGGCATGATTATAATTCGATTTTAGTCTTTGGATTTAATTGTAGCATGTTTAATTCTTCATTCAAATTTGTTAACAATTTTAATTACGATTTGCTCCTACAAGATAGAATTTGGTTTGTATGTAGCTACTGAAAATTGCATATAGATTAATTTGTTGCACATGGAATTTAGATTTAGTTTGCATTTCATTTAAAGTAGTTTTACATTTAGGAATCTAGGTTCACCTTCATGACAAAGTCTCCTTTTAAAGGAGCAACATTCATCTGTGGCAACGAGGGCTGTTATTCCCATGAGAAACAACTACCTTAAATTATTCGGGAACTACTTTAAGGACCTTGTTCAAGCTATTTCTCCTACGTTGACGAGTGGTCAAATCTGCTAGTCAACATGAAGCCACCCCATGGCAAGCTTGTTAACCGCAACATTTTAAACCTGGGCAGGGACTAATGTTAATGTTGGAATGGGACATAATTAGCAGGAGTGTAGTCACTAGCGCAATCATACGAGGCCACCCTATGACTACCTTACTCTTTTATATAGAAAGTTAGAGTGGATACACTTAATTGTGTGGCCCCATGGCCATTCCTTTTACAAATGGTAATAAATATCGCATGACTTTGTTGATGATTACACTTGGATGTGTTTGGTCTATTTACTAAAGAAAAAATCTAAGGCATATGAAACATTAAAAAAAAACATGTATGGATTGAAAATGAAGCTCATATCACATTGGCACACTTCATACTAAAAATGGAAAAGAATACGCTTCTAATGAATTTCAAAACTATCTTCATCAACATGAGATTAGTGTTGGGTTTAGAGGAATCACATGGCATTCACACAGAGCATTAAGCACACACAATCAATTCACCAAGAACATAACAAATGTTTGGTTCAAGTACTCAACCAGTTTATTCATTCTTGTATGGTGTACTTTATACATAGTGTGGAGAGGTTGGAGCAGTTATACCTGCTCCAATAGATCTCCTTAACAAAAAATACATTATATTAATCATGATAAAATTCATTAGTACCAAAGGGTCCCTCTAACATATCCCTCACCCCAAAACTATTCTTCACCCCAAACAGAAAAAGTGTGCAAGAACATCCTCAACTTGTGACTCTTCAGCTTTCGTCTTCAATATGATAGTAGTCGGTCAAAGTCTCACCTTTAAATCATTTGGCTGACATTCACCTCCATCAGCTCATAACTGTAAAGATTTTTGTCTCTACTTTTTGTACCATTTCTCCGTATTCAACTTATAAAGTCACAATCCAAGAGGTGCTTATGCATTTCTACTTAGGGGGGCTCGATTGGTTCATGTGTTCTTTACATCATCATATTTCATTAAGCTCTGCTCTATATGGTTTAAGATGCTTTCTACTTGAATGTCGACTTCGTCGTCTTCTTTATTGTGAGGACTTAGAATGCCTGCAATATTTTGTGTTCCCTTCTCATATGCACGATCTTGGGCAGGTTCGAATGCTTTGGACTCAAGTGACTCAAATCGACTAACAAGATTCAGATAAAGACCGACTGGATTACAAAATTGAAGGGGATCGCATACCTTAACAAGACTCACGTTTCATCCCCTCTTACTTCAAAAATTTTAAGTAGAGTCACTTATAAATATTTGTGACTAAGTTGACTCATTAAAGACTCAATTAAAATGGCTTCAATATTTAACTTATTGACCATAATGAGGATTCAACCAGACTTATACAGAAATACTTGTTGACCAAATGCAACATCAAAGATATCATCTTAAACCATATTTTAGTGCATACTACACTTTACAAAAACACATATATGCCCGACTTAAGTGTTTAAAGCCTCGATCACAATATGGAAAAATAAAAATAAAGCAACACGACCATATTTGAAATTTTGACCATGCTAATATTTAATATCAAAGACATAGTTTGAAAGTACATTGCCTACATTGGCCAAATAAAGTCGTTCATCCAGTTCTTATTCAAGAACACATAACTTTGTTTATCAAAGGTCAATCCAAGCAGCCACCCCAAATTATTTAAAGAAAGTATCATGGATGATCAAACATATTAACTAAATTTTAATACCTCCAATGATCAACATAGTCGTCTTAATCATAGTGGGTAGGCAAGTAGGCTAGTCAATAAAGTAATAGAGTTTTGACAACACACTTTAATTGACGGATATGAGTTTTCTTCTTAAACAAATTGGTCGATCGCTTCATGTGTAATGTCCCCATTCAAATAAATTCATAATAGGGAAATTCCATCAATCCTACTAGTTCCCTAGGTTGGATGGAGACATGAGGATTTGCAATAAGGGAGCTAATAAATGGTGTTTGGACATTAGAATGGAATAAATATTTAATAAAGGATCTAAATAAATAAATGCAAGAGAAAATCAAAGTGGCAATTTATCATGAAGACACATGGAGGAGGTGGGACCCACACAAGCTAGATTCCTCATGCCACATGGCATTCTATTCTCAACCATTCGAATCAAAGGTGGAGTCTAATGGTCTTGGGTAGTTGGAAGGTCAATATACTTGGCATGACTCATTTCAGGTCGAATTGGAGTGGAAGAGTAACTCCCATGGAAGAGGAAGAGGCATTTTGGAGCTAGTGGGACACTTGGACTAGATTCCCTAGCTCTATGACAACAATGATGAAGATTCTATGATACCTATGACACAAATCCGATCTGAATGCTGAAATCTAACATAAATGACATGTCAGGGCTAAAAATAACCTCCAAGAGGGCACTCAAGGGAGTTAGGGAAGCCAAAGAGACACCTATTCGAATTTGGTGGAAGAGGAGGCTAGAATTGGAGGGACAAGTGGCACACATTGGAATCTTTTCCCAACTTGAGTTGGCATGAATCTCTTGGAAGGAATTCGACCCAAGGAAGACCTTAGAGGTTTATAAAATACAATAACAAAGAAGAAGGATGGCTTTTGATCATTTTCAGAATTTGCATTTGTGAAGAGAGCTAGTGGAGTGCTTCTCTACTTTCCTTAGCCAATTTCGAGGGTGAAATATTCCCATACTAGCTGGTAGTGGGAAAGTCCATTCAAACCTTTCATGAGAGCTTTAATGGAGTATTTTGTTGCAGGTGTAAGCTACAGGGAAGCTCGTGGTCTCTCTTAGTGCAGCTCCTTCCTCCAACCATTTCCAATTTTCTTGGCATATTCATGACACTTGAGAAGAGGCGCATTGGAAATTCGATAGGGTTCAGTACCATTTGGAGAGCCATTTTCAGCACTTACCCTAGGGGGTTTGAACCCCAAATTGCTAGTCAGGCTCCCTACATTGGCCAGAATTAAACGAGGATTTGCAGAAGTATTTTAAAGGTCCAAAAGCATCCCTGAACCTCATATTTATGTTCTAACATCATCCATACACCTTCTCTAAATATTTGGGAGATATTGGAGCAATTTGGAGAACAATACATCTTAACTAGTCAAAGGTCGGAGCAGGGAAAAAGTTGAAATTTTCACTATTTTCATAAAAATAAAAAAAGGCCCATTACAAGCAGTATCAGAGCATGGTATTGGAACCTGATGTGGTTAACAATTCATGAAGACAAGGAGTCAAACAAATAAGCTACCACCCTTAGAACCTGAAGTTGAAGGTGTTGTTGTTGAAGAGGAAGAAGTAGGAGAAGAAGAGTATCTTGTTGAAACTATGACTAAGGATGACAAGGGACTCTCTGATAATAAGGAGGAATTTACTAAATTCATGAAACTATTCTTTGAAGATATGAAAAAACAGTTGATTAAAGGATCTGAATTGTTGGCTAGCCAACTTGGAAGCAAAGGAGTGATAGGAGGTAGCAGTAGTTCACATTCAGAAGAAAAGAAGACTATGGGTGAGCATATTTTCTCAAGCACAGGACCCCATAATAGACCTAATGAATTTCAAGGCACACCAAGGACTACTACACCTAAATTTCTTGTGCCCAAATAAGAACCTAACACCCAAATGGATATGATTACATTGGTGACAAAATGAGAAAAAATGAGTGAATATTGTAGAAGGACTCTACCATTTGATCAATACTTTACTGTTTCAAACAAACTGAAAAAGAAGGAAGATAATAGGGCTCTATTCCAGAACAAAGAATTAAATTGTGCTATTGGTAAAATGCCACTTCCCACTTTTGATGGTTCCTCTCAAAGTTTTGCTAACACTTGGGTGCAAAAACTAGATGTGTATTTTCAGCTGAATCCAATGGTGGAAGGGGATGCCTTAAAAATGACTATTTTTCATCTAGAAGGAGATGGCAATGAATGGTGGTTTCACAGTATGAAAAATTTGGGACATGATCAGGTTACTACCTATGGAGAATTTGTTGAGAGGGTATTAGATAGATTTGAGCAAAAGGACCCAGAATTACATTTCAAAGAAATAGCCAAATTGAAGCAAGTGGGAACCTCTATTGAGTATATGACGGAATTTCAAAAATTATCAGTCAAGGTGACTGATATATCTATGGTAATATTAGTATTGTTGTTCACTGAAGGTTTGGTTGAACCCTTAAAAGGTTTAGTTAAGGCCCACAAAGCCAATTCATTGAAGGATGCTATGAGTTTGACAAGAGATCTACAAAATGTACTACCTAGGACAAGGTTTCCTCCCAAGACCAACTTCCCTCCCCAATTCAGATCTGAAAAGAAGCTATGGAAAGAAGATGAATGTGGAAAGGATAAGAAAGAGGGACTAAGTAGGGAAGAACTCAGAAGGAATAAATTGTGTTACTCATGCTTCAAACCATGGGAACCAAGACATAAATGTGCTAAGGGAAAGGCCCAATTCATTGAAATATTTTGTGATGATGAGTATGAAGGGGGCATGGAGGAAGAAGGACATATTTCAGCCCAAGAAGAGAGATATACTACAGCAGAAGAAGGGAAACAAGAGGGAAATCATCCCTCACCTGACAAAGTGAGAATGGCAGTACTTTCAGAAGTGCCTCGTTATCACACTATTCTTTGCAAGGGTGTGGTACTAGGACAAAGGACCTCAGTTTTGGTAGATGGAGGAGCCACACATAACTTCATTGATGCAAACATGGTGGAGAGAAGGAAGATACCTACTGAACCATTCGATGGATTCACAGTTGTTATAGGTCACAACACTATGGAGTGCAAAACATGGGTTCCAAAGCTGCAAATCGGCATAGGCAACTATACTTTCTCTGATAGATTTTATGTGGTTGATGTTATTGATACTAATGTGGTTTTGGGAGTGAAATGTTTGTACTCTATAGGGGAGCATACGGTGAACTATAAAATTCCTAAAATGAAATTCCAAGATTTGGAAGGAATACTAAGGGTTGTGAGAGGGAAACACACCTATCTGAATCAGGTAGTGTCCTCCCACAGTATGAAACACAAGAATGGAATGGTTTTGGGACACATTCCTCATGGAAGGCTACCTAATAGAGGAGGAACAAGTTTGCAGCATGATAAATTGATATTGCTTGAGGGCAAGCAATCTTGGCTGGGGAGGACTGTAATGTACCCATTCAAATAAATTCATAACAGGGAAATTCCATCAATCCTACTAGTTCCCTAGGTTGGATGGAGACATGAGGATTTGCAATAAGGGAGCTAATAAATGGTGTTTGGACATTAGAATGGAATAAATATTTAATAAAGGATCTAAATAAATGCAAGAGAAAATCAAAGTGGCAATTGATCATGAAGACACATGGTGTAATATCCTGAATTTTGACTGACTATTTTTGATGTTATATACTAGGCTTAAGCCCCAACACACAGGATTTATTTTTTTATATTGGGCATAAGCCCCAGTGCACATGATTAATTTCTTTCATAGAATTACATATTGGGCGTGGACCCAGATTGATGCATACTATTGTTATATACTCGGCAGAAAGCCCCAATGTATTGATTTATGTTTTATTATGAGATTGGGTACAAATCCCAATATACTGAGATGATATTTTGTTACATATTGTGTAGAGTTATGGTTTACATGATTGAGTTGTATGATGTGTTGAGTGTGGACTCGGGAACGCACAGATGACCTATGTACTGGGCATAAGCCCCGATGTATCTAGAGGATTTATTATGTACTAGGCGTAAGCCCCGATGTACATAGAGTGTTGGGCATAAGCCCTAGAGAACTCCAAGCTTGATAAAGAATACCGGATCCGAGGCCATTTGTACATTCTAGATGTGCTTCAAAACAACATTCTAGTACTAGTGTTGAGTAGGAATGCTCTGGAATTGCACTAGTATAACGCACACGTGAGAGTGTTGAGCTAAAGCTCTCAAGAGCACTCGGGCTTACTTGATCTTAAAAGTGTTGAGTCGTGAAGACTCTGAATAGAACTTCTATTCCTCACATTTACTTAAATTGGTTAAATGAATCATCTTCTATCTATCATCCAGGACTGCGGGAACTACCATGTTAAACGAGGGAATCCAACATGCAAGAGGGACCTAGAGGCACCTAACCTAGACAACTATCCGAGCCTACCAAAAGACCTTGTCCAAAGAGTTGGAACTTGTACTTTATATTTATCAAAGAATTAGTATGATATGTACATAATTAAATCAAAGAGTTATCATATTTTAATTATTGAATAATCAAATTGATTATTTATAAAAGAAAAGATTACTTATGTAAATAGCATGCATAAAGGTTATGAAAAAAGATATTTCTCATTTTATTATTATTATTATTATTATTATTTGTGATCTAACTTAAAGATACCTCTAAATGTAACAAAATAAAGGTCCTAGATAAATTAGGAGTGAATAATTAGTAAAATATCTTTCATAAATATTATAATTCAATTTAAATCAAAAGCTGAAATATTATTATTTAAACTCAACAACTATATTCTAAACAAACTCACCTATATAAAGAAGGGCAGATCCTAAGAGAGGGATCATCTTTTCCTACTATCATTCTCTTAGGGCAATAGAAGATAATTATTCTACAGAACTGAAGAAGCTTACTATTTTCCCAGATCTAATCAGCAGGCTATCCTAGGTCATCTACTTCTCTTATTGCATTTTGGAACCAGCTCGGGGGGATCTAGTTAAAACCAAGAATGGTCTAAGGGTCATGGTTGGGAGGAACATGGTAGTCCCAAGGTAATTCAGTTAAAGATCATCCTACAGGTCAGCTAGGTCAATACATTTTCCATTAACTAGTGGTTGAGTGTGTAGGTTCTGCAAGGGAAGGGCAAGCTTCAAGAATCAGGTATGAGCTACAATTCTTCCATACATTTCAATCAAATTTAGATGTTAAAGTAGGAACTACTATATACATTGGTCATGTTTCCAGTACATTATAATTTTTATTTACTTTGTATGGAGCAAGGGCCAAATGGCATGGGCTCCTAGGGTTTAAACTCTAGGTTTAAAATTTATTTATTATTTCTATTGAATTTAAACATCTTCCCTAAATGTTACAAGGATATAGTAGGTCTAGCCTCGCTAGCCTATGCTAGATACTCATATCAATAAAATTACTAGTATCAAACTTCCATTAAATATTATTGATCCTTGAACTATTATCCTTTATAAAAACCAAAATCATGTTTCCCAAACCCTTACACTGTACATTTAAATTATTTAAGTATGAGAAAGCTAGGATTTAGTCCTTTTTCTTACCAAGCTTACAATCTATCCAGATTTAAAAACTAGCATTCAGATTTACAAAAAAGGACCCACGAAAATCTTCACAAAACCAACGTAGTCAAACTCAATTCCTTTCATTTATTATTTTAAAGAAACAAACAAAGTAACGTAGGTCAAGCATTCGAAATTATCCATCAACATAGAACACTTAGGATCGCTGGTATAATTAGCAAACAAATGCAACAATTGACCATCTACTATGCATACAATTCCAGGCAAACAATTACCAGTACGATTTTCCTACTTAGGGTCTCAGTATTTTTTCATTTCTTCTTATCAAAGAAAATCAATCTTAACCTGGAAAAAACCCAACGTTACCGCATAAGAATCAAAACGTAGGATGCCACTTCTCATTTAAATAAACATTCATCCATTAAAATAAAAATCAAACCACGAAAGATACAAAGGATTAAAGCCATCAAATAGGACAGAGACCATCAAAAGGACCAACACATGCATTTAATAGAGCCACGCTCTCAGCATATTTCTCATCTAATTTCAGTAGAAATTTCATCATGCCAAAGCTAAAATGCAGGGCCATTACACTTTAGAAGATACCAAAAACATTCCAGGTCAATCTTTTTTCAAGTAAAACAATTTTCATCAACATAGACTAAAACCCTACGCGTAATCCATAAAACGAAACTTACAGAGGTACCTAAAATTAACAAACGCATTTGCTAGAAAACATCAGTGACATCTCATTTCTCAGAAGGACATACTCAGTGAGAAACTCAAATAAAATCCAAACACCAATATTACATTCAAACCCCAAAACAAAACACTGTGGGTATTTCTTACCAAAGCTTTAAAAACTTTTACAAGAGCTATACTTTCAATCTTTACTCAGTAGTGAAAATTAACCCTCAAGGGTTTATCCCATCATCCATAAAAAAATAAAAACATCATAGACATTGACCAACAGGTTCAAAATCCTGAACAGTCCAAATCGACTTCTTCATAGTCGTTTTCCTCTCAGTTACTGACCAAACCAGAAACGACCCAATAGAACTTCGAAATTAGTTATAGTAAGCCCAAAGGACTCAACGAAGTTACATTTTAAAGAGCTCAAATCTATAGAGCTTGCAACCATAACTACGACAGGAAGGAACAACTAATAGGAGGACCTGGGCTTACCAGAGTTACGCGAAAACCCAAATCTTCCTGTCACTTGTTAGAACCCAACACAGAGGATACCAATACCTGCAAACCTATTAGTGAAATCATAAGAGCCACGAGTTAAATAGAGGCAAAACAATCACCTACAGAAATAATAGTGAAGAAGCCTTTAGCTATGGGGAAAATATTACTTGTTATGTAATAGTAGTGTCCTCCATTACCACACAACCATAGCTACGACTGCACTGACCATGAGCATAGCTTAGGTTAGAGCATAGTTGAAACCAGATGCAGCATGAAGTTTTTTCCCCAAACCAAAACCTTGAAATGACCACACTGTAATTTTGGATCAAAGCTTAAACCCTCCTTCCAGCTGGCAAATGAACCACGTGAAGATCACTTGGGTAGCATTTAAAGCTACAACCAACATCCACTAGCGCCTCGATATTTATCCAAACGATATAGTTAGGGTCGTGGTAGTGCAACCCCCTAGTTTTTATTTCATGGCCTATTAAAAAGATATTCCTTAGACCTTTTTCAATTCATAAAACTAGGATCTTGCTAGGAAGTGAAACTAGGTAGTTTAGTGAAGAGCTCCCTTTTTTTTATATGTTTGCAGAACATGACCCAAGTAGTGCCTTAGCAAAGATTGCTAAGTAAGTCGAGGATAGTCCAAGTACTCACTCCTTACCTCTTGACACCTCCGCCGGTAGCATGACTACCAACACAAAGACCCCAGAAGTACTCATACTCTTCTCATAAAAGTCCATCAAAGCCTGAGTTAATGATATAAACAAGTTCAACAATTAAATGAAACCAAGCATGCATTAGAGCTAAGGAAATGAAGTAATTAAAGAAGAACATTAAAGTGTTACACTAGTATTAAATTGGTCATCTAGACCTTAAAAGCTTGTTCTTATATTTCACATTTCCTTACTTCATTGCTTACGCAAAAAAACATATGATATAAGACCAACTTTCATAAAACATAGTTTCTCATTTTTTCAACAAAGACTGATATAACTTCCCAGTACTCAAGTTAATTTGTTATATATTACTTGTTAGTAAAATGTTAGCAGTAAGGAAAAAATTTTAAATTTTACTATTTTTAGGGACATTACAAGTGCTATCAGAGCCCAGCTACAATACTAAGTGACCTATTGGACTCATTACAAGAAAAACACCCATTGCAGATACTTATAAGTCAAAACCATACATTTATAATTTTCTTTTATGTGTGTATATGAACTAATAGATTTATGTTCTTAACATTGATACGACATTGCAGGTACAATTACAGTCTGAGTATGGATACAGAAAAAGACAGCAGCATGCACGAAAATTTGAACTCTCCACCACGAGAGCAAGAGATCGTGGTGGAATTAAAATTAGATTTAATTAAATCAATACAGCAGTTGCAAAATGAGTTGCAGGGTTTCAAGGATGATAATATGCAGGAAAGATGGGAACAACAAGCCATAAATGAAGCTCTACTTCAAAGCTTAACACGAGTAAGGTCCCATGGACAGTCCACCCAATCAACCAACAAAACTAAGGAAAAAAACTGTCACACAAAAAGATCCATCAGTCCTAAAGAGGATATGCATAAAGAACACATACCTGATTACTTGGAAGAAGATTATAAAAGCTCTAGGGATGATTTTAAGAACCCCCCCAAAATTTATATGTATAAAAAATGGGTGAATCTCCCTGATACATAGGAAAACTTGAAGGCGATTTTATCAATAATATAATATGTATATATAATTTTTTGGAGAATCTTTCATTTCATTATATAATGTTGTAAAATCTTGGCAAATATTTCACTAAATTATAAGATATTGTAAAATGTTGGCGAATATTTCACTTAATTGTAAAAAATTGGCGAATCTTTCACTGATTTATAAAATATAGTAAAAATTAGGTGAATCTAATCGTAGGAGAGTTGCATATTTGTCAATGAATACTTACAATGTCTCAATCCACACAAATTTTCCCCGGCAAGTGATAACTTCACCCATCACTGTTTTAAAATGTCCCAACACCATAAAAGCATCCATAAATTGATAAATAACAACCCTATGCACTTCTAAATTCACCTAGTGATGAGAATAACATCCCATGCACTTCTAAATTCACCTAGTGATGAGAAAAATGCCCCAGACACTTCAATACTTACCCTGGGCACTTCAAAATTTTCCCAAATATGATAAAACTTCCCTAAGCACTTCAATATTTTCCTAGGCACTTCTAAATTCTCCTAAGGATGATAAAAACTCCCGATGCACTTCAATATTTTCCCCAAGCACCTCCAAATTCCCTCGAGGCACTTCAATACTTACCCCAACGATGATAAAAACACCCAAACACTTCAATTATTGCCTGGGCACTTCAATTTTTTCCTAGGCACTTCAAAATTCTTGCAGCAAAGATAAAAATGGGCCCATCCACTTCCATGATTTTCCAAGCACTTCATTACTTGCCCAATAACTTCAAAATTCGTCCAATGATGATAAATATTCAATATGTACTTCAATAGTTTCCCTAGGAAAGGGATAAAAATACCTGGCAATGATATAATCACCCATGCAATAACAAAAATGTCTCAATCCACACAAATTTTCCCCGACAACTGATAACTTTGCCCATCACTATTTTAAAACATCACAACACTATAAAAGCATTCATACATTGATCAATAACAACCCCAAGCACTTTTAAATTCATGCAGTGAGGAGAAAAATGACCCATGCACTTCTAAATTCACCCGGTGATGAGAAAAATGCCCCATGCACTTCTAAATTCACCCAGTGACGAGAAAAATGCCCCAGACACTTCAATACTTTCCCGAGCACACCAATTCTCTGAAAGATGATAAAATTTCTCTAAGAACTTCAATATTTTCCAAGGCACTACTAAATTCTCCCAAGGATGATAAAAAATTCCCATGCACTTCAATAAAATATCAAGTTCAAAACTTTAGTGTTAGCACCTAGACCACAGCAATAGCAAATCCAAATTTGATGAGGTCTGTGCAACTAAATCTTAATTATGGGCATGCATATAGATGGAATCAGCCTCACAATTTTTCTTAGTGTCATCTCCTTCAATATTTTCTTCCTCTATTTATTAATACTTATGTTATCTTGATGCTTCTCGTATCTTTAGTCATTGTCCTAGCTACATCAATTTCCTCCACTTTCTCAAGCTCAATGCTTTTCTCAAGCTTGTCCTTTCTACATTTAGCAATAAACATGCTACTAGCTTTATCAAGGGCAACTCCATGGGTGCTACCAACATTATTATGTGTAACCTCTAATGAATTTTTACCTCTACCAACATCTTCTTGCACTTATTTATCCGCAAATTCTTCCACCTCCAACTCAATTCACTTGCACTCTTGTCTCTCAAATGTAGCTTTTCTTACATCATCTTCCCCTAGATTTACACCAACATCTTTCTTTAAATCTGCATCTTGCATTAGACAATGGTCAATAATTAAATCATTTAATCATTTAGGTTTCATCAACAATATTTCCATGTTTGCCTCTATTTCATTTGTGTCTTTTAGCCTTAGCATTTCTTCATGTTTGCCTCTATTTCATTTGTGTCTTTTAGCCTCAACATTTCTTCCTTCATTGTCACTATTGTAACAATAATATTTTCCTTTGCTTCCTCCTCATTCAATACCTTTCCTTCTTGGGCATGTTCCTCATCAAACTTTGGCTTTAAAATCCATTTTTTAGGAGGGCAAGTTCTTATTCTAATCTCATTCCAGTCTTCTTCTAGCTCATAGACAATTGAGCAAATAAGTTTTCTTCAGAACTAGATGGATAAAAATGTCATCTCTTATCTTTTCTCCATGTGTAACTCTATAATTATTGTCTTCCTTCTGCTTACTTCTTGCACATATAAACAAATTATCCTTAGTAAATAAATAACTAGAGCTTTGAGCTCCATCCTCCACTTCTCTTGTCATATTCCTTGCCAAGTTTACAAGTTCCTTGCACACAACCATGGCTTGGTTGTTTTATCTTTTGATCCTTTCTTTATTTGACTTAATCTCTTTTCTACTTTGGAGCATTTCTTCTTCCAACAGTTCTTCTTCATCAACTACTTTGAGTTGCTCATCTACTCCCTTACTTAGAATACTGTATTCTTTGAATTTTGCAACTTGTAAGAGTTGCCTCTTTCTCATTTTCTATTGTTGAACAAACAATATCCTTATCTTCTTCAACTCCCTTAATTTATTCTTATATTACAACATCAAAAACGTTGTAAAACGTTTCCTCTTCTATTTCAGTATCAACCTCATCCACTTCTTTATCCACTTTTTAGTTTTCTTTAGCTTCCAAAGGTTCAATACGTTGGCTGTCAATTTTTACATATTTGTTCCCCTCTAGGGAATCTATAGACTTGATGCTCTCATCATCAATTGTTGCACACGGCTCAACAACCTCATCACAATAAAACAAGGGGTGTGTTGTTCTCCATATTATCCTTTGATTTACAATATCATTATGCTCTTTCCTTTTATTTAATGCTTACAACATGGAAACACTTGTAGGACTAAAGTCCTCTATTGGCTCTCCCTCTTCAGCCATTACTTTATTCACATCAACATCTTCCTCACTAAAGTTTTCCAATGCATCTTCCTCATCAGGCATCAGTTCATTAATCCCATCCTCCTCCATGAGGAATCCTTCTTTAGGTTGTTCATAACCCTTTTTCCTCCACTTGTTCCTCATAACAGATATATGTTGCTTATAAAGCATCTCTTCCTTCTCATTGCCCATCAAGGCAAAACACATTAACTAAATTCTATAACCTTAAGAATTTAAGCCTTCTCAGCCATTATAACCTCAATCTTGGGTGCACTATTTCCATCATCAAATTTGAAACCATATGTTCCCATCTACACACCTTTTCTTGTCTCCTCTTTTGGGATTGTCTCCAATATACTATTACATATTCTTTCATTTTTGAACCAGCAAACTTAGCCCTTAGCAGTTCTTCAATTTCATTATCCATAAAGTAATCCTCCATCTCCAGTATCCACAACATCAATTCTTCTTAGCCTTCTCCCCCTATGTATACAAGGGTACTTGTACTTGGCTCCCCTTCACATTCATTACTTTCATAATTACTTATGTCTTCCTCATCACCATCATCTTTTTCATTTGTCACCTCAGTGGCTGTGAGCTCTTCATCTGCTATGTTTTCTTTTAATTCAACACAGAAATATTCTTTCTTCACATGATAGGGTTTTTCAACCTACTCAAATTTATCTATTCTCACCCGTATTTAACTCAATGTTGCTACGAGCTCATCTTCCTCAAGGGTCCTTTTTTCACATATTTCACATTCTTACTTATGCTCAAGGTTTTATCACCACTTTCTTTAGTTGTTTATTTACACATCTTCCTTGGACTACTTCCAAGGCTTCCAACTTATCGTTTTTTTCTTCATTTCCTCTAAGGCCTTATCCTCCCAAGACCACATTATTTTCATGCTTCCAATTTTCACACTTCTTCTGCGGTCTCTTGTCAATGTAGAATTGAATGGGTTTGAGCTCAATGTCAGATAATAAACAAAGTAAAAAAACATAAAAACATAGTTGTGGACTATTTTAAAATTCCTTAGAACATGATGTGTGATTTTTTTTCTCATCCAAAGAGTGAAAACTAATGGAATAGGAGGATAAAATCATAAATAGGAAACGAAGGGGCAGGAAAGAATCTATTCTCCAATAAATACAAGGATTTTGTTGTCAAACAAACTAGTCTAGGAAAACTCCAAGAACTACAGGCTTAGGATTCCATTGTCAAGAAATATGGTTTTGTGAAACTATATATACACTCAAATACAATAGAAATGAATGAAGAGGAAATTAGTAGCTTGGTACCTTAGTACATGAAGACAAAAATCGATCAGGGAAATAATATATGGCTCTTATCAAAAGGGAATGGAGTTCAATCTATGAAAACATAACAAGTTTGCAAAAATATTAGAGACATCAGATTGTTCAATTAACCAAATTCCAAAAGATTTAAAAAAAACATGTGTGGGGTCTAGTGCCAAGAAGCAGGTGATTGGGGTTCAAAACTTCAAGGCCAATGAGACCAGGTGCAAAGTTCTCAGTGATTTTAAAAACATAGAAACATCCTTCATAGTGTGACAGCTTGATGAAAATACCCTGTAAGTTAATATAAGTGTTTCCAGAAAAAACTTGCAGCATACCAAAGCAGGTAAAAAACATGCAACATACCACAACATGTAATAGCCTCAATATAATTGAATTCCTGCATGTTCCAAAAAGGCCTTCACAAATCCCACACATGATAGAAAGGGATGTCATGGAAAAAACACATAAAAGTGAAGAGATGGTAGTTCATGAAAACATAACTTGATAAAAGAACTCTTTCGGATTTATTAGTAAAAAGAAGCCCACGGAAAATCCTTTTATTGGTAATGAGTATGTAGAAAGATTGGAAGCAACAATGCATTCAAACAAAAATTCTTGTGTCCCCCGAACTTCCTCCATAGTATGTTTTGGCACGACAACCAACAAAATTGAGCGATGCACTTATCAATATTTCTCGTGGAGGTGAAGAACTATGTCTGCCTTTGATTGCTAAGCCTAGAAATGGAACATATGCTCCCCCCATAAGCAGGAATGCAAATAAAGTTGACAGAATAGAATCCCACAAGTTTGACACTTATTGCGTCCATGTGATCTCTTTTGCCAAAAAATATGGATTCAAAATTTGGGAAATGTGCTGTCAAGGAGGTATATAACAAACTTATGATGAAAGTTATGGAAGGGTATCTAAGTAAAATCATTTATTCGGTTGATGTTTTTGTATTTTTATTATATTGGAGATTGGAGCCAAATTTTCAAGTGGACAAGCTACCTATCTTCAAGGAAATGGGAGTCAACTTTTCAAGTGGACAAGCCACCTATCTTCAGGGAAATGAGAGTCAACTTTTCAAGTGGACATTCCACCTATGTTCATAGAAAGAAGCTTTGTAAAGTTATGGATAAGGCTAGCTTGAAGAGTTACTTAGACTTCGCACATGAGAAGAGAAGGGTTTAGTGAAGTTATAAAACAATATGGACATGATTGATGGTTGTATATTTTTTACTGTCTTTTGGTTGTTTGTCAAATATGAAATATATGGGTGTTGATCTCTTTAATTGTTCTTGTTGTCCCTTAGTTGGAACTGGAAGACTTACACTGTCAATAAAAAATTTGTTGGCCCTTCTTATGTGTATAGTCAATGCTTTACTATTTTGTCAAATAATGGATTTTGGATAGGGACTTCATGTTTTTTTACTTTATAGTCATAGGGAGAGATTTGAGGTTTTCAAATGTTAGGATGTTGGGCTAACTTTACTATGGTTGTAAAACACTCAACCATGAACTAAATTACATTTCTGCTCAATGCTTGTTTCTGCAAAAACGTTTATGCTACAGGAGTCCCTAGGCTGCAATATAATACTTAATTTGACATCAAAGTAAGTGGCAGTTTTTGCTCTGAGTTTGACATCAAAGTAAGTGGCATTTTTTTTTGCTCTTCCCAATTTAGTATGCACTCTTTCATCTAGATAAGTCACATACATTATAAAATTCTAACTTTAAATATGGAACATACAAGCAATAGCGGACGACTACAAGTTAGGATTTCAAAATATGCCCAGCATTATATTGTCAAGCTTACTTGAGTGCATTTTACAATTAATTTTTGTTAAGGACTTTTTATGGGAATCACTAAATTTTCTTCTTAGAATGGCCTGGGTTGTATCAATGCTCGGTACAGACAACAATCAACTAGGAAACATATATGCATTGAATAAATTTGTTCCTAAAATGGATTTGGGATAGGTATGTAAAATGAATACGTTTTTTGTGAACCACATAATTTTGTGAAGTATGATTCCATTGGTATCAGAAATCATCCTTATAAAGTCTAATGCAAAAGCCAGGAAATGAATACCACTAAGCTATAAACAAGAAGACAAATCCAATTTCAAAAAGAGCAATCAGTTGGCTGAGATCTTTCCTATATATCTACATATAAAAGCAATATGACAACCAAGCATACAACTACGAATTTTAGAATGGAAAACCAACATCAACTAGTTGTGTTTAAGAAATAAGCAGCATGAAATAATTTCCTCCCATACTTCATTGAACATTAGATAAATGAACTTGCTGTTGACAATATGGAGATACAATTTGGCATTGATGTCAATATATGAATGTAGATATGTTGACATTTGGTGACTGATGTTGTGGACAGATATATCCCAGTGGTGTTCATTGATGGCAAATATGATAGATGACAAATTCACAGAGCTAGATGATTGATGACAAACTTTATACATATGATAGATGACAAATTCTATACATATTCATGATGACAAAGTGTGAAAATGAAGACAAACATACAAACATACTATATACTATGATATATGCTCGGTTACATGTGAACATACATATATAACTGTTGATTGTCATGTGAACATATATACATAATTGTTACATGTGATTAACAAGTTTAATGTGAGTACAATTGAATCACAGTGAAAGAAAAATTATGGCAGATCTAACCAGAGAATAGTTTGCACAAGTATTAGTGGAAAATATATAAACATTTAGATGGGTAGATGTCAAAAATAAACTCCTTACACGATTCTCTTTGAGGAGGAGAGTACCAAGCCACTCCAGATATAGTGTCTGCTAACAAACAACACAAGCTCTGCATCCTTAAACAACACAAGCTTTGCTCTATCACCAAGATGCCTGCCACATTCAAACAGGGTTAATAGGATGCAACAAATAAAAATAATGAACATTATTGTTATAGGTCAAATCTGCACTTCTCCGTCCGTGATCACTTTACGCTGTCGATCACACAAAAGGACAACATGGATTGAAGAGTTATGTTGACCTAGATGATGCATGGACTGGAACTACCCTCTTCGGCTGAGAAAACTCTTGTTTTCACTGACATTTTGACATGTGTGCTACTCTCTGGGCATCAAACTAGCACACATCTGCTAGTATGCCCTACTTTACTCAATTGAAACTAGCGCACACCTTGAAAATTGTTGCAAACGCTTGTTGCAAAGCATGAAAGTTGCACACTGTGTGCTACTCTTGTTGTATGAAACTCATGCACATCTTAAGATGAAGTCAAAAAATATATTAAGTTGATGAATTTGGATTAGTTGAATTTGGTTATGCAACTTCCCCAACCTCCCAATCCAACCACCTCTCAAATCCAACTACCCACCTTGTCCCATAAATACAAGGAGGATCCATCAGGGGAGGTTAGAACTAAACCTAGAAAAAAGGCTTGAAGCATTGTTACGCTGGAGGAAAGTCCCAAGTCATTGTGAAGAGAAGGAGCCCAAGACTCGGTTGCAGAAACATCTCGACACGTCAGGTATATTGTATTGATTTCATGTTTCTTTGACAATAAAAAGGTCGAAATACCCTTCCTATCCCAAATCGAATGTCTACTAGATTGTATATTCATTTGGCTTAGTATCTTATTATTGTTGATGTTAGATTACTTTCTTATTTCATCATATTTATATATAGTCAAGATACGCTGATGAAGGTATCTTTTGTGTTGCAGGTTCATCAAGCGGGAGATCAAGCAGGAGATCAAGTGAAAGCTATGACCAACCGTCGGTTAAAGGTATGTATGTCAATATCCTGATCTCTTTCATTTGTAAGAACTAGTTGTAATGCAATTAATGTATTTACCTGTCAACCCCGCCCAGTTGGTAGTGTCCATATCCTCACTATAGGGTAATAATCCAGAACAACAGAATGGCGACTCCACTGCGGAGTAATTGTTAGTTTTCTTTTCTGCTCTAGGAGACTTAGTTTAGGTTTTCTTCTAGCCCTTTGTTCAGTTTTTTATTCTTTGAGAAGTCTTGTAGGTCTTTGTTACCTATTGCTTACTACTTGATTCATCTCAGTCCACTGCTGCAAAGCCTATTTCTTTCCTTTTATGACATGTGCGCTGGTCTTCCCTACTAACAGTATCACATACTACCTGATGGGCGCTGCTTTATACACTGCACACTAGCGCATATGTCCTAGTGTGCGTTGGTTTCTGCACTACACAGTAGTGCATTTTCCTATAGTGTCCAGTTTGTTGTTAGGGTTTGATTTTTAGTGGTTTGCTTCCATTTCCAGCCTATTGCTTTGCCTCCTTGACTGATCCTTGATACTTCCATGTCTCTCTTGAGTCTTGTTGACCTCTCTTGAGTCTTTTAATTTGCTTTTGCTTGCTTGCGTACTGGGTTAAGTGTCTTTACTACTTTCTAGCCCTTTTTGAAGTTCGTGCACTATTCTCTTTTTGACATAGTTGCATGCTTTCACCCTAGTTGCTCGTTGCAGTTATACAAACCTACGTCTCTGCATTTGTTGTTTGTAGCAACGTTTAGCACACTTTCAGTTCGTCTTATCCTTTCCTTTAGGGTTTGACCTTCAAGTTTGAGTCCTTAGGGTTGCTTTCGAAAGATTGCTTGGTTTAGATACTTCCTAATTGCCTTTTCAGTTAAGTCCAAGTAAGTCAAATCCTTCTAGTTAGCCTTCTTTTGAGTCCATGTGTTTAGTAAGGTCATTCTTGATTCCCTTGCTTATTTTTTGCTTGGCTTAGTGTTTTCTTAGGGTTTTGATGCTTAGGAGCAACCTGTTTAGGTCTGCCTTTCCATTACGAGTGTCTCTTTTCCCTGCTTATTTTTCACTTTGTTTCCAAGCCTCAAGTTTTTTTTCTTTTGCAAACAAACTTGGTAAGTCAAGTCTTCATCGAGTCTTTTGATTCATTTGTTTTGAGCCATTTAGGTGTTTGTCTTACGCGCAATTTACATTTAGATCTTACTTGCTTTTGTACAAAGTTCTCTTTCTTTTACAATTATCAGAAAAGACAAAAAATTGTTGAAGTAGCTTAGTAGTAACGTCTTTTGTTATTTTGAAGTAGCATAGTTTGCTTTGAAATATTAAAAGAAAAATACAAAACAAGTTTGATTTTAGGATTGCCTAGTTTTCGATTTTTGAAGAATATAAACAGAAAGAGAAAACGTTTTCGTGAATTTGAAAGCATTACTTTACATACACTTTACTTTCATACAAACCATTCCACACACCGCATTACAACCCTTGAGTAACAAGTAGCCCTTAAAAAGAAATATTAATAAAATTTATTAGCAACATTTTTCTTTTTAGGTGTACACGACATCAACTAGCTTAGGCTAGAGTTTCTGAATTAAATCACCTTAAACAATCTGAAACTCGCTTCATTACTCAACAATCGTAGTACGACTTTCATTTACGTAAATCCATCTCTATCAAATAGTTATGGGATGCTCTACTCAAACCAGAGTTAAGCACGAGGTCATGGGAGATTGGAATTGTTGAGGATATCCCCTCACTTTCCTCCCAACCATAAACTAGAGTTGACTCGCGTACGGGGTCCTTTCGGACTTCAGGCTTTGCTACCATTCCCATGCATTTCGACTAGGCTGATGACTGTCCCCCCAGGTTATTTTGTATTGATGGTAGCCTTAGTATCAGACTTTTAGGGCTCTACACAGGTAGAGTGGGCAGTTATTCCCACTTCACCTCGGACAAACGTGGAAGGTAACCCTTTGGAAGTAATCCTGGGAGGGTGGTTTGGTGATTCAAATGCTTGCACGCAGTGGACCTCTAGAGGACGCCACATAACTGACCGTCGATACTCTGCTAGTCTATTCTGGGCCCTCATCATCCCATAATTTCTTCCGAGAGTGTTTGCCATTATTTTCCTGGTTTGATTACTTAAGAAATTTTTAGTGGTGTGCTCTTTGTGCCGTTTGTTTTTAGTTGGCCTTAGATATTTTTGTCCCATTGAATCGGAAACTATGGATAGCATCCCAATGGGAACCAATCAAGGGACCCCTATTCAAGGGGCTCCTTGTGCTTTTCCATTCATTGGTAACATTGGTACTCCCTTAATGGCTACCTTGAATCTTCCGAGATTCACTATAGGGCTACCGGTTTGGTTGTTTTCCACTCCAAATGCCTTGCATGCTCTTGATGCTTCTCAAGTAATCACTTCACATCAAGAGCAGTAGAACCCTATGCCTACTTCACCAGTAGCAACTTCTCCTCCTCCTTCTACCTCATGTGGTGAAAATAGTAATATTAGTAACCGATAGTCTAAAAGGAATAGACGGAGGAAGAATAGGAAGAATATGCCAAAGAAAGGGGCCAGCCACCCAGCCTCTCGAATTCATGCTGGGGGCACTCACCCTGTCTCTGAAGGTCATGCTGGGGAACCTACCCATCCTCTGGAGGTCATGCTGGGAATAAAACTTTAGTCACTACAAATCATACTGAAAGCATGTCTTCAACCACTATTTCTCATGTTGAGGACACGTCATTGATCACTGATGGTCATATTAATGACAAGTCACCAGTTCCTATGAGTCATACTGGAGACATTGAATCAACCACTGCAAGTCATGCTGAGAAAGTTGATATTGTCGACAAACCTAATAAACAGAAGCTTAAGTTCCCTTGTAAGTTTTGCGAGGGAGACCACCTAACCTATTTGTGCCCTGTACTTCCAGAAGTGCAAAGAGTGTGGTCCATAGTTCAAAATTCTTCTGCTTCTGAGAAACCAGTCACTACAAGTCATGCTAAGGTCAAGCTGTCATCCAATGCTAGTCATGCTGAGAGTACGGTTGTTGTAAAGGAGTCTAATCTTATAGGACGCAAGCCAAAGTTCCCCTGCAAACTTTGTAAGGGAAATCACCTTACTCACCTGTGCCCTTCTATTCCAGAGGTGCGTAGAGTGTGGTTGATGTCTAAAGGATCCTCTGCTCCTAAATTGTCTATAGATTACCAACATCCTGATCAACCTCTGGTTGATGAAGTGGTTGAACCAATGAAATATTTGGTCAACCCCACTCTTCCTTCGGAGAGTGAAGTGATCGAATCGATGCAATCTTCAACCAATCCCATCATTCCTTCAAAGATTGATGCACTTGTCCCTGAAGTCTTCTGCATTACTAGTTTGGATGCTTTTGAAATGGGGGGCACTTCATCTGTGTCGAGTGAACCACTACCAAGCTCTGGGATCATTTCCTTTCATTGGAATAGTCTAACTGCGCCTCGCCTTCCTTCTGCTACACCTTTTCAGATAAAGGTTCATATCGGCAACCATGCAGTTCATCGATGTATTGTAGATGAAGGAGCCTCTGTTAGTATCTTATCCCCTTATGCTTGGAGAGATTTAGGTTTTCCTAACCTTGTTCCAGTTGTTAATTGGCCATTGAATTTCGATAAAACACCTAGTGAACCATTGGGATTCCTCCCTCAAGTACCCGTTGCTTTGGGTGGAAAAACAGTCTTACTTGATTTTATGGTTTTAAAGGACCCTATGGATTTTGATATGATCCTCGGGCGTGATTATGTATATGTTATGCAGGCTGTGGTGTCTATGCTCTTTCGTGTGATGCATTTTCCTCACAACGAAAGCATTGTCACCATCGATCAGCTTACATTTGTTGATCCCTCTTATTACCCAACTATAGACCAAGTATATCCCTCACCAGTAGGCATGACCATGTCATAATCAAATTATGTGGCATATTGTTCCTTGAGTCCAATTGCTACTGAGAAGAATCCTCTGAATTCATGCTTACCTTCTCGGGACTAGGTCCCGGCAATTGACCAGGTGATGACTCCATCTGAATGTTTAGACATGCGTTTTATTTGGGATGATATACTTCCATGTGATGAAGTTTTCCTAGAGTCTATAATGCAGTCTGCCATTCATTTGGACATTGATCCACAAACGAGCATTCTTCTACCTTTTCTTCGAGCTCGTTAAAAACAGTAAGGAGGCTACGAGCACTCTTCCACGTTTTCTTCGAGCTCGTTAAAAATAGTAAGGAGGCTATGAGAATTCTTCCACCTTTTCTTCAAGCTCGTTAAAAAAAATAAGGAGGCTACGAGCATTTCTTCCACCTTCACTTCGAGCTCATTCAAAATAGTAAGGAAGTTATGAGCATTCTTCTGTATCTCCTTTGAGCTCATTAAAACAACAAAGATGTCAGGAGTTTACTTTTTGGGGCTCATTAAAACTTTACGAAGAAGATATTTATAGAGTTCTTTCACGCTCTTGTTTGACTCTTTAAATATGACAAGATTACCGAGTATAGTTGTCCTTTCAAACTCGTTAAAGGATTTGAAGGTCCATCCGCTTAAGTATAAGTTTAACCCTTTTCCGAACTTTTGCGGATTACTTACGAAAAATAAATACTCTAGTCATGCATGGCTAGACGAGTTCTTCTCTCAATGTTTTATACTTTTTCAGGGGAGGAGACTAACTATACGAAAAAGGAACTTTTGGAGCCTTCTTTAGGGTTTTCAGGCTCTCGAAATATGAAAACACCAAACGAGCACTCACCTACTCGAGCTCGATGTGAAATCCACGAGAGGGTATATAGAGGATTGTTTAAGTTTTTCAGACTCTATAAACAGGAAAACATCGGCGAGTATTAACCTACTTGGGATCGATATTAAAATCCACGAGTAGGTGTATGGAGTTATTGTTTAAGTTTTTCAAACTCCTTAAAATTGAAAACACCGGCGAGCAAGAACAGATATCGGCTTGATATTAAAATCTAGATATCAATACTATAGAGTATTCTTTTATTTCTTCTTCGAACTCTGTAAACAATGAAGAAGGTCCTGAGTCTTCCTCCCATGGGCTCATTAAACTTTTACATGCTTGGGCTTATTGAGTTTTCTATTTTTCTTCGATTCATTAAAACAACATGAAGAAAATTCTTTTACCAAAAAGAATAAGGGATAAGAAGGGTATATCACATCTTTTTAGTTTCAAAGGCAGTTAAGTCAGTACTATCCTTGAACACAGAACCTACTTGAGTCTTTCATGTCAGTTGGGTTTTAGTCTCTGACCTTAGGGTGAACCTGATCTCTGAGTGTTTACTCCCCTGGTTGGTTATTCTTCCAACCATATGGAGGGTCTGTTAATGTCTCCTACATGGCATATTTATATCATTTTCCCCTCATGTTGAAAAATGCCTAAGTAATGTTGTGTCGTGCTTACTATTCAAGGATATAGCCTGTGTCGACCATTCTGCAGTTTACCTTGAATTCATGTGTTGGCCATCCTGGTGTCAGTTTGTTTCATCTTGTTACTTGTCCTACTCCACATCAGCTCATACCTGTGAGTGTTCATCGTGTTGGATGATGGAGGATGCATTAAGGCCTCCCTTCCAGCAAACTTCTTCCCATCGACTTCAGCTCATTATGCTCTAGGAACGAAGTTTAGAGTTTCGGTTAGTACCTTGGGGATTGCAGTCATCTGTGGCAGTTTCCCTCACTGTTGAATAAATGGGAATACATCAATGTCTCTTATTCGATAGGTTCCTCAAGTGTTCGACTTCAAGTCCTCTTATTCACACTTGTTGGATCATACTAGGTACCTTGGGCCCCATTGTAATTATCAATGGAAGCCCTCGCGTTTGTTAACGGTATACATCAATCACCGGTAATCAAACGATTACCCCCATGTTCGACTTCAGCTCATTTATTCACGTGGTTAGGGTTTGTACCTTGGGACTATGATAGCATCACCATATTTATGTTATCACCCAAGTTGCGCAAGACTGAGCCTCACTCATTTTGGCTCTTTATGAGACATAGATCCAGCTTGTTGTTATGGCTATAATCTCTCATTTTGACATGCATCCACGCTTATATTTCAGTGGCCATGCTCTATATATACATCTCCTAGTTATGTATCAGAGATCATGCTACACATCTATATGATGTCAATATTGTAATTGCTCACTGACCTTGATCGTTGTTTCAGGTGTTTCTCTAACTTGGTTCTGTGGTTTCTTGGTCCTCCTTTGACCTGGACTTATAATGTATTTCGGCCATCATTTCCCTCTGACCTCACACATTACGGGGCATCTGTTATAGATCAAATCTGCACTTCTCCATCCGTGATCACTTTATGCTATCAATCACACAAAAGGACAACATGGATTGAAGAGCTAGGTTGACCTAGATTATGCATGGACTGGAACTACCCTCTTCAACTGAGAAAAATCCTATTTTCACTGACATTTTGACATGTGCGCTACTCTCTGGGCAGCAAACTAGTGCACATCTGCTAGTATTCCCTACTTTACTCAAGTGAAACTAGTGCACACCTTGAAAATTGTTGCAAACGCTTGTTGCAAAGCATGAAAGTTGCACACTGTGTGCTACTCTTGTTGTATGAAACTCCTGCACATCTTAAGATGAAGTCAAAAAATATATTAAGTTGATGAATTGGGATTAGTTGAATTTGGTTCTTCAACTTCCCCAACCTCCAAATCCAACCCCCTCTCGAATCCAAATGCCTACCTTGTCCCATAAATACAAGGAGGATCAATGAGAGGAGGTTAGAACTAAACCTAGAAAAAAGGCTTGAAGCATTGTTACACTGGAGAAAAGTCCCAAGTCATTGTGAAGAGCAGGATCCCAGGACTTGGTTTCAAAAACATCTCGACACATCAGGTATATTGTACTGATTTCATGTTTCTTTGACAATAAAAAGGTCGAAATACCGTTCCTGTCCCAAATCGAATGTCTACTAGATTGTATATTCATTTGGCTTAGTATTTGATTATTGTTGATGTTAGATTACTTTCTGATTTGAACATATTTATATATAGTCAAGATACGCTAAGGAAGGTATCTTTTGTGTGGTAGGTTCATCAAGCAGGAGATCAAGTGAAAGTTAGGACCAACCGTCTGTTGAAGGTATGTCTTTCGATATCTCGATCTCTTTCATTTGTAAGAACTAGTTGTAATGCAATTAATGTATTTACCTGTCAACCCTGCCCAGTTGGTAGTGTCCATCTCCTCACTATAGGGTAATAATCCTGAACAACAATTATGATGCCATGCAACAGTCAGTTTGCAGACCTCTTCAACCTATTTCCCAACTCTTCAAGACATCCTTGAATCATTACAAACTCCTGATCAAGGGAGGGCTGATTTGAACAAGCCCTTTTCAGGGAGGTTAATTTTTTTTTAAAATAATTATATCATACTCCAAATAATAATTGGGAATCATGAAATCATTCAACGGGTATATTAAAACCTTCCTTAGGATTATAACTAGGTTCCCCTTTCATTCAACTCTTTAAACCCTCAAGAATCATCAAAACAGATCCAAACATGCACCTACAGGACATGGTTGTGGTTGTTCTAAAGGAAATAAGTGGCCAAGGAGGCATGGTTGTGGTTCTTATGAAGAATAAAAGTGACCAATCACTACAATAATAAAGAGAAAGGAGACCATATACCAAAATGCTTAGAAAACACCTGAAAAGGGCCCATGTTGCATAATCAGTATCTCTCAAATGACAAACTGGGTATTTGATTTATTTGGGGATAATTTTAGCTTGGATGTGCAGAGTCTATATACAAAAACTCACACCTAACCACTTTGTATTTTGGGGGATATATATCTATTTTTAAAATGTGTTCTGCACATTCCTAAAATGCTCAAAACATAGGAATTTTGTCTTTTTTGAAGCTACATGACTTCTTCCATTTAAACAAATTACTAAGGATGAATAAAGTGAGTCTTAACAATATATAAATTCATTTCAAAATAAAAATTGAATACTTGGAAAGATTAACATACAAAAACTCAGAAAACATACAGTAAGGGAAAGAAGGTGCATCCATAAGAAAGCTCCATTTTTTCCTTTCCTGAACAAGGGAGACTTAGTACCCACTCAATACAGATTTTAAAGTCATTCATAGAACCCATTTATAAATTATAAATGGACAAGCAAACATTTCCCTCACTCATATGTTTCCTCAAACAATTGTCATGCAAGAAATTCCAATCTTGTGTCATGCATGCTTTGCACATGAATTCGTCCAACTCAACATACATCATCTACAGGAAATTTCCATTCAAAATATCATGATAATTTTATCATGTAATAATCATTCTATATCATTAAATTCATAAGTGAAAATTAAGAAAGACTACACTTATCTTTTCCAAGATGATGGTACAAAGTAACTAACTCTTGGGGGACTGATTTCCTTGACAATAGTCTCTTCCACTGTAGAATGGCACATTTGTACTGAGATATGAGACCACTAGATAAAAGATTAGTATCAATATTTACAAAACCCCTATTCATTTTACTAAATGCTTCCAATATACGAAGCAAGCAAGTCACTATTGGTTCTTTGTTCAACCTCTCAGCTAACACAACTCTTGGCAGTCCTCCCTTGCTTCATACAACAAAAGAAGTCATCCTTTCACTTCTTAGTAGTCCCTCAGGAATTCCCTTCCTCTTGGTGCTCTTTAGTGTGTCCAATATGATCCTAAGATACTGCATACTTCTAGGTATCATTTCCAACATTGTGAAGCTTCTTAGACATGGATGTTTTGGTTCTTTAGACAACCTAATAGGCTAACAATGTTTAGGTATTTACATTGGTATCTAGATACTCTCCAATGGTGTCTAATCTCTCCCAACATACCTTTTTTTGTCTTTATGTGGTTCATATGAGAGCTAGGATGAATTTTCTTCCCTCAAAACCTTCTTTCTCTCCAAGAACCCTCTTTTTTCCAAGCTCCTATTTTCCCATCGAATTTCCATCCATCCCTGGAATGAAGGTGTGGGAGGAGACTCTTCTCCACTCATTTATTGGTTCCCATGTCCAAAAATGCTTCTTGGGATTCTTCTTCCAAGTTATATGTGCTTATTTCCATGCACGCATTGTTTTTTGATATTTAGATATGGCTTGTCCTTCACAATAATCCATGCTCCAAAAGGCTGACCATGCAAAGATATTCCAATCACCTTACGATTAACCAGTAATCATTTTCATTCTGCTATTATATGTAGTGTTTCCAATTGGTTAGAATATTTAACACCCTAATTTATAGAGGCTAATCCTCAATTCCAAATATGTTTCATTGTCATTCTTCCACAATAAGATCAAAAGTTTTGTTGTATTGCATTGAAAATAGAAGGTAGAAGTACCTCTTTGACTATGTTGTCATCTGTTGTTTCTAGAATGGAATTTTAATAGAATGTTGAATAGTAGAAAAGGGACATGACATCTGGCTCTCTCAAACATTGTAGGTCATATCGATAACCAGATTTAACAACAATGGTGTTTCTAGTTGTGATGAGTGTCTGAGTGTCTTGTAGTATTTTTCCTTCATACAACAATTTTTCAAGGTGATCAATTTACGAGACATCATCCAGCACCACCAAAGTTGGGTTCCATTTGACAAAGCCTTTGCTGGAGTTGTCTGCATGCATCTTAGATGTTAAAAAATCAAATCTGCTCCCACCAATAATCTCATCCCACATTTTGTCCCTCTAAAATGATTTGTAAACCAAGAATAGAAATATATCAAATTAATCAGCGGAAAATATTTTGTAGCACAATCCAAAGCATTCCATCGAAACACAAGTGTGATGTACAAAATAAGGGAACATAAGATATTTTAGAGGAATATTCTTTGGTGCAAGAAGAGCATGCTAAACCAGAAACAAAGTTCAATAAAAGCAACAATATTCACTTTCTGCATATTTTCCCAGGATAGTAAAATTGAGTTTTTGGATCCTATTTCATCACTTGTCTTTAGTGAGTTCGCCCCCCAACATAGGTTTAATTCAAAAACTGCTAAAGAGTACCCCATTATTTGGTCACAGTAGTTGGAAACTTGATTGGTGATGAGAGATCTCTCAAGCCTAGAGGGTTCAATAATTGGCTTGAAGACAGGGTTTGAAGGATCCTCTTCAGGTAATGGTTCTTCACCAGCAGGGTTACGTGCCATGTTGTCTTCTCTGTTAATCACAAGCAATAGTGAGTCAAAAATCCATGGAAAATAGGAAATATTATTAGTATGCTCTAAAAGAGAAAACAGATACAGACCATGGATTCATTGAATCTACATAATATAGTTACAAAATCTTGAGTTATGAGATGACAAATGAGTAGCATGCCACTGGTGGGAAATTTACCTTTTTTTTTGCTACCAAGCATGTTGTTGAGCTTGCTGTCGTGAAATATTACAATAATAATATTGAAACTAAAAGAGGATAGAGGCTATTAGAGGTTCATCCACATTTATGAAGAGCAAAGAGGTAACATAAAAGACATAAAGAATCCAATAATAAAGATGAAATACACCAATAAACAATGTACAAACCTTCTGTTGTTCCATAGAAAGATCATCCATGCAATCAATTAAAAACTCAAGATACTTTTCCATAAAAGGATTTGTGGACAAAACTAGCCTGTCATAGTCACCCTGCCAAGGGAAAATAAATGAACAATCAAGATCAGTATTTATAATTGAATCCCAGCACTGAACCATTAATTCTCATTCAACGCCATAATGTATGACTCAAGTAAACTAAAATGTCCATAGCTGGGAAACAGGTGAATCAGTTTCCAACTCAACCATAATTGAACTAACAAGTGCAGAGTTTGAAATTTTAACCTGTATTGTACAAAATGATAGTTAAGCATGAGAAACTCATTTTTTGGTATGAAATAGTGTGAAAAGAGCAGAAAATACATTTTTGCATTTTGCAGCAAGATATAGGTGAGGACCAATAAATGCATTCTTGTTGGATTCTCTCTAATGTCCACATATAATTGATAAACATGCAAGGGATTCAGAATTTGAGAATATCATTTGTTAAGTAGTTCTTATGCATGTAGTCTAGATGATTGCTAAAAAGCAGTTTTACTAAAAATAAGACAATCACTTTCCTCTTAAAAGAAACAAATTGTAACAAGAGAAGCATGTGTTTAAAGGTGAATTAGACAAGCTATCAATGCAAGAGATTAATTATTTTCATAATTTTTGGGGTTCTAAATTTTCATAAAGAAATGGCAAACAAATGTTTATTTATGACATCGACCAGCATAACAATTACATACAGGAATCTCCTCAAATATATCCACTCATGTCAAATTCTTCTCCCTCAACCTGTAAAAAAGATCAACATTGAAAGTGATTCCTCAGATGCTCTCAAATCAACAAATCAATGTATAATTACCAAAATTGCTAGCACAAAAAAGATAGTACTTTTCTCCAGTGAAATCGTTACTCTTAGAGAGATCCATGAATGTCTCTTGGAGCTTCAGTTCCTTCATTGCCAAAACACCTTGTCATGAACGTTTTGGGTCATAAATAATACAGACACACCTTTTGATATTCTCTTGCAACAATAGAGGGGAAAAGTAATCACATTATGCAAACTAAAAAAATTCAAACAGATTTAGAAAACAAACAAAAAATCAGATATTTCCCACACAAAAAAACCCCTCCATATTGCAGATGCCAATAGAAATAGATAAATTAAATTAGAACCACACTTTATTGAAATATCAGAAGAAATATACATAAACAACCAATTGATTCGGCTTACCCAAAGCCTTGACCATTGCAGAACTGTTGATCTAGGTTCATAGTAGCAAGGATTTGATTATAAATCAACCTATATAGTAGCAAGCTTTGGAATGCTCCTTTGACAATATGCTTCCATGTAGGTGTTGAGATTCAAGTGAATACTGTATTGACAATCTGTGGAAAGATGAAACTTATTCCAATTACATTAGAGGAATGTTGGTCTCATGCCAATAGGTCTCCTACGATGTAAGCGTAGGAACCTAGTACATAGACCATTTTTCTCTTCACTTAGCTATGCAAAGCTCATTTCCATTTTTGGATATTGATGAGTATTTTCAAAGAAAATATGAAATAAGTAAATACAGTCTAAAAATTGAAGATGCTCAATTCATGCAAGTGAAAGGAAATAAAGACATTTCCTCGAACCGTTGAATCAAAGGAAATCAAATGAAACCAAGAAGCTACAACAAAGTGTTCAATTGGCATAAAATAAGAACTAGAAGGATTCAAGGGACTAACACAATCTCTATCAAACATAAACCCAAACTTCCACAATCAACATAATACTACAAACATAAGTAGTTAACAATCCATAGAAATTTTCCAAGGTATCAAAGCTAGATTCGAAAAAGTGAAGACAATTAATTCATGCAATTGAAAGGAAATAAAAACATCTTTCCTCAAACCCTAAATCAATGGAAATCAACTGAAACCAAACCAAGCTACAACAAAGGGTTGAATCAAGCATCAAAAGAGAACTACAAGAATTCAAGGGACTAACACAATACTTAACCAAAATACACTCAAACTTCAAAAATCGACAAAATGCTTCAAATAAAAGCAATTAAAAAACCATAAAAACTTGTCAAGATATTAGAGCTAAACACCAACATAGTTTCATGTACTTGAATGAGCCCACTCTTGCTTATCGGAAGTGTTGTAAAATCAGTTATTTATCCTTTAGTGCTAGGACACTATCCATGTGAAGAGACAGCTCCTAGCTTTGTCAAATTCCAACATCATTTCCTGTCGCATACCAGAAAGAGACAATGTAAGAGATAAACATCAAAACATCAATCTTAAAATAATTTGCATAAAGGAAATGTGGCTCAAATAATCAATGTTACAACAAAAAAATAGAATGTAGAATCTGTTTTTACCTGAGATGCAACCTCAAATTCACATATAGTAATCACCAACAAGGGTCCATGGAACACCTAGACCAAAATAAGACTCAAGAGTCCCTCATGTACATTGGATCATATACAATATTAGTTTAAATCCATTTCCCAAATCACATTTGGGCCTTGGTCCTCATTTACAACATTCTGAGCATGATCTTCTCTAGATGAACCGTCATTCTGATCCTAAAGAACATTATGTTCAATATCAACTTCATTAGAGAACTTTGTTATATTGTTTTCTCCCCTTCTTTCACGATCTGATCGCCAAAGAGATAGTGCTCTTTCATATGGAAAATTGTCAACCTCGTACCTTGTTGAATATAATCTTAAGCATGTATCCACATTTTTATCAAGCTTGTTCCTCAACTTTGACTTTAAGAATGATAGTGCACTAAAAATTCTCTCATCCTCCACTGATCCCAAAAGCATGGTTTGACATAAATCCACTAATTTGAAATATTCTGACATTATTTGCAGTAGGATTTCGCTACCACTAAGTTTAGTCCATAATCTTGTAATTGCACCACATTCTAGAGGATTATCCAACTTAGAAAATTTCTCCCACATTGTTTCAGCAAAGCATTCGGCTTGATCTAACATTTTTTTCCATTCTAAAATACCTTGAATATGATCTCCTTGTATCTCAACCTATCGACAAAAATGGCTCTGCAAAGTCTTACATTTTTCTATAAAGTCAACCTTTAAAGTGTATGAACATTGACAATGGTTCCAATATCTAGGGTATACCACAGACATGGCCTCCAACAATTCATCTCGAGGAAATCATTCTCTTATCTCTGATGATAGTGATTTTGCAATTTCTATCAAGTTGTGCGTCACTGAAATCACAACACTGTCAAATCGTTCTCTTGACACCGGGCACTCTTTGGTGGTTCTTCTTATCTTATCATTATAATAAAAGGGAACCATATGCCCACGCACTACCATACATAGCATCCCTTTTTCATCAAACTTCAGATAAATTTCATCATTTTCTACATTGATTATCTTAGTCCAATTTGTAAATGCTAGACCTGTAAAAGACTCTGCTCTCATATACAGATTATCAAATGCAAGGCATGCTAATTTTCTTGAATTTGTGTATTCAACAATATACATCGTTCGAATCTGAGCCATCTTCACAAGGTTATTCATTTCATGAAGCATAGGAAGAATTCCATCCAATATCAATAATGTCTCTATATCAGTTAATAGAAAGAGAAGAGTTTGAGCTTTTTATACACTTAAGCGATGTTCATACATCACCCCTACCAAGGATGCATATTTATCGAATAGTCTTTCAGTTGGTCCCTTCAATGAGATTCATCTTGTATCAACATCTTTTAATAATTTTTTTCCATTTGTAATACCGTCAACAAAATTTTTAAACTCTGAAAATCGTTTGGGACTCCGACAAAAGTATGCATGAACCTCACGTACAAGATATTCAACTTTTGAAACCAATGGAAAGTTTCTTACTATTTTAAATGCAAGATTCATCATGTGAGCCATACAATGAATACTAAGCATATACAGTGAAGCTGACATTTGTAGTCTGGCACAAAGGACGTTCCTTTGTCCCTGCATTACTGATGCTCCATCTACTCCAACGCATACCAACTTTTTTGCAATCATTGAATGATCCATTCCACCAATTTCCTTCAAACTATTAATAACAAGTTCATAAATATTTTTTGTTGTATAACTTTTGCTCATTTTATGAATTCCAAGTAGATAGGAATGCCTGATATGGTCAATGACCATATAAATTCTCATGCAAATCCATGAAGTATTATCAATATCCATAACCTCATCCAAAGACAATGACAAAAATGTAGCATTCGCAATCTTCTCTTTCATACCATCCTTTTCTACTTGAGCTGGATATTTTCCCCATTCGCAACCACTCGTTAAAGACCAATGAGAAGATGGAAAATTTGGCACTTGAATGAAAGATAGATATTTCATCATTTTTGGATAATCTGTCATACGACGACCATTGGAGAGTATGTGAAATACAGTGATTAATTGTATCGTCTTCAATAAAAAAATTGTTCCCATCATCTTTCCAAATTGAGATGTGATGGTTCCTCCACTTTCCTCGAGTTTCCTATTATTTATTAAGAATTTATTATATTACTCTTCATATTGGAGATGTCGACATTTGCTAATAGATTTCCATCTAGCAGTAGATTCCTTCTCACCATTTACAATTTCCTTATCATACACCTTTCCAACATGCTTCTCTATTGTGTCTATCTTCATCTACAATTTCACTAGCTTTCCAAGTTTCCAACTACATGAAATGCACTTAACTTCTCATGAGGTCTCATTCTCATTTGCTAGAGGTATCGTTTCAATAAATGGGAATCTTGAGACCCATTCAAATTGGAATCACCTCCCTATGTCCCATTGACCCTTTTTCATTTTTCGTGAATGGACTATGTCACCTTGCAAGGTAAATCTTCAACATTTGAACTGCCAATTTCTGATGAAAATGCATTTGTCTCACTTTGATCACTAGAGGAATGTATTCTACCATCCATTGTATGGGTTCCAGATGTATTCTCAAAAATTTTGACATTTCTCTCATTGATACCTTGCTCAGGAGAGCTTGAAGCATGAATAGGATTTGGATTGTTGGATTGAGGCTTTTGAAAATATGATAATACATCCTTTTGTTTTGATATTTTATTTTTCTTTCCACGATCCATCTTTGACATCTTACTTAATATTCCACAATTGAAATTCCAAATCAATATATAAACCAGAAGTGAATCCTACATGAGAAAAATGATATAAAATTAGTACAATAGCACATTATATTGCAAGAAAATATAATGAGACAAGACAATTAAGTAGGAAATCAAGAACAATTTCATTACAAGCTATAATGCTGTGTCACAATACTTCCAACATTACCAAAGAAGAATAAACCCAATATACAAATTTCATTGATCCTGAGTTAGACATGGAAAAGAGCTAACACAAGCCCGAGAATGTGAGAATTGAACTAAGGGCACAATCCCTCACCTATCTTTCAATTAAGGGGCCTTATAAGAAGTCAGGGCCATATGTTTCTATACAATAAAAAACCAAGTGTGCCAACATGGATAGATAATGCAACTACCTACAGGTGTAACAACAATACCATCGGGCATATATTCTAATTTTCTAGCTAACATGCATCTTAATCATCTCAAAGGTTTCAACATAAGGATAACTAGGGACAAGATGTATTCAACCTAGCACCATGCATAGATGATTGTAAGAAGATTGGGATTTACCAAAGTTTAATAGGCTTGTTCTTTTAAATACCACAACAAACAAGAAGAGCAAATGGAAAGAGGGTATTTGGAAAGGGTAAATTTAAGAATCAGACTACTTCCCCTCTAATTGCACTTTCTTGTGATGTGCCAACCTTGATTCCTGTTTGCGTAAGGTTGCCACATATTACATTAATCCAGTACAATGATCTAACCCTTCAAGCCAAAGGGAATAACCCTGGGAAATATACAGATAAGGATGAACCAATGGAAAATCAATACACATGTTGAGATGAGTATTTAAAGTCACCAGATACCCAAGCTGCCTATGTATAAACATGGAAATAAGTTGAGTATGTGATGGCGTGAATGAAATAAAAGATAGCTATCTCAAAAAAAACTACAGATAAATTGTTCCAATTGAAGAAATGTATCATATAGTTTAGGTCTATAGGAATTGGTCATAAATTCATATGTAGAAACATTTATTATGTATGTATATAATACGTGATACAATACTCAACCTAGCTTTTGAAAACAACATCCTAATAACTATACTGGCACCTATAATAAAAAACACACATGCATTAACTTGGATGTACACAAGGACATATTTAAAATAAAAATAAAAAAGCATATCATAAGATTTCAACGTGCTATATGCTATATGTGATGCTATTAAAATCGCAAGGCTTATCTATGCTACTGTCGTGATCTGAAGCTATAAATTGTGGGTACTTATAATTCAAAATCACCAGGCTTATCTATGGAACCGATAAAAAATTCATTCATGATGCTATAATGTACAACGCTTGTCCCCCAAGTTATTAAAAATAAAAATATTCAACATGAAAAATAAGCATACAGCTGAAATCTAAAATCTCTATACATATATTTGCAAATTTGTGGGTACTTACAATTCAAAATTCTCTAATAAACTGACATATTTTGTAAACAATTACTTCAATGGATGGAAGACATACATTATGGCCACTTGAGTTCTAATTGTGAATGGGCATCAAAGTAAAGTGGACTACAGGATAATATTAATGGCTTGAGCAATTTTATGGTGGGGCAGAGGATCCTCAATGATTTTGAAGTCTAGTAGGTCATCCTAATATGTCCAAGAGATCAAAATTATTTAGCTATGTTAGGATGTATTTGGTTGAGAAAAAATTATGGTACATACATGCAATAGTGGAGAAATAGAAGCCTACTCTGTTAAGTACAACACTACATTTTTGTGCATTGTTTACTTGTAGTGAAAACAAGTATGGGGAATGGAAAAAAGAACGTGGAATGGAAGGCCAATCTTACTAGGAGACAAAAACTGTTGCGGTGAAAATTATCTTCCCAAGTTAGTAAGCACTCTTTCATCTAGATAAGTCACATACATGATCAAATACTAACTTTAAATATTGAACATACAAGTAATAGCGGATGACTACACATTATGCTTTCAAAATATGCCCAGCATTATATTGTCAGGCTTACTTGATTGCATTTTACAATTAATTTTTGTTAAGGACTTTTTATGGGAATCACTAAATTTTCTTCTTATAATGCCTAGGATGTATCAGCTCTCGGTACAGACATAAATAAACTAGGAAACATACATGCATTGAATCAATTTGTTCCTAAAATTGATTTGGGATAGGTATGTAGAATGAATACGTTTTTTGTGAACCTCATAATTTTGTGAAGTATGATGCCATTCGGTATCAAAAATCATCCTTATAAAGTCTACTGCAAAAGACAGAAAATGAATACCACTAAGTTGTAAATAAGAAGACAAATCCAATTTAAAAAAGAGCAATTAGTTGGCTAAGAATTAAATACTACGATAGCCATAACAATCTACGACTATTAACATAGATTTGTTTTGTGTATCTTGACCCCGGGGTTTACATTGATTCTTTCAAGGGTTTATATGATCAAATACATCAATATTTTCTCTTATGGGAGGTTCAATAACAAATTAACAATATAATGAAATACTATAAGAATAACTTATACATAGTGGCAATATTATTTTTGGAGTTTATATGGTTCCATCTACAAGATTTGCACCTAGAACCTGCAAAATCTGTAACTGACCTCCAAAAGATGGCTCGGGAACCTTTCAAAACTAGACACTGTCTCAAGATAGGGCATAAAAATATGAATGTGATGCTCCCGAGGTAAACATCCACATCACTATGAACTTGTAGAAACTAAATGTTGCCACAATTGAAGGCATGGAAAGATGAAGTGGAATCCGAAAGCTAAAAGCTACTAGTAAACCACTTCAAATAAATTTGAACTAAGCTCAAACCTAGGAGATGAATGCTCGTTTATCTATTCATATGGTGGATAAAAATACATCAAAGATTGGCTATCCATGTTGCCACATCACAAGCAAGGAAATATTCATCTTGTGGAAAATCTAGCCAACAAGCAAACACAAGTAGAATCTTGTGGATAATCTAGCCAACAAGCAAACACAAGCATAATCTTGTGGAAAATCTAGCCAGCAAGCTTTGAAGGTTGAAGGTGAAATTCCTGAACTGCATTGAAATGTCAATTCTCGCCAGAATTCAATAGATGTAGGCTTTTTATCACACTAGCTTCATAAGGGTTACAAAGGATTGCATCTTCTCACCACCTTTTTTTGAACCATAAGAGTTAACAGGGTTACCATCGAAAGAGTTAACAGGACAAGCCAGCCATGTTAAGGGAAGTCACGTACTATAAAGAAGTACCCTTCTTTTATGTATCTTCTACCTACCGTTTTAATATATTTTACCACCATTTACATTACACCCTTGATTCGTGGACCTTGACAGGATCAGACTCCCTGTGTTCCATGGAATAGGTGGGGATGATGTTGAGTAGCACTAGTTAATATGTGAGGCCATATGGATAGTGAACAAGGTGATAGACGATGTAGTGAATATCATGCAAATGGAAACTACCTTCAAGGATTGCACATTGCAGTGGTAGATGAACTACAAGCATTAGAGAGATTTTGAGGTCAAAAAATGGCCTCCTAAGAGATGTACTACAAAAATATGAGATATATTAAAATATTATGAATTGGAGGTTTTATGGGGTAGGTATATATGACAAGTCACCTCCCACACTATTTTCTATGCACAATATAAATAACCATGGTTGAGTTACTTTTCAAAATACACTAAAAATAAAATTAATAAAAAAATCTACATTGATGTGACTAAGATTCATTGTAAATTCCCAAAAATTTATTGTCCTTTAGCATTTATTTGTCTTGAATTTGCAAATGAAATTAAATAATAAAAAACATTTTTAAAAGCTATTTTTTTAATTTTATGTTGACTTTTTATATTTACTACTTTTCTCATGAATTTAATATAATGTAATTTAATTGAAAATTTATTTACATTTTAAATGTTAATAATACTATTATAATCCACATTACATTATTCTTATTATTCTTTATTCATTAAATTTATTATTATTTTTTATTCATTAAATCTCTATTGGTAAATTAATATCAAAATCATAGATTTATATGCATAACTAACATACATTTTTTAGATTAATATCATTCATGAATTTAATTTATTTTAAAACTACAAGGATATATATATATATTAGTTTGACATTATAATATTAAATAAAATGGAGTGAATATATAATTAAAAATTAAAAATATGAAAATGACAAAAATATTATTTTATGAAAAAATGTGAAATGAATATATATATATATATTAGTTTGACATTATGATATTAAATAGAATGGAGTGAATATATAATTTAAAATTAAAAACATAAACATGATAAAATATTATTTTATAAAAAATGTGAAAGGACCTTCTTTATGAATTTTGAGTACTTTACTTTATGACTTAAAAGTACTTACACCACTACCTTAGTTAACTATGTGTTTTCATCCACCATATAAAATCTGACAAATAAGCATTATTAACTCATGCAATGCCACCTCAACATGGGGGATGATGTCATCTACTAGAATGTGATTGGTTGTTTTTTATAGTACATTTTCTTTGTTTTGAGGCCATTTTTTGACATCAAAATCTCTCTAATGGGGTCAATGTCCCTGTGGGCCAAGTGAGGACTTTGGATTATATTAGTAAATATTTTATTTAGCGAATTTAAAAAGCCTAAATCAGAGTAGCAGTGTGTGTTATAGCTGAAGGATATCAAGCAAAGGGTTGGAAAAACTATTTGGGATTATGGCCATAGGTTCAAGGACTTGCTAGGCAATTTTGCATTCAAACTTTCAGAGGTCTAGCACTGGGAATGAATACCACTAAGTTGTAAACAATAAGACAAATCCAATTTAAAAAAGAGCAATTAATTGGTTGAGCATTGAATCCTATGATAGTCATAACACTCTACGACTATTAGCATAATTTTTTTGGGTGTATCTTGACCCCAGGGTTTACATTGATTCTTTCAAGGGTTTACATGATCAAGTACATTAATATTTTCTCTTGTAGGAGGTGCAATAATAAATTAACAATATAATAAAATACTATAAGAATAACTTATACATAGTTGCAATATTAATTTTGGAGTTTATATGGTTCCAGCTACAAGATTTGCACCTAGAACCTCCAAAACCTGTAACTGACCTCCAAAAGATGGCTCAGGAACCTTTCAAAACTAGACACTGTTTCAAGATAGGGCATAAAAATATGAATTTGACGCTCCTAAGGTAAACATCCACATCACTATGAACTTGTAGAAACTGAATGTTGCCACAGTTGAAGGCATGGGAAGATGAAGTGGAATCCAAAAGCTGAAAGCTACTACTAAATCACTCCAAATGAATTTGAACTAAGCTCAAACCTGGGAGATGAATGCTCGTTTATCTATTCATATGGTGGATAAAAAGACATCAAAGATTGGATATCCTTGTTGCCACATCACAAGCATGGAAAGATTTATCTTGTGGAAAATCTAGCCAACAAGCAAACACAAGCATAATCTTGTGGAAAATATAGCCAACAAGCTTTGAAGGTTGAAAGTGAAATTCCTGAACTGCATTGAAATGCCAATTCTGGGCAGAATTTCAATAGATGTAGGATTTTTATCCCACTAGCTCCATAAGGGTCACAAAGGATTGCATCTTCTCACCACCTTTTTTTGAACCATAAGAGTTAACAGGGTTACCATCGAAAGAGTTAACAGGCCAAGCCAGTCAGGTTAAGGGAAGTCACGTACTATAAAGAAGTACCCTTATTCTATGTATCTTCTACCTACCATTTTAATTTTATCACCATTTACATTACACCCTTGATTCGTGGACCTTGGCAGGATCAGACTCCCCGTGTTCCATGGAATAGGTGGGGATGATGCTGAGTAGCACTTGTAGCACTGTATAGTGAACAAGGTGATAGACGATGCAGTGAAGATCATGCAAATGGAAACTACCTTCAAGGATTGCACATTGCAGTGGTATATGAAGTACAAGGGGTCAATGTCCCTATGGGCCAAGTGAGGACTTTGGATTATATTAGTAAATATTTTATTTAGGGAATTTAAAAATCCTAAATCAGAGTAGCAGTGTGTGTTAGAGCTGAAGGAGATCAAGCAAAGGGTTGGATAAACTATTTGGGATTATGGCCATAGGTTCAAGGACTTGCTAGGCAATTTTACATTCAAAATTCCTGAGGTCTAGCACTGGGAATGAAAAGCACTAAGCTGTAAACAAGAAGACAAATCCAATTTAAAAAAGAGCAATCAGTTGGATGAGCATTAAATCCTAGAATAGCCATAACAATCTACGACTATTAGCATAGATATTTTTTTTTATCTTGACCCCAGGGTTTACATGATCAAATACATTAATATTTTCTCTTGTAGGAGGTACAATAACAAAATAATGAATTACTATAAGAATAACTTATACATAGTTGCAATATTACTTTTGGAGTTTATATGGTTCCAGCTACAAGATTTGCACCTAGAACCTCCAAAACCTGTAACTGACCTCCAAAAGATGGCTCGGGAACCTTTCAAAACTAGACACTGTCCCAAGATAGGGCATAAAAATATGAATGCGATGCTCCTAAGGTAAACATCCACATCACTATGAACTTGTAGAAACTAAATGTTGCCACAGTTGAAAGCATGGAAAGATGTAGTGGAATCCAAAAGTTAAAAGCTACTAGTAAAACACTCCAAATGAATTTCAACTAAACTCAAACCTGGGAGATGAGTGCTCATTTATCTATTCATATGGTGGATAAAAAGACATCAAAGATTGGATATCCATGTTTCCACATCACAAGCATGGAAAGATTTATCTTGTGGAAAATCTAGCCAACAAGCAAACACAAGTAGAATCTCGTGGAAAATCTAGCCAACAAGCTTTCAAGGTTGAAGGTGAAATTCCTGAATTGCATTGAAATGTCAATTCTGGGCAGAATTTCAATAGATGTAGGATTTTTATCCCACTAGCTCCATAAGGGTTACAAAGGATTGCATCTTCTCACCACCTTTTTTTTGAACCATAAGAGTTAAAAGGGTTACCATTGAAAGAGTTAACAGGCCAAACCAGCCAGGTTAAGGGAAGTAACGTACTATAAAGAAGTACCCTTCTTCTATGTGTCTTCTACCTACCGTTCCTAAGGTTCCTGAGCCATCTTTTGGAGGTTAGCTTCCTAAGCCTCTACCTACTGTTCCTAAGCTTCCTAAGGTCTTTTGGCTTAGAATCTCAGAGAGGCCTAGGGAAATGATGCATAGGATATTGTTCTGGCATTTCAGAGCCTTGACTCAGAATGTATCTTACAAGGTTGTGCTTATATTTAGAGATCTGGGATGGCAACATATTCCAGGTTCAGCTACCCAAAAGTATTGCAACATCTACTGGTTTGGGATACTTGTTAGAGGTATAGAAATCAAGACACCGAACATGGTATAAAGAAAACCGCATGGGCATACTCTAGAGTATGGTCTGGTACCACGATGCATGGACCATAACCATCACAATAATTGTTAGAATAAAAAATTAAAGGGTACCGGAGCTAAGAAGTGAACCTGGTAAAGAAATTAATCTAATATTTGAAGTGAACCTGGTAAAGGAATCAATCTAGATGACTGTGACTATACCTGCAATCTGGAATCTTGATTCTTTGTACACAATGCAAGCCCAGGAACGTTTTACTTGAAATGCAAGTCTGCAAACAAACAAAAATATGCTAAACTCCAGTCCCTGAACATCGAACCTCAAATCCATGCGATTTTTGCTAATGGGTATCGATTTTTTGAGTAGGTAATCTAGTGATCAAGCAACACAATTTATAGGGATGAATTCAACTACATTCATGATCGAAATTGGTCGAAATCAGGGCGAAGGGACCAATTTCATGATCCACATTGCACGAAATCGGGGCGAGCTAAGAAAAAAAATGATTTTTGTTGGAAATCAAGGGCAAGCCAGTCAAATTTGGTTGATTTCGACTGGAAATGGGAGAGAACCAGGATCCCCATGAAAATTTGGTAGAAATATGGGGGCGAGCTAATTGTTTTCCGTGAATTTGAGTGAAGTTTAGGGACGAATTTTTAGTTTGGGTTTTGTTCATAGTATATTTAACGGGGCTATTTAGCATTTAATAATTATTTTATTAGAAAATTATGGGCTATCTTAATATTAAAAAAAAACTGTTTAATATACCAAATTCACCCATTAAAAAATTTGAACGCCTCTAAAATCGCCCATGGGATATATTTCTCCCTTAAAATCATCCTTGGAAAGTTCCTCCACTGAGGATGACTCACCATCCCCTTGCAAGAAAAGGAGAAAGAATGATGACAGTTTACAAGGAGAATTCAGGAAAATTAAAGCCCCAACGTATGACGGAGAGATAAATACAGGGGAGAAAGCTGAGGAGTGGCTATTAGGGATGAACAAGTATTTCAAAGTCCGCAACTATCCCAGTGAAATATAGCCCGACTGGCCATTTACAACTTAAATGGTAAAGCGGCCAGATGGTTGAGAGACTTGAAACACACCAAAGGGCAGGAAGTAAGAGACACAAAATGGAATGCTTTCAACAAATTGTTTCAAGACAAGTACCTGTCTGGAAGATTCTTTGACAAAAAGATCAAAGAATTTCATGAACTAAAAATGGGCTCCCTAACCATGGAAGCTTTCATCAACATATTTTTGGATCTGCTGTATTATGTTCCTTATATAAAGGATGAAAAAGTTAAGATACAACAATTCTTAGGATGCCTACCGCCAAATTTTAGAGAGAAGATCGAATTTGACATGCCCAAAACCCTAGACGTGACTTTACACAAGGAAAGACTCTGCTATGAACATGGATAGACAAGAAATGATAACATAAACAAAAACAGAGATAGGTTCAGAACCTTTTTAGACAACCGAAGACAAGGTTTTAGACCACCACCTTACCAAAAACAAAACAATGGTTTCCCTCCCAACAAAGGCTTCAATCGACCTCATGCACGGACAAATGAACCCCCACTGCATGTCAACAGACCAGGTCTCAACAAAGGAGCAAAAGCTGCCCCACCAACCATTACTTATTGGAAATTACAAGGTCCCCACTACTTCAGTGATTGCCCCAACAAGACGGACGGAGTTTTACACAACGTCCAAGCAAACCCAACCGTAGGGGACATGGAAAGAACACCAAGAATTTATGCCACACTTGATGGTCGACAAGTAGATCACCAGGCCACTATGGTTGAAATTGAGGGTAAGATCTCAAACACAGCCATTTCAGTTTTAATAGAGCCCGGTGCATGTCGAAGTTATGTCTCCCCTAAGATAGTAAATACTTGTAAGTTAAACCGAGAGAGTCATGAGAAATCATGGCTGGTACAACTAGACACCAGTACCAAGCAGAAAGTCTCTGGACTAGTTAGAACTTGTGAAGTAGATTTAAACGGGTTCCCAACCAAGGTAGATTTGAATATCTTACCACTAGGGTCTTATGACGTACTAATAGGCATGGATTGGTTAGAGGAACATCATGCCCTACTCGACTGCTTGAACAAATCAATACTATGCACGAATAACCAAAGGAATCAAAAAACCATTCAAGGTATCCCTAAGAAATTTTATGTAAGGCACATATCTACCTTACAAGCAAAGAAATGCATAAGAAAGGGTTGTAAACTCTTTGCAGTCAACATTCGAACCGTAGAAGCAGATAGGGAATAGAAGATTGAATACTTCCCAGTCCTTGTAGAATTCAAGGATGTATTTCCCTAGAAAATACTTGGGCTACCGCCCAAACGAGTCCTAGACTTCTCCATAGAGCTAACACCCGGGTCCGTACCAGTTTCCAAAGCTCCTTACCACATGCATCCACCCGAATTGGTGGAACTCAAGCTTCAGTTACAAGAGTTGATTGAGAAAGGTTATATCCGACCAAGTGTGTCTCCCTCGGGAGCACCAATACTCTTTGTCAAAAAGAAGGACAGGACGATGTGGATGTGCATTGATTACCACCAACTCAACAATTTGACCATCAAGAACCATTACTTGCTCCCTAGAATTGATGACTTGTTTGATCAAGTTAGGGGCAGGAGGATCTTCTCAAAGATTGACTTACGATCTAGATATCATCAGGTGAGAATCCGTGATGAAGACATCAGTAAGACCACATTTCGAACCCCATACGGCCATTACAAGTTTGTGGTAATGCCTTTTTGTTTGACTAATGCACCTGCCAACTTTATGTGCATGCTGAACAACATATTTAGTAAATACCTAGACAAGTTCATGCTAGTCTTCATTGACGACATTCTGATCTACTCCAAGAATGAAGAAGAACACGAAGAGCACCTCCGAATAGTATTACAAATACTATGAGAACACCAATTGTACGCTAAGTTTAGCAAGTGTGATTTCTACAAACCCCAAATATAGTACCTACATCACATCATTTCGGAGAAGGGGATAGTAGTCAATCCCGAGAAGATTAAAGCCATAGATGAATGGCCTACCCCCATGTGCGTAACCGACATCAGATCATTCTTAGGGTTAGCCAGGTACTACCGAAATTTCATTGAGAATTTCTCGCGAATTGCTTGTCCTATGACAGCCTTGCAGAAGAAGACAACCAAATTTCTTTGGATGGAAAAATGCGAGGAAAGTTTCCAAAAGTTAAAGCAACTTTTGTCTAGTGCACCCATCCGATGGATTGCTGACCCTGATGGGGACTTTGTGGTTTGCACAGATGCAAACAAGGAAGGGCTCGGTGCAGTCCTTATGCAAAATGACTTCGCTATCTACTATGAGTCAAGGAAGTTGAAGGAACACGAATAGAAATACCCCATGCACGAGCTTGAACTAGCCACCATTATCCATGCCTTGAATATGTGGAGGCATTACCTTATGGGAAAGAAGTTCCTATTAAAGACAGACAACATGAGTCTTAAGTACTTATTTGACCAACCTGACCTAAATGCCAGACAGGCCAGGTGGCTAGCTTTCCTTAGTGAGTGCCACTTCGAGCTAAAGAACATAAAGGGAAAGGAGAACAAGATCGCCGATGCTTTAAGTCGATGGGATCATATGTTATATGACGTGACCGTGAGTCAAACTAACTCAGATTTGCACCACTGGATTAGAACGGCATGTCAGAGTGACCGATTCTATGTTTAGATCCTTAAAAAATTCAAGAGGATAGGTTATTCCAACAACAAAAGGAGTATAAGGTAGACAAGTCGGGACTGCTTTGGTCAAAAGAGAGACTTTATGTTCTAGAAAGTGGGGACATCAGACCCAACATCCTCACAGAGTTCCATCAGAAATCCTATTCAGGGCATCCGGGATATCAAAAGATGATATCAGTAGTAAAGAAACACTTATTTTGGCCTAGCATTATTCATTTCTAAGTGCCAGGAGTGTCAGCTGGTTAAGGCAAAACACCAGCACCCTTTGGGACTACTGCAACCATTACCCATTCCAGAGTGGAAGTGGGAGGTCATTAGTATGGATTTCATTACGGGTTTACCTAAAAGTAAGAGGCATAATGACTCCATATTTGTAGTAGTAGACAAGTTACCCAAAACAACACATTTTATACCAATGAAGTCTACCTACAAAGTTGTTCACATCGTAGACATCTTCCTAAAGGAGATCTTCCGATTGCATGGGATACCCAAGGAAATCATTTTCAATCGATACACGAAGTTCACTAGAAACTTCTGGAGGGCATTGTTCTCTCGTTTGGAGACACAACTACAGTTCAGTACTGCGTACCATCCCCAAACTGACGGACAGACGGAACGAGTAAACCAAATCCTTGAGGATATGATGAGGATGTATGTTATGAACAACCCCACAAAGTGGGAGGATTATTTGCACCTTGCAGATCTTGCTTACAACAACGGATACCATACCTTTGCCAAAATGAGCCCCTTCGAAGTGCTCTATGGAAGAAAATGTGGGACACCAGAAACTTGGGATAGTCCAAGGACTAAAAGACTTATGCTAGGTCCCAACCTACTAAAAGACGTGGAGCAGCTAGTCTCCAAGGTACAACAAAACTTGAAAGAGGCACAAGACCGCCAAAAGAGTTATGCGGATGAGAAAAGAAAAGACAAAGATTACCAAGTTGGAAAACATGTCTTCTTAAAAGTAAAAGCAAAAAGAAGCTCTCTAAGCTTGGGATGATGCGGGAACCTAGCCCCCAGATTTTGTGGACCCTTTGAGATACTGGCCAAGAAAGGGCCAGTAGCATATGAGTTAGCTTTACCAGCTCATGTAAAAGTTCATAATGTTTTTCATGCATCTTTATTAAAGAAATATTTTTATGATACTAAACATGTGATTGATTGGTCCTTGTTATAGGTGGAACCCGAAGGGGAATTCCTACTGGAGCCCCTCCACATTCTGGATAAGAGAGAGGTGCAACTTAGAAGAAGGACCATCACCCAGTTGAAAGTACAATGGAGGCACTTTGGGCAAGAAGAGGCTACTTGGGAAAATGAGACAACCATGAAAGAGGCATAACCCGCCTTATTTCATGACTTCATTTCTAGTCCGTAGAACACCGGGACAATGTTGTTTTAAGCGGGGAGGGATGTAATATCCTGAATTTTGACTAACTATTTTTGATGTTATATATTGGGCTTAATCCCCAACACATAGGATTTATTTTGTTATATTAGGCATAAACCCCAGTGCACATGATTCATTTCTTTTATAGAATTACATATTAAGCGTGGACCCGGATTGATGCAGAATATTGTCATATATTGGGAAGAAAGCCCCAATGTATTAATCTATGGTTTATTATGAGATTGGGTACAAACCCTAATATACTGAGATGATCTTTTGTTACATATTGTGCAGAGTTATGGTTTACATGATTGAGTTGTATGATGTGTTGAGAATGGAATCGGGAACACACGAATGACCTATGTACTGGGCATAAGCCCCGATGTACCTAGAGGATTTATTATGTATTGGGCGTAAGCCCCGATGTACATAGAGTGATGGGCATAATCCCTGGAGCACTCCAAGCTTGATAAAGAATACCGGATCTGAGGCCATTTGTACATTCTAGATGTGCTTCACAACCACATTCTAGTACTAGTGTTGAGTGGGAATGCTCTGGAATTGCACTAGCGTAAACGCCCATGTGAGAGTGTTGAGATAAAGCTGTGAAGAGCACTCGGGATTACTTTATCTTAAAAGTGTTGAGTCGAGAAGACTCTGAATAGCACTTCTATTCATCACATTTATTTAAATTGGTTAAATGAATCATCTTCTATCTATCATCAAGGACTGCGGGAACTACCATGTTAAACGAGGGAATCCAACATGCAAGAGGGACCTAGAGGCACCTAACCTAGCCAACTATCCAAGTTTACCAAAGGACCTTGTCCAAAGAGTTAGACCTTGTACTTAATATTTATCAAAGAATTATTATGATATGTACATAATTAAATCAAAGAGTTATCATATTTTAATTATTGAATAATCAAATTGATTATTTATAAAAGAAAAGATTACTTATGTAGATAGCATGCAGAAAGGTTATGCATAAGATATTTCTCATGTTATTATTATTACTATTATTATTATTTGTGATCTAACTTAAAGATACCTCTAATTGTAACATAATAAAGGTCCTAGTGAATAATTAGTAAAATATCTTTCATAAATATTATAATTCAATTTAAATCAAAAGCTGAAATATTATTATTTAAACTAAACAACTATATTCCAAACAAACTCACCTATATAAAGAAGGGCAGATCCCAAGAGAGGGATCATCTTCTCCTACTATCGTTCTCTTATGGTAATAGAAGAGAATTATTCTACATAACTGAAGAAGCTTACTATTTTCGCAGATCTGATCAACACCCTATCCTAGGTCCTCTACTTCTCTTATTGCATGTTGGAACCAGCTCGGGGGGATCTAGTTAGAACCAGGAATGGTCTAAGGGTCATGGTTGGGAGGAACATGGTAGTCCCAAGGTTATTCAATTAAATATCATCCTACAGGTCAGCTAGGTCAATACATTTTCCATTAACTAGTGGTTGAGTGTGCAGGTTCTGCAAGGGAAGGGCAAGCTTCAAGAATCAGGTATGAACTACAATTTTTCCGTACATTTCAATTAGATTTAGATGTTAAAGTAGGAAATATTATACATCATTCATGTTTCCTGTACATTATAATTTTTATTTCCTTTTTATGGAGCAAGGGCCAAAGGGCATGGGCTCCTAGGGCTTAAAATCTAGGTTTAAAATTTATTTATTATTTCTGTTGAATTTAAACATTTTCCCTAAATGTTACAAGGATCTCGCAGGGCTAGCCTTGCTAGCCTGTGCTACACACCCATATCAATAAAATCACTAGTATCAAACTTCCATTAAATATTATTGATGCTTGAACTATTATCCTTTATAAAAACAAAAATCGTATTTCCCAAACCCTTACACTGTACATTTAAATTATTTAAGTATGAGAAAGCTAGGGTTTAGTCCTTTTTCTTACCAAGCTTATGATCTATCAAGATTTAAAAACTAGTATTCATATTTACAAAACAAGATCCACGAAAATCTTCACAAAACCAACGTAGTCAAACTCAGTTCCTTTCATTTATTATTTTAAAGAAACAAACAAAGTAACGTAGGTCAAGCGATCGAAACTATCCATCAACATAGAACACTTAGGATCGCTGGTATAATTAACAAACAAATGCAGCATTGGACCATCTACTATGCATACAATTCCAGGAAAACAATTACCAGCACGATTTTCCTACTTAGGGTCTCAGTATTTTTCATTTCTTCTTATCAAAGAAAATCAATCTTAACCTGGACAAAACCCAACGTTACAGCATAAGAATCAAAACGCAGGATACAGCTTTGCATTTAAATAAACATTCATCCATTAAAATAAAAATCAAACCACGAAAGATACAAAGTATTAAAGCCATCAAATAGGACAAAGACCATCAAATGGCCCAACGCATGCATTTAACAGAGCCACACTCTCAGTATCTTTCTCATCTAATTTTAGTAGAAATTTCATCACGCCAACGCTAAAACACGGGGCCATTACACTTTAGAAGATACCAAAAACATTCCAGGTCAATCTTTCTGTAATTAAAATGATTTTCATCCACATAGACTAAAACCCTACGCATAATCCATAAAACGAAACTTATAGAGGTACCTAAGATCAACAAACACATTTGCTAGAAAACATCAGTGACGTATCATCTCTCAGAAGGACATACTCAGTGAGAAACTCGAATAAAATCCAAACACCAATATTACATTCAAACCCCAAAACAAAATGCTATGGGTATTTATTACCAAAGCTTTAAAAACTTTTACAAGAGCTATACATTCAATCTTTACACAGTAGTGAAAATAAAACCCTCAAGGGTTTATTCCATCATCCATCAAAAAAAAAAAACATCATAAACATTGACCAACAGGTTCAAAACCCTGAACAATCCAAATCAACTTCTTCATAGTCGTTTTCCTCTCAGTTATTGATCAGACCAGAAATGACCCATTAGAACTTCGAAATTAGTTATAGTAAGCCCAAAGGACTCAATGAAGTTACATTTTAATGAGATCAAATCTACAGAGCTTGCAGCCATAGCCGCGATAGGAAGGATCAAATAATAGGAGGACCTGGGCTTACCAAAGTTACCCCAAAACCCAAATCTTCCTGTCACTTATTAGAACCCAACGCATAGGATACCAGCACCTGCAAACCTATTAGTGAAATCATAGGAGCCACGAGTTAAATAGAGGCAAAACAATCACCTGCAAACAGAATAGTGAAGAACCCTTTAGCAATGGGGAAAACATTACTTGTTATGTAATCGTAGCATCCTCCATTACAACATAGCCATAACTATGACTGCACTGACCATGATCATAGCTCAGGTCAAAGCATAGTCAAAACCATACGCAACATGAAGTTTTTTCCCCAAACCAAGACCTTGAAATGACCACACTGTCGTTTTAGATCAAAGTTTAAACCCTCCTTCCAGCTGGTAAAGGAACCACATGAAGATCAGTTGGGTAGCATTTAAAGCTACAACCAACATCCACTAGTGCTTCAATATTTATCCAAACGATATAGTTAGGGTCGTGGTAGTGCAACCCCCTGGTTGTTATTTCATGTCCTATTCAAAATATATTCCTTAGACCTTTTTCAATTCATAAAATTAGGATCTTGCTAGGAAGTGAAACTAGGTAGTTTAGTGAAGAGCTCCTTTTTTTTTAGATGCCTACAAAACATGACCCATATAGTGCCTTAGCAAAGATTGCTAAGTAATCCCATGATAGTCCAAGTACTCACCCCTTACCTCTCGGCAGCTCCACCGGTAGCATGAATACCAACATAAAGACCCTAGAAGTACTCATACTCTTATCATAAAAGTCCATCAAAGCTTGAGTTAATGATATAAACAATTTCAACCTTTAAATGAAACCAAGCATGCATTAGAGATAAAGAAACGAAGTAATTAGAGAAGAACATTAAAGTGTTACACTGGTATTAAATTGGTGATCTAGACCTTAAATGTTTGTGCTTATATTTCACATTTCCTTACTTCATCACTTCCGCAGAAAAACATATGATATAAGACCAACTTTCATAAAACATAGTTTCTCATTTATTCAACAAAGACTGGTATAACTTCCCAGTACTGAAGTTAATTTTCTATATATTACTTGTTAGGCAAATGTTAGCAGTAATGAAAAAAATTTAAATTTTACTATTTTAGGGACATTAAACATCGACGAGGTGGGACCTACACAAGCTAGATTCCTCATGCCACATGGAATTCTATTCTCACCCATTCGAATCCAAGGTGGATTCTAATGATCTTGGGTAGTTGGAAGGTCAATATACTTGGCATGACTCATTTCAGGTCAAATTGGAGTGGAAGAGTAACTCCCATGGAAGAGGAAGAGGCATTTTGGAGCTAATGGGACACTTGGACTAGATTCTCTAGCTCTATGACAATAATGATGAAGATGCTATGACACCTATGACACAAATCAGACCTGAATGCTGACATCTGACAAAAATGACATGTCAAGGATAAAATAAGCCTCTAAGAGGGCGCTCAAGGGAGTTAGGGAAGGAAAAGAGACACCTATTCGAAATTGGTGGAAGAGGAGGCTAGAATTGGAGGGAAAAGTGGCACACATTGGAATCTCTTCCCAACTTGAGTTGGAATGAATCTCTTGGAAGGAATTCAACCCAACGAGGACCTTAGAAGTTTATAAAATACAATAACAAAGAAGAATGATGGCTTTTGATCATTTTCAGAATTTGCATTTGTGAAGAGAGCTAGTGGAGTGCTTCTCTACTTGCCTTAGCCAATTTAGAGGGTGAAATATTCCCATACTAGTTGGTAGTGGGAAAGGCCATTCAGACCTTTAATGAGATCTTTAATGGAGTCTTTTGTTGTAGGTGTAAGATACAGGGCAACTTGTGGTCTCTCTTAGTGTAGCTTCTTCCTCCAACCATTTCCAGTTTTCTTGGCATATTCATGATCCTTAAGGATAGGCGCATTGGAAATTTGAGAGGGTTCAGTACCATTTGGAGAGCCATTTTCAGCACTTACCCTAGGGGGATTTGAACCCCAAATTGCTAGTCAGGTTCCCTACATTAGCCAGAATTAAAAGTGGATTTGCAGAAGTATTTTAAAGGTCCAAAAACATCCCTGAACCTCATATTTATGTTCTAACCTCATCCATACACCTTCTCTGAAGATTTGGGAGCAATTGGAGCATCGAAGCAGGGAAAAAGTTGAAATTTTCACTATTTCATAAAAAACAAAAAAATGGACATTACATCATGTCATTGATATGTTGGATCTGGTAATGTATCTCACTACATGGCAAGATAAATTCATTTTGTTATTATAAATTTATTCAAAATATTTTTTATAAAAATTAAATTAATAGTCACCTGTATATTATTTTGAATTCATATAAAAAAATAGTGATTTTGAAGTCTTAAAATGATAGTTTTTTTGGTTGTGCTTTTATGTACACATAAAAATTATTATTTGTATTGATAATTCACTAATAATTAAAATATATCACAAAATAAAATTTAAAAAAATGTACAACAATCTTAATTGTCTATAAAAAACATGTCCAACAATCTTAACCATCATTAGGTGTCAACATAGTGGCCAGATAGTTATGGTGGACTTGTGCGCTTCCCACCATCGTGCTGGTGTAGCCTTCAGGGCTTCCTCCAAGGCCAGGAGCGGATGTGCTTCTGCCACTTTCTCTTCAAATTCTGTGAGAAATATAACCAAATTGTGCAATCCCTCGTATGTTGGTAGCTCACACTCTTCTGTGGCTACCCTTTGCAGCGACTAAGTGATCCGTGCACACCTCCTAAATGATAGTTCATGCAACCAGTTCTGTCAATTTTCCTGTGCTTCATCTGAATCTCATGACGCCGACCTGCTACTGCTCCACCCTAACTCTCCATCTGTAGTCGGATTTATGTAGTCTTTGAAGATGTTGTATAGATTGTCCCATCCCTTGGTGAATTCATCCCTTGTTGGTTCAACATACCTTTTCCCTTCCACGGGGTCAAGAGGTGTCACTACCCTTATCTCACGGTTCTCGAATGACATAGTTATTTTCTTGAAGTTGATAATAGCTTGATTATCCATAACCCAGTCTATCCCTAACAACACTGGGTAGGGGCTTGTGTTGTCAACAATATCGATCACGCCAAAATTGGCATATGTCCTGAGTCCCTCGATCTCAACGGGAACCTAGCATAGTCGACCAATCGGGGTGACTTTACTTTGATTTGCTAGCCGTAGTTGTACCGGGGACCAAGCCAATTGTGGTATCCCCATCGTTTCCCAAGTTTGTTTTGTCGGGATGTTTACATCTGACCCCAAATCCAATATGATGGAGTCGATATCGAATGCCCTGAGTTGCGCAGTCATCCGCATTTCTCTTCCCGTCTTCCTCTTATGTATGCGATTGATCATACGCTCCTATCGTGCACCCTCCTATCGATGTAGCAGGTTGGTTATCTCCGCTAATGCGTCCTGGTCTTTGGATAGCTCCAGGAAACTCTCTAGGAAGGCGCTTAAGGTGCTAGCCTCTTTCTTCGAAGTCATCGTGTCGAATATTGGCGGCATGTCATAAGTAACTTCTTTCTAGTGAAGCGGTGGCTTCCTCAACTGCCTCATTGCCTCCTGTGCTTTCAAAACAATGTCCCTTTCTACTTCTGCATCAAATGTTACTTGTTTTCATGATGTCGGTCGAATGGTAGACTATGCCTTGTCAGCCCCTATCACAGCTCCTCCTTGAGTCACTATTCCAACAGTTTCATTTTGACCTCTAACCTCTGCTGATATCTTATGTACCACTGGTGACAGATTCTGATTCTGATTCTGGTTTTGTGGAGGTGGGGGCAGGTTCTTAGTTTTCCATTTTGTGATGAGCTGAGGACAGTCTTAGACCCCATGGTCCACAGCACTGCAGTAAGTGCACTGTGGTGTTGGATTCAAGAAATCCCTCTGATAATGCCCCTGCTGTGCACAATTATAACATATGATGGGTCCTCGACCTCGTCAAGTAGCTCCTCCACAGTCGGCACCAGTGCCTCAGCCTCTGTGGAACCCCCCTCTGAATCCTCCTCGTAGTGCCGCGTATGGTGGGTACTGCAGTTGACTATATTGCGGCTGTGGATATTGCAGTTGACCGTATTAAGGTTATTAAAATTGCAGTTGAGGATATTGCGGTTGGCCATACTGCAGCTGACCATACTGGGACTGATCGTACTGTGGTTGTGGGTTATACTGAGGAGGCTGTTGATTATGCTGCTGTTGTTGTACTGGTGGCTACTCTTATCCCTTTATGAAGTATGTGTCCGCAGTCCTCTCTTGGAGTAGGTCATAAACTCTACACTCTTTCTCGTCATGGCCAACCGATCAACAGAACTTGCAATACAAGTTCACTAGTTTTGACACCATCTTCTGTAGATACACACATTCTTCCGGTCAATGTCTTCTCATCTGAAATACGTGACACTAAGGCATCCCTCCCTCACTGAGGGGATTCGGTGCACCCGATTGTAAATATTCTCAAAACTCTCGGCACTAGTCCTTGTGGTGTCCTTCCATCCTGCATCGAGTGCACCAGATGTCTTCATGGGCCTCCTTTCCCTTCTTTATATCCTGTAACTGGATCGTCAAGTTTTCCAACTGCGCTTGTATCCGATCCATGGCTAGGCCTATTTCTCCTATTGGTGAAGCTTCCAACTTCATTGCGATCTCGAGCACTTCCGCGTGAGTCGCTACGTTCTGTTGCATCAGTGGCCCATGAATGTGTGGCACCAGCCCAGCGATAAACCATTCTTTGTGTTGCATATCGCTCATTCTAAAACTTACTTTCGCCATTAGTATTTTATAAGGTTGTTGGGCCTGGCCCAAGTTGGGGCAAATTTTGATAACAAAAGGAGTTTTAGCTGTGGAGCTGAGCGTAGCTCAACAAAAATACAATTTTGTGCAAGTGTTGGGGATGCTGCAAAGTTGAGCACAGCAACCAAATTTTGGCAGTACTTCAAAGGGTGTTGCTAAGATCAGTGCTGCGAGGAAGCAGTGCTGTGAAGTGACCAGTCCACGTGGAGCCAGCAAAGCAGAGTGCTCGTTGGAGGATAGGCACAGGTACTAGTTAGACCGTCGGCGGTCTAATTTTGGCCAAGATGCTCTAGGGAGGCCGAGCGGCAGCCATGAGCAAATCAGGAAGGCGGCCAAGTGTACGAGACCGTTAGAGGAAGAACGGTTTGATGAAAGAAACTGGGAGTCGAGCTAGCTGTATGAGGCTGTTAGAGGAAGAGCGGCTCAAGGAAAGTGACCTGTTGGTGTGTGCACAATAGAAAGGCCGATAGCGACAAGATGAAGGCATGGAGGACCGCCACAATGGAGCACTCGATACCAGAAGCCAGCAGTTCGGTTTAGAGAAACCATAGCAGTTTTGGAAACCCTAAGGGTTTCATCCTTTAGCATCATAAAGACATGACCTATGGGCATAATCTATAAATGGAGGCATTTTTGTATGGGTAAGGGTTAGAATTTTAGTACTGAGCATTATAAAATCTTGTCTGAGTGAAGATATTGTAAAGGCTCTACAGCTGAGTGCGTAAAGACCTATCCGAGAGAGAAGAGAGTCTGCAGCTGAGTGCGCAGACTAAGAACTGTTGTGCCCTTCCCAAAAGATATATATATAACAACAGTTCTTGTGGACGTAGCTTCCCACCCAGGGGAGTGAACCACGTTAAATACTGTGCAGTGTGATTGTGTTGTGTATTGTGCATTTATCTGCTTCCTATCAATGAATGTCTGAATTTTCCCTTGCATACTGTTATGATAGGACTTTTATATGTATTTCCCATCAGAAGAATATGGAAATAATATGTTAAGTTCTGCATGAATAGATGAATGGTGAATGTTTGGCCTCTACTTATGAAGCAGTAATGAATCAGTTATTCGGCTAAGTGTTAGATATTGTTTAAGCACTTTCACATTACGTAGTAGGAGGAATGCATGGTAGTTGGATTATCTCCGCAGCACATGCTTGAGCAGCGAACACCCCAAGTGAATGAATGAATGATTAAGTGTTAATAAATCCAGTACTCTAGTTAACTACAATTATTTCAAGTCTTAGTGTGAACTACATCGACCGCAGTCACAAAGAAATCCCGTGGAAGTAGAATTTAGAGGTGCGGACTGCGGTGTCATCTATCACCGCGCAGTCTTTCCCCACAGCACACGTCCCGTGTCACACTACATAGTACGTCAGACTAAACAACTCATCACCTACTATGGAAACCTGATTCTACAGTACCCCATAGATACACCTTGGGTGAGACCTCAACATGCTCGCAGGTTGTTGCCGAAAGGGCCGGTGCGAAGGGGTTTTGTTGGTCAAGGGGAAACTGTGAAGAACCTCGACCTTTATTGAAAACTCTCTAGGTCAGCATATGATAAGACAACAAATGGTTCCATTGCAATGCTAGAATTTGTGATGAGTTGCAGCCGTAATGTGTGACGAAGAGCATCAGTTCCCTGCAGGCTCCGACAATTGGCATCCTAAAAAGACAGAGATCTGAGCTTGCTGTGACAAGACCATAAGAGACTTTGCAAGGAAAGAGAATAAACATCCGCATCTATCTGACAAACAATGGTTGAGTAGATATCTGTGGAAAGATATTCACAAGATTTTCTGGGCATCATTTCCAAACAAGCTACACGAGTGGATCTCGCGGCTCTCAGAGAAGAAAACCTGTTTTCAAGAAGGAGTTCCTACAGAGTGGACTCTAGAGCTCATAACGCAGCTCAAAGCAATAGACAGCCCATTGACGTGCGCAATTGACTTCTGGGTCGATCAAATGCTAGAAGGATTCATAACAGAATTTGCTGTAGACACACTCAAATCCTACAGCCAAGCAGAAGCATACTTTTTCGATGGATTCCAAGGTAAGTACCTAAACAATCTTAGTCTATACATTAAGATGTTGTTAGCTAAGAAAGGTGTTTTAAGAATGCAGTAATATTTTCAAGTCTGTCATGGTAAATAGTATATATAGTGATTCTGACGAAGACACCCATAATCTTAGAAGTGGGAAGAGATATAAATTTAATAAGACTCTTGGAGGCACTGGACTCCACATAGATACTAAGATTCCTTGTGACCTTAACAATGAAGTTGTTCAACCACTCACCCCTCAGAATCCGCTGGTTGCAGAGACCGCGCCTCCCTTATCTCAGAGCCCACCCATTACATAGCCCACCCCGTAGGATACTCAGCCAAGTATGTCCACTCCGATACTCCCATTTACTTTCACTGCACAGATCCCATCACAACAGCCGTGCACAAATGCGGGTGCTCCTACTAATAGGACAATGGCAAACACTGATATGAAGCTACCGATATTTAAAGGAACTAGTCTAGAAGACCCTGACCAACATTGGTTTCTTTGCGAAGCCGTATGGATCATAAGACAAATCCAGGATGATGCTGTGAAGAGAGCACAACTCATTACCACCCTTAGAGATAGAGCTTTACATTGGTTTATGAAGTACTCTTAGACACAGCTAAGAACCCTCACAGAAATTAAAGCTGTGCTTGTGACAGAGTTTAAGAAACCCAAATTTGAATCTCAGTGTATAACTGAGTTGAAAGAAATAAAGCAGAGACCTACTGAAATGGTCTAGGAGTTTGATCAGAAGTTCAAGACCTTATTGGACCAAGTGAGATTTGTTATATCTCTAGAACAGCACAAGGAATTGTTTATTGCTGCACTGTTTCCCCACATTAGATTACCATTGATGCAGCAGAAGGTTGTGTCGCAGGCAGAGGCCTTGGAGATCGCAATGAAACTAGAGGCTTCGCCGATTAGTGAGACTAGTTCTAGGATGTCTCAGATCCAGAACTAGCTGACCACCCTGACACTAGAACTGCAAAGCATGAAGAATGGCAAAGAACAAAGGTATGAACCTAGGCATGAGGTCTAGTGTACAAGTTGTAAAGGAGAAGGCCATGACCGCGAGCATTGCCCTTTATTCCGCGACTATCTTAATAGTGGTGCGCCCAATCCGATAAATCAAAATCAGGCCCCATGGTGTGAAATTTGTAGAACTACAGGACACAAACCTGAAGACTGCTATCTCATACAGAAATATGTGAAAACACCCAAAAATTTATACTGCACTTTCTGTAAATCAGTTGGACATGATGAATCCAACTGCTGTGCGTATGAGCTAATGAACGAAAGAAAACGAGATATGGACGCAATGAGAGGCGCTGGCTTGTACCGTGTACAAGAAGAAAACCAGCCCAAACAAGAAAATGCACAATATGATCAAGGAGGATACAGAGGCCATGGTGGTGGATACCGCGGCAGAGGAAGAAATGCTGGCCCGGCGCAGGGAAGAGGCCGTGGCCCCGTCATTTGTTATAATTGTGGCCAGCCAGTTCATGTGTCTAGAGATTGTGTTAACCCGTGCACTACATGCAACTACTGTAAATCATTTGAGCATGTTATTGAAGATTTCCCAGTGCTAGAGGTGGAAATGTAGAAAAGAAGATGGACAAAGGCACCAAATCCAAACATCCAATGGATCGCAGCATAGAATAGACTAGTGGACCTGAGCATCAACGTGGTCACGCGCAGTGGCACTGAGAAAGGCCACGATAGGGGAGTAGAAGCTTCAATGTCAGGGGAGGCTCACACAAAGCAGACCCCTCTTGAGATAGTATGAATAAGGAAAGCTCTGGGAAAAACACCTGCTCTCAACCTACGAAAGAATAAGGAGGTCTTTATCGATGCGCGGGATACAGTCGGAGAATTGGAAACTAAGTAACCGAGGATCCCATTGCGCAATGAAAAATCGTATGTTGAAGACATGCCATCTGCTTCTGACAAAACAAGTACCGCAACGGATGTTGGCACTGCCGTTGCGCAGTTTATTGCGAAGCTGCATGAAGCTACTAAAAATTGAAAATGCCATAGTAGAGCTACAGAAGCTCATAAACCAATATGAACCACAGATGGGAACAAAAACTTATGGTAGCGCCGTACATCACATAAGGAAGCATAAAAGAACAGGCCAAGAAATGAGGCTTACCGCGCAGATAGGACATTTTGAAATGGATGAAGTCATCCTTGATCTGGGATCTGAAGTGAATGTCTTGACTAAGCAGACATGGCAGCAGATGGGTCGACCAAAGTTGTTATGGTCACCTATCCAATTGAGAATGGCTAACCAAGAGAAAGTCATACCTTTTGGCCGGTTAGCTGATGTGGTAGTTGACATCGATGGAGTCCAGAGTCATGAAGATTTTGAAGTTATCGAGATTGTGGACGATAGTCAACCTTTTCCTACACTATTAGGAATTGATTGGGCAATGGATAACTTGGCTATCATAAACCTGAAGACAAAGAAGCTGATATTTGAAGGAAAGCATCTTAGGGTCATCGCACCATTGGATCCTAAGGATGGGGACAAATACAGTGAGCCGATTCAGGAGGAATCCAAGGCTCAAGACTTGGACAGACTATACCAGATCACTGCGAACCAAGAAGATTACATTAATCCAACTGCGGATGGTACACTCAGCTGGAGATGTGACAACTCTTGTGTCTCTGACTCTGAGACAGGACTGGAAAATTGGCAAAGCCACATGCATGAAGTATCAGCGAGAAGGTGCGAGCAGGTTATGAAATCACTGCACTTGATCGGAAAGGAGGTAAGTCCTATTCCCATATATGATTGTTCTGCTAACGTTTACACTTTCATCCAAGAATATATTGCATCTATTATAGATGAGCATAGATTACCAACACTGGATATGGCACTACGCGACACACCAACTAGATGGTGGGATGCACACAAGTAGACATTGATTACTTGAGATCAATGCAGGATTAAGATGCAAATTCGGTTTGTTGACAGGGTTACTTTACCTTTTGAAAAGTTTAATGGATAGACAGATCCTATCCAGCATATTGAAGTCTGTTCACAGGCATGGGTGGAAAGGACACAAACAGAATGGGTGCATCTATTTGTACATACACTGGATGATGACATTCCAAAGAAATGGTACCTAGACCTGGAGTTGTGCAGGGAAACCACTGATTGGGATATGTTGACTGCGAACCTCCAGAAGGACTTCAGCTTTGACAATGACAACCCACTGATCCATGATGCGTTGCAGATAATTAAGGAACACATATTCAGGGAAGATTTCCCTCACGAAAATATAACGTGGGAAGGATTCTTCAGGGCAGATGGCATTCCCGCGAACCTACAATCAAAAGGGAAGGAACATGGAAAACATCCCATCGAGTGTTATAGCCTAGCTGAAGTACCCGATGATAGACAGGAAGATGATGAGGACAATCTGCGCAACATAAACATACAAGAATTGGAGGGTGCGAGCGATGTAGAGGGACCTCCATTGGAAATCCCAGACATGAGTGGACCAGTAAAAATGCAGAAGGTGAACATTGGCACAAGCGAAAAGCCAAAGTTCTCATCAATTGGAGACTATTGGGATGATCAGACTGTTGTAGAGATCGCAAACATCTTACATGAGTATCAAGAGCTGTTCTGGACAAAATTCACAGAAATGAAAGGCATTCTGGGAGACCTACCGGTCATGAAAATATCTTTGAAGCCAGGCGCCAAATCTGTGAAGCAGAGGCCATACAGACAAAACCCGAGGTACAAAGAAAGAGTTCGTGCAGAGCTAGATAAGATGCTCGAAGCAGGAGTCATTGAACCTGTTGAAGAATCCAAGTGGATTAGCCCCATGGTCATTCAAGACAAGAAAACGAAAGGTGATATCGGGATTTGTGTGGATCTCAGAAAACTGAATGATGCTTCTATGCATGACCCATTCCCTACTCCTTTCACGAATGAAGTACTTGATAATGTTGGAGGGAATGAGGCCTACTCTTTTACTGATGGTTTCTCCGGGTATCATCAGATCAGGATTGATCCCGCAGACAGGCATAAGACGAATTTTGCTAAAGAATGGGGGTCGTTCTAGTACACAGTAATGCCTTTTGGTATGAAGAATGCACCTACCATCTTTTCCATAGTTGTCATCGCAGCCTTTAAAGATTTTATGCACAAGATGTTGCGCTCTACCTTAGGCCATACCGGATATTACAGGAAATTCATAAAGGGTTACACGCAGATAACCGCAGCAATGGAGAAGTTGCTAAAGAAGGTGCATCGTTCATTTGGAATGCAGAGTGCGAGCATGGTTTTGATACACTAAAGGAGAAGATGGTTACTGCGCCGATCCTAGTCTTCCCAGATTGGGCGAAGCCATTCCATGTACATGTTGATGCATCATGCATTGCCCTGGGAGTCGTATTAGCTCAGCCAGGAGAAGGGGCTATAGACCATCCCATCGCATTTTCAAGTAGGAAGCTCTCAATAGTAGAAAAAAAACTACACTACTACTGAGAGGGAAGGTCTTGCAATGGTATATGCACTGTAGAAATTCAGACACTACTTGTTTGGTGCACACTTCCTCATGTTTACTGACCATTCCGCTTTGAAATACTTGGTCAATAAGCCAATGTTAGGGGGGCGCATATGCAGATGGCTATTTCTATTCTAGGAATATGATTTTGAGATTGTTGTTAAGCTAGGTAGGATGAACTTGGGACCTGATCACCTCTCTAGGATTGAGTTAGGAGAAGAGCTGACAAACATTGAAGATAGTCTGCTTGATGCACAGTTATTTGCTATACATGTTGCTAATGATTATTATCAGGATATTATTTATTTCTTAACAACAGGATTAGCACCTCAACACTTTTCCATCCAGCAGAAGAAGCAACTGGTAGTGTGCGCCATAGACTTCACTATTATTGCAGGTCGGCTATACAAACTCGGACCGAATGAAGTGCTGCGTAGATGCGTACTAGAACATAAGAAGCCATTCATCTTAGCAAATGCGCATTCAGGGATCGCAGGAGGCCACTATGCAGGAAGCGCTACCGCGCAGAAGATACTACGCGCAGGGCTATGGTTGCCTATGATCCATAAAGACTCCAACGAATACTGCTGAAACTGTGATGTCTATCAGAGGACAGGAAAACCTTCATGCAGAGATGAAATGCCGTTGAATCCATAGTTGACCTTACAGGCATTTGAAAAGTGGGCCATTGACTTCGTGGGTCCCATAAACCCACCAGGGAAAAGAACTGGTGCGAGGTACATCATTACTGCTACTGATTACCTCACCAGATGGGCGGAAGCAAAACTAGTAAAGGACTGCAGCGCCGGTACTGCTGCACAGTTCATTTTTGAAGATATACTTTCACGATTTGGATGCCTGAAGATTTTGATGAGTGATCAAGGCACTCACTTTTTGAACAGAACTATCGAAGCTCTCACAGAGGAATTGTACATCCATCATCAGCGCAGTACCCCATATCATCCACAGGTGAATGGCACTGTTGAGGCTTTCAATAAAATACTCGAGAGTGCACTCACTAAGATCTGCAATGTGAATAGAGATTACTGGGATCTCCGCATCTCATCTGTTTTATGGGCATATAGGATCACTTGCAAGAAATTGACAGGACACACACCTTTTTGGTTGGCTTATGGATAGAAGGCTATAATGCCAACGGAGTATATTGTCCCCAGCTTGAGAATCACTGCATTTACAGGGATGGCAGATCGCACAACGCTAGAAGAAATATTGCTTCACTTGGTTGGATTGGAGGAAGATTGCTTCATTGCAGGCTTTCACCAACAAGTGCAAAAAGACCGCGAGAAAGCATGGCCTGATCACCATATAAAAAACAAGTCCTTTTAGGTAGGTGACCTAGTCCTCTTGTATGATAGCAAATTTATGAAGTTTCCTGGTAAATTTAAGATGCATTGGCTTGGTCCATATACTGTGATACATGTTACTGACACTGGTGCAGTCTAGTTAGCCACCTTAGCTGGCAAGACTTTACCAAGTTTGATAAATGGGAGCAGACTAAAGTTGTACCACGATAGTCCTGCTTCGTAGAATCCTGAATGATAAACAAAGGGAGAAATTTCTAAGTGTCAAGTACAGTTGAAATTAGACACTGGAAATGAAAAGGAGTCTATACATGTACGATAAGTAGGACAATGTATGTCCCGTGCAGCATTGCTAAAGCTACACACAAAAAAAAAAAAGAAGAAGAAAGGAAAGAAAAAGGGAGCCACGCAGCTGAAACATCAACACTACGAAGTAACTGCACAGGATCAGAGATGGCCTGCTATGCAGCTCGGCGCAGCTCTCACAAAAATAGTCGTTATATGACCGTTGCCAACAACCGCTTGAGAATTTAATGCAAAGATAGCCATTCTAAACACGCTGACGAAGAAAGGGACTAAAGGATCTGCTCAATTTGGCCAACAGACACCACATTTAATGCTCATCTAGCCATTGGAAGGCATGGGAGGACTCACCTATGCCTATAAGTAATGCCGCATAAGGACTCGTGGGCATTACCAAACACTTAGAATTTTCATGCGCTCACTCTTGTGTTAGAAATTGTTAGTAACATATCTGAAACATTTTCCTACTCTCACCATTGAATGTCTCAGTGGTCGTACAAAGAAGAAGAGCTTACAATCCAAGAAGCGGTCAGAGTCTTTCAGCATGGAGGGATTGAAGGGTTAATGAAAACCCCTGCCAAGAAGGTTACATAGGAACCAGGTCAGGCATCTCGAAGGTCACGTAGACACAACCCAGACATGCAGGATAGGGGGAAAGATACAGTCGGGCCATGAACAAAGAACCCCAGGCCAATTCTGGCGGTGCCACAGTCATCGGTATTTCAGAAGGAGATACCTTTAAAGCTTACACCAAAGTACATATCACCACGGGCCCCGGATGTCCCAGTCTATAAACTGGTCAAGAATTCCCGCTATGAAATCCCCTTGTTTCCAATCTCTAAGCACGTAGACGTTGTCCAGAACTTGCTACGAAATATCCCAGAGTGTAAGTGGGAAGACTATGACCTCCTGGGAGTGTAGAAGGAAGAACCCTATGATCCCAAGTTCCCACACTTCCAGCCTGACCAGTACATGTGTTGGAAGAAAGATGCTAAAGGCATACTTAACTTAGTCACCGAAAGCTAGCTGACACTAGTAGTCCAATCAGGGTTACTGAACCTGCTGATATTACCCCATTTTGATCATTCAGCAGAAGTCAATGTGGTGGTTCGCACTTTGATGGCATGAATCCATCAGGGATACCTATGGCTAGACAGAAATGTTGATTTGACAATCGACTTAATCCACTGTATCACAGTACTAAGCAAGCGCGGCAAGGACCCCAAGCAGTTCTTCCAAGGGAAGAGTAAGGAAAAAGAAGTTGTCATGAAGATGAAGAAAAGCCACGCATTGGTGAAAGGAAAAAGAGGTTTTCCGACAAAAGAAATCGAAGATAGAGCGACAAAGTTTGTTACACAGTTGCTGGCTGAAAAAATCCTAAGAACAGCTAGGCCTCCAGAGGTGCCTGTGGGCGTAGTACTACTCGGTGCCGTGGTGACTGAAGGAACTGAGTTCAATTGGTGTCAGTACCTTCTCAATGAGTTCCTGGATGAACTCAATGACACCCAGGAGAATGGAGGTCAATTCCAATTCACATGGTTGATTATCCTGATAGCCTTTGTCGGATGGAAGGAGCCGAAGGACTATGTCACCGTAATTGCAGACATCAATGATCGTAGAGGAGTTCGATATGCCGACCTTTGGGAAAATTTGAACGCGGAGTGACAACACGCGACAGCTGAAGTCTTCTACCAATATTACACTTAGCTGCGCGAGGCGATCACCGATACATCATGCATTACAAAGCAGGTAACGTCAAAATACATTCGCATTATCGATTTTCATGTAGACATGCGTTGTATTTTTATTTCACCCAAAGCAAAAATGAAGAAGCCGGAATGGTATGCGGGTAATTACCATATGTATGAGGAAGACATCGACATCCTCATGAGGGACTGGCCAGTAGAGTTCCATGTCGAGGTCATGGATGTTCCGACTGATTCAGAAGAAGATTAACCAATTTCGCGGCCATGCCCAATCATTGAGGAAAAAGGAAAAAGGAAAGAACCTAAAATCCCACCAAAGCCAAAGGCATGGAAGAAGATGAAAGCAACCAAGGGTCAATAAAAAACAATGCTTAATGAGGAAGATTTCGACATGATTGCCGAAAAAGTCACAGAATAGATGGAAGAGTTGATGACAGACAAAGAGAAAAAGGACAAGGCCATACAGGATGACCTACAAAAGAATTGGCTTGCACTGCAAGGGCTCATGCAGAAGATGGACGATGTCCAGAAAAGGATACCTTTGCCACGCAACATAGAATCGGAAGGGAGGTCAGGAGAAACCTCGTAGCAGACAACACCGCAGCTAGCCATGACGCTGCCAGCGAAGACTTGGCTCATTCATCTAGACCCAATGAGCATAACGCTGCCAATGTTAAAACAAGTGATTCTGGATACAAAGGGTGTCGAGCGGGTAGAGCTCGACTTGGCCAAGATTCTGTTACCTGGCTTGCACTTTTTTCACCTGCAGGTTGTAGATGAAATGCATGAAAGGACCATTGATTCGATGAAGTCCCAATCTAAGCTGCAAGCCACAAATAGGCAACTCGAGGAGTCTAGCTCGCGCACAGATATGCAACTGCACGATGAACAGGAGCGTCGACTGCAATTGGAGGCCACTATTACTTCTGTCGCAGATGAAATTGAAGATTTCAAACCCCAGAGCGATCTTGCGGACACCATTCTGAGAATGGGAGATATGGTGAAATCTCTAAAGACAGAAATACTGGACAAGGAGATTCTTCATGAGGCTAATATTACCGCCCTGAAGGCAAAAATCAATATGGAGATACCATTAACTGAGAAACAGTTAAGGGAGCAAGAAGTAAAGGCCGTAGCACGGAATATTGCAATGGATGTGGCTAACTGCCAAGATTTATTGACTGCATCTTTGAAGGCATTCACTGCTCTCGAAGAGGATCTAGGGCTACTGCAAGTAAAGACTACAGTCAAAGAAAAGCAGGCCGCACTGTAGAAGCTAGATATGGAAGTTAAGGCCCTTCCAGCTAGAGACAGGCTTCTGAAATATAGGGAAATAACCAACTTGAAAAAGGAGGTACAAGCATTAAGGGAGAAAGAGACTGCGATGGACGATCAGTCCCAACCACTACTGCAGGATGCCATTGCAATATAGCAGCAGATTGAAGACAAACTCAAGGACCTGCGCGAGAACAAGGAGAATGTGGAAGGACAGATTCGACAAGAAATAACTGTGAAAATGCTCGACACAGTCAGGCAAGTCAAGCACGGTACAAAGGAAACAATGGAGCAGCTAGTCGACACATTCAACGAATTCGCAACAAAGCTAGCTCCACAAGCCGTGGAGCAGATCAAAAAGGCCAAAGCTGAAGGTGGCCCGGGGACAAGCCACATGTAAGTGTTAGGGGCATGTTGGGCCTGGCCCAAGTTGGGGAAAATTTTGATCATAGAAGGAGTTTTAGTTGCGGAGCTGAGCGCAGCTCAACAAAAACACAATTTTGTGCAAGTATTGGGGATGCTGCGAAGTTGCACACAGCAACCAAATTTTGGTAGTACTTCGAAGGATGCTGTGAAGATCAGTGCTCCGAGGAAGCAGTGCTGCCAAGTGACCAATCCACGTGGAGCTAGCAAAGCAGAGTACTGGACAGAGGATGGGCATGGTTACCCATTAGACCGTCGGTGGTCTAATTTTTGCAAAGATGCTCTAGGGTGGCCGAGTGGCGGCCATGAGCAAATCAAGCAGGCGGCCAACTATACGAGGTCGTTAGAGGAAGAACAGTTTGATGAAAGTGATTGGGAGCTGAGCCAGCTGTACGAGGCCGTTAGAGGAAGAGCGGCTTGAGGAAAGTGATCTGTTGGCATGCGCACAACAGAAAGGCCGATAGCGACAGGATGAAGGCGTGGAGGACTACCACGATGGAGCACTCACTACTAGAGGCCAGTAGTTCAGTTTAGAGAAACCGTAGCAGTTTCAGAAACCCTAAGGGTTTCATCCTTTAGCATTATAAGGACATGACCTATGAGCATGATCTATAAATGAAGGCATTTTTGTATGGGTAAGGGTTAGAAGTTTAGTACTGAGCATTATAAAATCTTGTCTGAGTGAAGATATTGTAAAGGCTCTGTAGCTGAGTGCACAGAGACCTATTTGAGAGAGAAGAGAGTTTGTAGCTGAGTGCGCAGACTAGGAACTGTTGTGCCCTTCCCAAAAGATATATATATATATAACAACAATTCTTGTGGATGTAGCTTCCCACCCGGGGGAGTGAACCACGTTAAATACTGTACAGTGTGATTATGTTGTGTATTGTGCATTTATCTGCTTCATGTGAATGAATGTCTGAATTTTGCCTTGCATACTATTATGATAGGACTTTTATATGTATTTTCCATCAGGATAATATGGAAATAATATGTCAAGTTCTGCATGAATAGATGAATGGTGAATGTTTGGCCTCTACTTATGAAGCAGTAATGAATCAGTTATTCGGCTAAGTATTAGATATTGTTTAAGCACTTTCACATTATGTAGTAGGAAGAATGCATGGTAGTTGGACTGTCTCCGCGGCACATGCTTGAGCAGCGAACACCCCAAGCGAATGAATGAATGATTGAGTGTTAATAACTCTAGCACTCTAGTTAACTATAAGTATTTCAAGTCTTAGTGTGAACTACATCGACCGTAGTCACAAAGAAATCCCGTGGAAGTAGAATTTAGAGGTGCGTACCGCGGTGTCATCTATCGCCGTGCAGTCTTGCCCCGCAACACATCTCCCGTGTCATGCTGCACAGTACGTTAGGCTAAACAACTCGTCACCTACTATGGAGACCTGATTCTATAGTACCCCATAGATACACCTCGGGTGAGACCTCAACCTGCTTGCAGGTTGTTGCCGAAAGGGCCGGTGCGAAGGGATTTTGTTGGTCAAGGGGAAACCGTGAAGAACTTGGGTCTTTATTGAAAACCCTTTGGGTCAGCATATGATAAGCCAAGAACCATTGGTCAAACTCCCATATCGACTCATTTGCAAATTACTTGATTTCCTTGAGCTCGGTAATATACTGTGACTCAGATTTTGGTTTTCTA